>OU015490.1:168171974-168436974 GCA_907164885.2 Dolomedes plantarius
CTGATGGCGGAAAGTTGATTTTTCGCAGTTCGAAAGTTGATTTGACATTTTTGCAGTATTAAGATAAATTAATTAACTGATTTCCCTCTTTTACAAAAGACGTGTTTTACATTGTTTAATTCTTGTTATATATTCTCGTATCACCTAGGAAAATAAGGGCGTGAACCTGATCGGGTTATCACTTATGATATGTTATCCTGGTATTTGAATCCTAAAATTTTTTTTACGCAGTATTGCGTACTTTGATGTCCTTCTGTGTCTAAATTTTAAGTTACATCGTTTTGCCATCAAAACATTATGTTGCATAGAGAGTTTTCAAGTTTGCCTCTTAAAATTGTCTTAAGATAATCGGAAAACCAAATTCTCCAAAAAAGCACTTTTTATTTTCATGACTAAAAACATGCATTCCAAATGTTAGAATCAAAGAGTACAAACCCATTCTTTCTACTATGATAATAAGGCTATATACAATATTTTAATACTTACACTGCTCATTCGTAATTTAGAACATTAAAGAGTATATATATATATATATATATATATATATATATATATATATATATATATATATATATATATATATATATATATATATATATATATATATATATATATATATGTATATATATATATATATATGTATGTATATGTATATATGTATTATATGCATTATATTCATTTATGGAGTTGTAAATAGTAGACACACTTTCTCCATAGGTGAACATTGATGGGAGCGAACCCGGTAGGGTTAGTTCACAGCAGCCTTAAAGCGCAAAAACTCTAAATTTGCGTAAGTGTCCGTGAAAAAGAAATTACATAGTCATTAAAAAGAAACCCTGTAATTGGATTACCTTTGATTTATCGAGAGAACAAAGAATTCTCTCTCTAACAGGAGGGCTGAAGGTATCTCGAAAACGAGCTATAATATATATATATATATATATATATATATATATATATATATATATATATATATATATATATACATACATATATATATATATACATACATACATATATATACATATACATACATATATATACATACATATATATGCATACATATGCATATATATATACATATATATACATATACATACATATATATACATACATATACATATATATATATATACATATATATATGTATATACATATATATATATATATATATATATATATATATATATATATATATATATATATATATATATATATATATATATATATATATATACATATATATATATATATATATATATATACATATATATATATATATACATATATATATATATACATATATATATATATATACATATATATATATATATATACATATATATATATATATATATATATATATATATATATATATATATATATACATATATATATGCATATATATATATACATATATATAAATATATATATATATATATATATATATATATATATATATATGTATATATATATATATAAATAACCTCTTTAATGGCTGTACTTACAAAGGGGGTATGAAAATTCCCGTTCTAAAGAGGGATTCGGAAAAATTTTCCCCGTAAGTTAAAGGTTAAAGGAAAACAAATAGTTACAAAATGTTTGTAAACATTGTTGACTCGGTAACGGTCAGCAACGTGTTTAAATATACTCGAAACAATAAATAGAGAATTTTGTGTTTTTCTCCAAAAGTGAGGGTTAAGGCATTTCTATAAAACAGCTGGAAGTATAAACACTGAAAAGAAAATCAAATTGAATGAACATTGAAATATAAATGGAGAATTAAGAATTTTTTTTCTAAAAGCAGGGGTAGAGGCATTCCTATAAAAGAGCTAGAAGTATAAAGGTTAGAAAAAAAAATGAGTGACCTTTTAATTAAAGACAGAGAATTAAGATTTTTTCTACGAAAGAAGGGGCAAAGGTATTCTTTAAAAAAGGATTAGAAGTATGGGCACTGAGAGAAAACCGAATAAAATATACGTTGAATTAAAGCTGGAATTTTTTTTTCAGCCTCCATTTTGAAAAATCTGCTACGAAGTTGTGTTATTTAATTTTTGAGATGAAGTGAAACGATTCTTTTTGTCTTAATGCAATTAAACGTTGTAAACAGATATATGTTATCTCTTTTAAACCTTTTATTCCTGAAGATAAGCTTTATATCTTCGTTTATTATTTCTTTAATTGTAACCTAATTTTCCCGATATTATATCATTCAGTCATGCTGATGATGATATAAACAAACTACAGCACAGTTTCAGCATGATGTATGCTTAGAATAAATTTGGGTAAATTTACAGAACCTGTGTATCTCAATTAACAATAAAAAAGATAAAATCGTGGTTCTTTGTTAAACCTATATTCAGTTGCAGCATTTTCTTCTCTCCTAGGCTGATTGAAAGGGTAAATAATGCGTTAAAGTACACGTATTTCACAGTGTATTAATTTTGCTACAAAAATCGTCTATTATATCAGACGTACGATCACTATATGCATTGGAACAATTTTTTTTTTAAATTTCAACTCAATTTTGTTTGAAACCATGGCAACTATTAAATGAGGAAGAAATTCGTAATTAGAAATTTCGAATAAAATATTTGGCAACACATGTTGCTTCTCTCGTTTTGGTTTTAATTGAATATCAAATTTTAAAAAATGTCAACTCAGTTTTGTTTGAAACCATGGTAACCATTTAATGAAGATGAAATTCGTAATTAGAAATTCCGAATAAAATATTTGGTAACAGAAGTTGCTTCTCTCATTTTGGTTTTAAATGAATATCAAATTTTAAAAAAATGTCAACTCAGTTTTGTTTGAAACCATGGCAACCATTTTATGAGGCTGAAATTCGAAACTAGAAATTCCTAATAACATATAATTTGGCAACACAGGTTGCTTCTCTCGGTTTGGTTTTAAATGAATATCAACTGGAAAGGATAAATGTTATATTGTATTGAAGCAGAAAATTTCTACAGTTCTACTGTAACTTTGAGACTTTGAGTATGCATACGAATATGCAAAATAACGAAAATGCATGAATGCAATCCGATTTACAATTATGAATGTCACGCAGGCAGCGCATTGTTTGCTAACTACGGACTAAATATACATTTACTGTACTATTTCTTGTTAAGTTTTATTTAGATCAATCCACATTTCGATCAGTCAGTTTGGAACAATCAGCGTCATTGAAAGAAAAATGACAAAAACAACATTCTTGATTTCGTGGTTAGTTGGTTGGTTAGTTGGTTAGGATTTTGTCACCAGATCCAAAATAGGACATAAGGCGCCAAACACAAGACTCGAGCAAAAAAATAGGGTATATAAAACTCACCAACAGCAGAAATGAAATATTTTAGAAGCAATACTTTTCATTACTTAAAAGACGTGCAAAAGGGATAAAAAAATTCACATAAAAACGTAATTTAAAAAAAAATGATGTTTAAAGATGATAAAAATATCATATATAAAAAGTAATGATTTACAAAAAAGGTGATAAAAGCGATGATTATATAAATAGGTAAAATGCATTGAAAGTTTTACTGTAAAACAACACAAAATCAATAACAAAAGCACAGATTAGAAACTGTAAAACAAGTAGAAAACAAAAAGACAAATAGAGAGGAGTGTGTGTGTAGGGAGGGGGCAGAAGATCAGACAGATTGAGTGAACTGCTACCGAAAAAGCTATTGTAGTGGGGTTGCAAAGAGGGGAACGACGTCACGATAACTTGATTGCATGAGTGTTGCCCATCAGTGAAAATGATATGACTTAGTGGTGCAATGATTTTCTAATCTATATATATAAAACAGTTCCGTAACTGACTCATTCATTCACTGACTGACTGACTGACTGACATACAACGCACAGACCAAACCGCTGGACCTAAAGGGCTGAAATTTTGCATGGCGATTCTTCTAATAGTGTAGGGGTGCACTAAGAAAGATTTTTCAAAAATTCTTCTTAGATTTTTTTAAATTAAATTTTTAAGCTGTTTTTTAAACTTTTTTTACGTTTGCATTTAAAATAATACATTGAGGGTTATAAAATTTATATCACGAGAAAGATCATAAAAATTCCTTCAAAATGAAATTTTTTTTGAATTTTTACCTCCATTTTCTGATTTTTGGTGAATTTTTAAAGATTAATTTTTAGAATTTAATTTATTAAATGCTGATCACGTGATTTCTTTTTCTGGTACTTTCAATAAATTTATCGTCACGTGCGTAACAACTAAATAGACAAAAAAAATATTTTTTTCTCTTTCTAATGCAGCAGACGATTGGATATTATCCAAAAAAATGCATATCCCTTACGATTTTTTTATAAATATATATATATAGATAGATATATATTTTACATCAATTGTATACATTGATCATCGCATTTATTATAAATATATATATTTATTTTTTGGCATAAATTGCATACGTTGATCGTTGTATTTAATTTGAATGTACTCCGTAGCGAATCGCGGGTTTTCAGCTAGTCTGTCTATATAGCAGATGGTCCTGGATTTGATTCCCTGTCTATCCTGTTGTATTTGATAAAGTTTTAAAAAATGTAAAATCTGTAGCAGAGTGGTCCTTTATGCTCGACTTAAATTTTAGTTTAATGCATGTTATCTGGCGGCAACCGCTGTGCTATTCTGCTGGTTCATATAAACGACCTCCTCGAGAAGGCTTAGGACCATACACATGCATCAACAATATATTACAAATATACGAAAAAACTATGTGTGAGTATTGACACAAATGCAAAAGAATATTTAATTGTTTGGATGTACAATATATTTTTTCTGTATTGTATGAGCGTAATCAGGTGTGCATCAACACTAAAGGTCTATTCATCTAGGAATTAAATTTTTCCGGCCATACCACATTTAAAAAGATATATCTAAAATGCATATTGAGGGATCTCTCTGAAATTTTGTTCCGCTTTTGTGTGTCTTTCATTTTATTTTCATTGAGTTTTCTCTTCAGGACTTTAAAGTAACATTTTTAGTTAAATTGGTTTCTCTGGGGCCAAAATTACTTCAGAATAAAATTATTTATTTTTATCTATAAGGGAAATAGAAAATTTTATAAATAAAACTTTTATAAAAATTGAAGACAAATTATTTTGGAAACTTTAGCACAAAAGGAGAGGAAAAAATTATGCAAATAGAGCAATAAGTTCCACAGATATTATAAAAATAAACATGCTTAATTTCGAATTTTAAATTATTTTAAACGAAATTTCAAATTGTTTAAGTGCTTTAAATGCAAAATGTTTACAAAAAGACGTTAATTGGGGGAAAAAATCATCATATATATACATACATATATATATATATATATATATATATATATATATATATATATATATATATATATATATATATATATATATATATATATATATATATATATATATGTATATATATATATACATACATATATATATATAATATACATACATATATTATATATATATATATATATATATATATATATATATATATATATACTATATATATATTTATATATATATATATATATATATTTATATATATATATACATATATACATATATATATATATATACATATATATATATATATATATATATATATATATATATATATATATATATATATATATATATATATATATATGTATGTATATATATATATATATATATATGTATGTATATATATATATGTATGTATGCATATATATATATATCTGTGGCTTGGTACAAGAAGTGCCTAGATAAGTTTTCTCCAAGATGACTTTGTTTGCTTATGTCTCATTAAAATAATATTATTTTCAAAGTAAGAAGTACCTAAATCTGTCCGATGCTTTAAAAGTGTTTTCTAAACTTTTGTACTGAATTGGGTACTTGTTACATTGAAAATAATATTTTTTAAAGAGACATAAGCAAACAAGTCATCTTGGAGAAAACTGACTTAGGCACTTCTTCTACCAAGCCACAGATATATGTGTACATATATATATACATATATATGTGTATATATATATATATATATATATATATATATATAGATATATATAGATATATATACAGAGAGAGAGAGAGATAAATATATAAATATATATGTAGGTATATATATATATGTGTGTGTGTGTAAGTAACATATTCAGTAACATTTCCCGTTGCATTTTATTATAACGTTTAATTCGCTCTCTAATTTCTTGTGTATGCGCATGAAATGAATGCATAGAAAGGTTAGTGATTTGCCAACGAGTTTACTCTCCCCCCCCCCCCCCTCAGTAGAAAAAATAAAATTTTATGTCCCGGACTCCCATAAAGCTAAAACGGTAAATGTAAAACAAAATCAAATCAAATCTACACATACTGACTGTTCTAAAATTCAGAGACCGATAATTAACATAGATGGTTACAAATTTAGACACTAAAAATCAGAGTACGCTTAGTCGACATTAAATAGTAATTTTCTCTATTATAAGTAAACCTAATATAGGCCTTATTTTTACAATTTTACTGATATTTATAAGAAATAAAATTTTTTTATAAACAACAACACAGCAAAAATTTAACATTTATAAATTTGTCCCCAAACGATGTCATTAGACCTCTTATGGTTTTTTCTTTCAGAAATATATATCTGTTTAACCTGTCCGTTATGGGGTGGGATAGCATGTATCCCAAGAATACGGGCCAAGAACGGATATATATATATATATATATATATATATATATATATATATATATATATATATATATATATATATATATATATATATATATATATATATAATAAAAATAACCCCCTTAATGGCCAATTTTACAAAGGTGGTATGGAATTTCCTGTTCTAAATAGGTAATTGGAAAAATGGGCCCCATATGCTAAAGGTTAATAATTCCTAAAATCTTAATCAATTCTTTGTAAAAAAAGACAGGTTTTTTTAAAAGATATGCTTACTTCTTTCAGCGGTGATTTATATTTCGATAAAGTTTGTTCCTTTATTTCCATATCATGTTTCATTATGAAGAAATAATAATAATACCCAGTTTCAGATTTTTTTTTCAAATACATTTTTAAAGAAAAAAATCAAAGAAATTAAAATTTGGGGAATTTGTTTTTCGTCTTCTGAACTTTTATTTAAATTTTATTGATATGAAAAGAAGATAATAAAAATGCGCTTTACAAATGATAAATAGCTTTCTTGTGAAAATAAATGAAAACAAATTACTATGTTGCAAACATAAAATCATTTTTGCTTTTGAAAAAATCCAGAATCTCTCGATAAATTAACGTTTTTGTCGTTTACTTTAGTTTTTTTTTCCTTTTCAGTTGAATCCAATTTAGTTAGTTGGAAGCTGCAGCTGTATTTCAAACAGCTAAAAAGTCACCTTAAATTTATTTAAACTAACGCCTGTTCACGCTGAACCTGGAACGTTTCTTTGCATCTGCATTAAAAACTTTAAACAATTTACAGAGCTCTCAATTTTATAAATAAAACTTTTCTAAACATTGAAGACAAATTATTTTGGAAACTTTAGCGGAACTAGCTGCAAATAGAGCAATAAGTTCCACAGATATAACAAAAATAAACATGCTTAATTTTGAATTTTAAAATTTTTTAAACGAAATTTCAAAATGTTTAAGTGCTTTAAATTCAAAATGATGTTTACAAAAAGACGTAAATGAGGGTAAAAATCATTTCCAAACGTGTGTAAATCTACCCTATATATATATATATATATATATATATATATATATATATATATATATATATATATATATATATATATATATATATATATATATATATATATATAATATATATATATATATATATGTATGTATGTATGTATATATACGTATATATATATATATATATATATATATATATATATATATATATATATATATATATATATATATACAGAGGCTGTTCACACATTTTTAGACGATGTATATTGTATTCACAAAACTAAATTAGATAAAATTCTTGTGTTTTAAATGTTCTATTTGACATCCCTTATTCTGAACTATCTTTCTACACCGCAATTTCCAGGATAATAATGCCTTTTGAAGTGTCAGAAGAGGTATTCTATTCCATTCCTCCTGAACAGCTTTCCAGAGTCCTGTAAGGGTTTTGGGACGACGTTTGGATAATGCAGATTTTAAAAGTCCGAAAGCACAAAAATCCATAGGTGATACATCGGGAGATTTAGTAGGGATATCAGTGAAGGGTATGGCCTTCATACCAGTTTTTTGTTCCATTTCTTTTAGGAAATTTACAGTGGAATTTGATGTGTGACTGCTAGCTTTGTCCTTATGGACTCTCACAGATTGATGGCACTGTGGGTAAAGCGATGGTATTTCATTCAGAAAAATTGGCGATAAAATATGTTCCTGATAGTATTTGGAGTTAATCTTGGCATTTCTCCCCTCTCTTTATTTTTAACTTGCCATTATAAGAAAAACCAGCAACAATCATGAATCACTTAGAAAACCTTTCTTTCGATTCTTTGAACTATGTACTTAATTTTTTTTCTCCACTTTTATGATAATAAATGACTCTTTTTTTGTTGCAATCATTTAAATACACCAATGATTCATCTATTGTGACAATTGTTTTCCATTTTTCTTTGGATAAGTGTTTCTCATATAGAATTCTGCAGCGTGTCCTGCGTTCAGCGATATGATTTGGAAGAAGACGATGCACATTGCGTTTTTTCGCTTTCTTAAGATTTAAATCAACGTTTATCATTTTGTTTACAGTGGACACCGAGCATTTTAATGATTTTGCAACTGTCCTTTGACTAGGGGGATTTTCTTTTAACATTAAACTACGTACCTTTGCAATAGTCGAAGATGTCCGTTTTTTCCTTGGATACTTGTTTGGAATTTTTGTCCCACTTGAGGCTCCAATTTGACGTTTTTTTCCTTTCTTGTAGACAATATTACCTATCGACGCTTTAGATATCACAAAACCATGACTCTCACATCGTTTTTAGATAACGGAGTATGCATATTTCTCTTCGGAAAGAGCATAAATGTAGCCTTCGAACCACTGCTTTGTTAAAAACGCCATTTTGAATAAAAACAAAACTTTCAAGCCGCAGACGATAATTTTGACTTTTAAAAACATAGTACAATTGCAATTATTTCTTTTGCAGCAAACGATTTTTTATTACCGCTTACCAAAATCGTCTAAAAAATGTGCGAACAGCCTCTGTAAATATAACCCCCATAATGGCTGTTCTTACAAAGGGGTTATGAAATTTCCCGTTCTAAAGAGGGAATTGGAAAAAGGGGCCCCATGAGCTAAAGTTTAAAACTGATTGAGATGACCGTAAAACAGCAACAAAATTTGAAATTTACAAACCTTTTTTCGCTAAATAATAATGAATATTGAATATAACTATTGAAAATAATTATATATCCCTAACACTTGGCCCTATTTTAATGAAATTTATTTTATTATGCGTCTGTTCCTATCAGAGACACTGTATTCTTACATATAGGAGCAATTGGACGCCACTGTTGCCCTATTGATTTATAAAGGAACAAACTTGCAGTTTTTGTTCTGAATTGATGATCATATTTCTAAAGTATAATGAATCAGAGGGAAAAGGTGAACCAACACTGGTGTAAGAAATTAAGAGAATTTGCAGACTTGGTCGATTATCTCTAGAACTACTGTACCGATTTTAATGAAATTTGATATGTACATACACTGATACAATACAAAACAAATAACCATTCAATAATTGTAATACACACGCATGATCGTGCTTAACACTCGTAGGAGTCGGAGGATATGAAACAGCGGTTGCAGAATAAACAAAAAAATGGGTTAATAGATGGTATCATTTTGCAGCAATCGGTTAATTTCAAATTGTAACAGTAAAAATGAGTAACCACCAACGTTTAGATGAGGCAATGAGGTGGCGAATTGTGGGGAGGCTAGAAGCAGGCCAATCTCAAGTCCAAATATTGTAGAGAGTTCAATTTAACGCCCAGCGTCGTGTGTAACTTATGGAAACAGTTCCAGGATACCGGATCCATCGAGAGAAAGCCTGGGTAAGGTCATCCAAGAGCCACGACGGCCAAAGAAGATCGCCATTTGTCGATTATAGCGAAGCGTAACAGGAGTGCTACAGCTTCTCAGCTCTCTCGTCACTTGTATGCAGCCACAGGAACCCGTGTATCAAGGGTGACTGTTTCCAAAAGACTTCATGAGAGAGGGTTGTTTGCAAGAAGATCTTCTGTTTGCGTCCCGCTCACTTCTACGAACAGGAGAATCCATTTATCATGGTGCAGAGAGCATAGAGATTGGAGTATGGATCAATGGGCGACCGTTCTCTTCAGTGATGAGTCCCGGTTCAGCCTAAACACCGATTCTCGCCGTACGTTCATATGGAGAGAACCAGGGACCCGCTACCTACCCTCCTATGTCCGCGAAATCGACCATTATGGCGGAGGAGGTTTAATGGTCTGGGCAGGCATCATGTTGGATGGCCGCACACCTCTCCATGTCTTTGAAAGAGGCACTGTGACTGGTGTGAGGCATAGGGATTAGGTCTTGGAGCCCTATGTTTGCCTTTTCAGGGGTGCAGTTGGCCCTGAGTTCATTTTAATGGACGATAACGCGAGGCCACATAGAGCTCTTCTGGTCGACGAATTTCTAGAGAGTGAGGATATTCGCCGGATTGATTGGCCAGTCAGATCTCCAGACCTTAACCCTATAGAGCATGTTTGGGACGCTCTGGGTGAGGGCAATTGCAACTCGCAACCCCCCTCCGACAACCATCTAGGGAATGAAAACAGCGTTGCTGAACGAGTGGGACCAATTGCCACAGGAAATGATAAACTGCCTTATTTCAAGTATGAAATCACGCTGCGAGGCCTGTATATCTGTAAGAGGGGACCATACCCCCTATTAACCCATCTATTAACCCATTTTTTGTTTATTCTGCAACCGCTGTGTCATACCTTCCGACTCTAACGAGTGTTACGCACGATCATGCGTGTGTATTACAATTATTGAATGGTTATTTGTTTTGTATTGTATCAGTGTATGTACATATCAAATTTCATTAAAATCGGTACAGTAGTTCTAGAGATAATCGACCAAGTCTGCAAATTCTCTTAATTTCTTACACCAGTGTATATTAAAAACTTTGCGAAAAATTTAATCTTAATTTTACAGATTAAATTCATGACTTGTGGAAAACTTCAACAAAAGCCTCTTCATCGCAACATACACACCCAAATTTATGTAGAATTTAATCCTAAATTTACAGATTATATTGCGGGACTTATGGGACATCTTCACAAAAACAGTCACTTCCATAAAACTGCAACAGATAAATTTGCAACGTGTAACTTTAGGCAAAATTTATATTCCATGACTTATGGGAAACCGTCACAAAGTTCCCCATTTCAGTAAAACAGCAATAGGTAAATTTACAAATTAGTAACTTTAGGTAAAATTCAGTCTTATTTTCATAAATTATTTTGCATAATTCACAAAAATTGTAACTTTAGAGGAACAGTAGCATGCAACATGTTACTTTGCAACGGGAGACTTTAGGATAAATTCATTCTAAATTTTTATACATTATACACGAGGATTTGGGAAAAACCCTCAAAAATTCGTTATTTCACTAAATTTAGGACATACAACTTTAAGTACAATTACTTTGAGATGGATGTTAAGTTTTTTCCTGCGCCAACCGATCAGTTTTAAAAGCAGCCCAAAATGAACCGGTAACCCGGATCTTTAATTACCATTGAGAAATTTAAGTTAAAATGAGTCACAAAGTTGCCCTGCCGAGTGGGGCGGGCTACTTTGTGACATGTGTGTTTTCGCCTTGAAATCCAAGAGGAAAAATTACTTGACACAAAAATAGACAGAAAAACGCTTATCAAAAGCTTGATACACAATTATATATACCTATTACAAATATTGGATAGCTTTATCTATATCTTTGACATCAAAGAGATCTCCGGTGCCCAGGGCAGCCATCAGTTCTTTAAGAAGATGAGGAAATTCGTCTTTCTGCACATTCTGCCCCTTCGGGTAGTTTTTTTCTAGATAGTCAATACTTCTTTCTCTCCAGTGGTATTTTAGAGGACGGAAAAATGTAACCTCGAACGACTGAAGTTGGTGGGTCGACTTTGTGTGTTATTTTGTGACAGTGTCAATGTGTCACAAAGTAACCCCTTCACCTTTCGATATTTAGGTTATGTTCTCATATCTCTCAGAAATATTACTACACAAAAGTTATATTGCTTCACAATCTAACCAACATATTGACAATAAAAAATAATTGCCTGTGGTAGTTGGTTGTATAAGGTGTTAGCCTTCAGCACACAAAGATTCCGAAATTTGAGTGAATAGCTTGACAACAGGTTTGAACAATACGATGGCCAGAGAAGACAAATAGTGCGCAGAAGCTTCAGACACTGGCCACTAGGTGTCTCTGTATGTCGGACAAGGTGTTGGTGCTGTTCTTTTCTTTCTGGGTATCACGGGCGCGGAACCAGATCCGAAATACGAAAAAATTACTATGTGTCACAAAGTTACACTTTCAATCACAAAGTAACCCCCATGTTACGATAATCTTAATTTTTCGGCACATATTTCATGACTTGGTCGAAAGATTCACAAACTTCAATCAAACGTTGTTTCTCTAGTGAAAAAGCAACTTCTAAATTTGCTCTTGATGAAGTAATTGTTGCTCTTCAGCAATGCCTTTTAAATCACTTTTAAACCACCAAAATAATCGGGCGGGAAATGTAATATATTAATAATAAGGTAATCTATATATTTAAGTTGCTAAGTCAATTCTTTGGGCAGTCCGTGAGAGAAAACTACTGCATCAATTTACTTCTTTTTAGTTTTAAACGTAAGATTCTAATCTATAGATGTGTCAAATTTGGTTTTTGTAATCACAATTTATATTAATTAGCGATAATTTACGATTACAAAATTGCTTTCTGCGCATGCTCGATGACATGTTTAAATCCGGCTTTAGATACTCAGTAAGCACGAGGCTGCATAAACACATCAATTTGTTTCTGTGCATGCTCAGTGACATGCTTAAATCTGGATTTAGATACTTACTAAGTACGAGGCCTCGTTAAACATTAATTTGTTTATTCAGAGGAATCTCTCTAGATCTCTGCCATTTTTTACATGTTTTTATTAACTCGCTTTCTTGTTTGTTTGTGTGTTTGTGTGTTTGTCCAGTTCAAATCTTGCAATCGATTTTTAACTAACTTCCCGACTAGCTAGACTTTTGAAACTTTTAGAATAGCTCAGAACACGATGACAATGCATTCTTTTGATGCTTTTAGTCAGCTTTAATCAGATTTGAATTCCTTTTCAGTTAATTTTGTTTTGTAGACTGGTGCTGCCATCTTTCGGCCGGGACGGGAACGAAAAGTTAAACGCAAGTTAACTTCCAATTAACTTCATTTTCTTTGAAGTTCATGGGGTAATTCATCAAAAAAAATTTTAAAAAGTATTTATTAATACTTAGAATTGTCAAGTTTATATGACTCAACAGAAATTTTAAAAACATGATATATAAAAAGTTCTTTTTATCTTGTAATTATTATTTTTAATTAAAAGTGTATTTCTCTATTCTTAATATTATGATTTTCAACATGTGGTAATGATGTTTTGAGTATAATTTGAGTATTAGTACGTTTATTTACTATCCAACCTTCATGTTTTGAGGGGTACCGACTAGTATACTTTTAAAAGGGGCCGCTATCATTTACTGAACTTTACTACACTTATCGATATTCAAGAAGTGGGACTATTACTTTTCCTTTAAGAACTCAACCATCTAAAAATTTCGTATTTTATAAATACAAATACATTTATTATGAAGCAATATAAGCTTATGTTCAAGCAACTGTACAATTACCTCCCTTATCTTGACACTTTCACTTTTCCCCCAGTGGAATTCTGCAATTATCACATTATTATTGTATGACCCTGAATGGGGCCTTTTTTTTCTTAAGCTAACTAAACATCTAGTTTACTGTGGGCCAAAATCCTCCCTTACCGGATAATTATTCTTCTCCATTACTTAATACTTAAATTCTATATTAAATTTAATTTTACCTTAATTCTTGATACTTCTTATGTTAATTTATCATTAACTTATCTTATCTTTTTCCTTCAACTCATGAAGGCCTTAATATTTTAACTTACCTTTAAAGATCATTATCCTAATACTTATTCTATCATTAAGACTATTAAATTTTACTGAGCACATTTACATTGACTACAAAATATCTTGCTGACAGGAGTTAAAACCAGCAGGTCCAGGAACTCCACTTCTAAAATACAACAGCTGCTTGTACAATTACCTAGCTTACAGAACGGTCGAAACCAGTGGGGTCTCCTGAACGGGACTATTTCCTGTCCTCTAATAAGAAAGAAATTGGTTGATTGAAAATTCCATTCCTGGTGGCAAAAAACCCATTTCCTCGTAATGCAGATAAACATCTGAATCACTTTTGAAGATAATGTTATTTTTAATGTCATGGCTTGAGTTTTGATTACATGTGCAAGTCATCATCCTGATTTTTCTAAAACAGCGATAAAATTAAATACCTAATGGTAATACAAGCTGTTTCAAAAAGAATCACCCGATTTGAAATGAGTATGTAATGAAAAATATTGAACATAGAAACTTAAAATTAACTAGTTGGTACCCGTCAAAACATGACGGCTAGATAGTAAATAAGTGCACTAATTATTCTAAACACATCATTGCCAAATATTGAAAATAATAATAATGCGCAGAAACAAATTAATGTGTTTAAGCGGCCTCGTGCTTAGTGAGTATCTAAAGCCAGATTTAAAAATGCCACTGAGCATGCGCAAAAAGCAATTTTTTTTAATTGTAAATGATCGCAAATTAAAGAGCGCGAAATAAACAATTTCCATCAGGTTTAATCTTATATTTCACAAACATAATTATCATAAAAATGCAAATGGCAGAGAGAGACGTGTTTATCATTAAAACATGTCACTGAGCATACGCAGAAAGAGTGAGTTTCTAAAGTCAGATTACAACATGCCACTGAGCATGCGCAGAAATCAATTTTAAATTGTAAATTATCGCTAATTAAAAGAAATTGTGGTTACAAAAACCAAATTTGACAAATCTACAGATTATAATCTTTCATTCAAGAAGAAAATGAAGTAAATTGATGCAGTAGTTTTCTCTCACGGATTGCCTAAAAAGTCGGCTTAGCAACTTAAATATATAGATTTTATATTACATGGCTAATCATAAAGTATTTTTACAAACCAAATTAAAGGTGCTCAATATGCCCACCTTTGTATGCACGACATACGTCTACACGCTAAGCAAATTCGTCCCAAGCTTTTGCGAGCATGTCTGCATACACTGCTTCCATGGCTGTTATGCATACACTGATAACCCGTGTCTTGGAATTGTTTATACCATCGCCTAATGCTCTGAAAGGTAGGAACTTCAATCTACCAGGGTTTTGTCGACGAAAATCAAGCTGAACAGTTATTACGGACTTCGCAAAGCGTAGAACACAAAATGATTTCTGTTGTGCAGTCGCCATCTCTACAAACACTGAAGTGGCGGGCGAAGGAAGAACGTTACTGCTACTTGTGGGCAACTGCGTGAAACTCGAGATTTTCCTCTTTCTGCCTATACGTTATTCGATCAAAATGGATTAAAAGATGAATAGTTCTGATTTTTTAAAATTGGATGATTCTTTGATTTCTGTTGTGCAGTCGCCATCTCTCCAAACACTCAAATGGCGGGCGAAGGAAGAGCGTTAGCGTTACTTGTCGGCAACTGCGTGAAACTTGATATTTCCCTCTTTCTGCCTATACGTTATTCGATCAAAACGGATTAAAAGATGAATAGTTATGATTTTTTTTTAATTTGGATGATTCTTTGATTTCTGTTGTGCAGTCGCCATCTTTCCAAACACTGAAGTGGCGGGTGAAGGAATAACGTTAGTGCTACTTGTCGGCAACTGCGTGAAACTCGATATTTCCCTCTTTCTGCCTATATATTATTCAATCAAAACGGATTAAAAGATGAATAGTTATGATTTTTTAAATCGGATGATTCTTTTTGAAACACCCTGTACTTGTTCATGGATTTTACAACCATACATTCAAGTGAATCGCTGGTTAACAAAAAAATAAGTAAATACTAGATTAGAATTAATGTTGCAATAGAGGATGATAATGACATAGCAGTGGAAAATGTAGGTGATTTGGATATTTGTATAATCCGTTTATAAATTATCGTTCCACTACTATTTTTCCTTTCATTCGTAATAGGATTATGAATACCAAGTATATTTTTAAGTATATCAGGATTTAGAAACTATAGAATAAGGTGCTTTGATCCTTAAAGCGTTTAAGACGTATTTTTCCGTCACATACATTCAACTTGGAAAAGTGTTTGTGA
This sequence comes from Dolomedes plantarius, assembly GCA_907164885.2. Lineage (NCBI taxonomy): Eukaryota > Metazoa > Arthropoda > Arachnida > Araneae > Dolomedidae > Dolomedes > Dolomedes plantarius. The sequence goes on from OU015490.1 coordinate 168,188,445, forward strand.
CAGATAATTCCCTTATTTATCTTTTGTTCAAAAGTGTCTCAGATGGTACAATTTTGTTGCTTTTTAATACCAAACTAGAAGATGGAATCATTCGTCATAAACGCTTTTCCAGCTGAGAAAAGGTGACAGGAAAATAGTCCCAAACGCTGAAAAGGTGAAGCTAAAATGTTTCAGTGACATGTCATTTTATTCTCTTTAACCTATTGATACTAAAACTCTGATTTTGTATGTCAGATATCCAGTACAGCAAAAAAAGGTGTACACTAGGTCTATATTTGCGAAAAAGCGGTACCGTTGTTAGGAGTAGATAAAATAAAACAGAAAATTTTATTAATTTTTATTTACAAGAATTTCTCCACGAGTTTGCTCTCTAAAAGTCACAATAAAATTGAAAAATGCTCACGCAACTTGAAAATTGGTTTAAAAAAAATTTTAACCCAAAAATTAAAGTATATTCAGTTTTTGAATATACAGTGAAACTTCTCTAGTCGGCCACCCCTCTAAACGGACACATTTTGTTCAGAACCGATTCAAGACTCTATAGAGTCAATGTTTTGGCAGAAACCTCTTTTCGACGGCCACCCGTCAAAATGGGCCCATTTTTTCGGAACCAGTACTAGTCGCCATAGAGAAGTTTCACTGTATATATTTATATAATAGTAGTATACATGTATATATATATATATATATATATATATATATATATATATATATATATATATATATATATATATAATATATATATATATATATATATATATATATATATATATATATATATGTATGTATGTATGTATGTATACATATACACTGCTGGCCACTAAAATTGCACCACCATAAAGGAGGGATGATACAAACGTCAAATTCGCATGAAAGGAATAAGATGCTGGGACATGCAAATGATTAGCATTTAAGCGCAATCGAACGACGCAGGAGGGAGAAGCGGCATCTCAAACTCTGTATAAAAGGAATGTTACGCAGCGGGTTTCTCATTCGGAAATCGCATTTGAATGTTAGTTGTTTCTGAGAAGATCATGTTATGCCTCGTATAAGGAGAAACGGCTACCCGCACGTGTCGGAATTCGATAGCGGCAAGATCGGGGCCTATCGAGAGTGCGGATTATCGTTCCTCGATATTGCAACTCGCATTGGTGAGAATCCAACGACTGTCATGCGAATATGGAATCGATGGGTTCAGGAGGGTCGTACTGAACGCCATGCAGGATCTGAAAGACCTCCCGCCACTAACTCCCGAAAGGATAGACATGTTGTCAGGTCGGCCTTGCAAGATTGTACAGCCACATCACGGACCTTGAGTCAGGAAATGGGCTTGTTTGCAGCACATGGAATGGGCTTGTTTGCAGTGCGTCGACGTCTGCAGCAGCACGGACTGTCTACAGGGCGACCATTGTTGGAGCTTCCCTTGACACTTCACACAGTATAGATACGCGTGACGACAGTGGTGCACCTAACGACAAAACTGGATACAGGAGTGGCATCCCATCGAATTTTCAGACGAGTCCCGGTTCTGCGAGCAGCATCATGATGGACGTATCCGTGTCTGGAGGCACCGAGGAGAACGCACGTGGCCTGCTTGCATACGCTATCGTTATACGGACCTGGTGTGATGGTATGGGAAGCCATTGGATACACGACACGAACACCTCTTGTTCGCGTCGTCGGTAATCTGAACAGCCAGCGTTACATTTCTCAGATCTTACGACCGGTGGCTGTGCCCTATCTTCTAGGCCTAAGAGAAGTCCTCTTTCGACAAGATAACGCAAGACTGTATGTTGCCCGTCGTGTCCTGACTCATTTTGAATCATGTTTATGTTACCTACCTCGACACAGAGGGTGTTCGACTGTTGCCCCGGCCAGCACATTCTCCAGAACTCTCACCGATTGAAAACATCTGGTCGCGGGTTGCTGAGAGACTGGGTCTCCACCGCTCTCCAACCACTACGATTGATGAAGTGTGGCATAGACTTGAAGCAACATGGAATGACTTGCCCATATCTGTCATCCAAGCCCAGTTCGACTCGATGCCTAACTGGGTTAGAACCGTTTTAGCTGCCAGAAGCAGCAGCTGTGTGTACTAATTTCGGACCCTGTATACCCTCAAATTGCCTACAAATTTAATCGGGGTTTCTTCCTACTATACTGTATACGGAAAATAAGTAAAGTTTTCTTATTTGTTTTCCTTCCTGGTGTTGCAATTTTAATGGCCAGCAGTGTATATATATATATATGTGTGTGTGTGTGTGTGTGTGTGTGTGTGTGTGTGTGTGTGTGTGCGCGCGCGCGCGTGCGTGCGTGCGTGCGTGCGTGCGTGTGTGTATATTGAAGCTTCACTGTATAAATTAAATCAATTTATCTACAGCACCAATACCTCTAACAGTATACTTTTTTCACTTTTGCGCATAGGAATAGTTTCGAAATAGTTCGAGTATAAAATTTATGAAATTTTATTTATGAAATATTTTATCATTTTAAGGGGCAAAAATTTCACTTCTTTCAGAACAAATTTCTGCCCCAAAGAAAACTTTTTTAAGTTTTGCTCTCAATAAAAATTCCTACAGGCGAATAAGGGAACGCTGAACAAAATTTCATTGAGATAGATGTCTTGCGAGGAATTTTGGCTATATCCTTTCAAAGATGGCATATCATAAAAAAAAAACTCCCCTCTGAGACAAATAGACTTGAGGAACAAAATAAATGTATAATAGAGTATGCATAGACAGTTCAGCATAAATATCATGTATACGTCAAAATAATCATAGTAGAAACACGATATTTGCGTTATTTGATACCGAAAGCTCTGAAGTATGATTTAACCCAACAATAAAAAAATGCGCTTTTTGTTAGAAATTTGTCTCCCGGATACCATTAGGTCTGTAGTTTCAGTTAGCTACCCTTTGGAGATATTTAATGTTTGCATTTAATTTTGGCAAATATTGGGTGGAAAGATGCCATCAGTGATCATGTTTAATATGAAAATAAAGTTCATATATTACCAGATTTTCTGAAAATTGTTCCTGAAAAGGAAGAAAAAAACATGAACAAAAAGGAAATTTACAGCAATTTAGAATCCTATTATTGTTTATATTTAACAATAATTCATCATTAAGCTTAGACTGAAGATAGGGGATGATACTTTATTGTTGTAATCACATTTTGAATCATATTTATGTTCATGTTTAACAAAATTCCTCCTTAAGTTTAGACGAAAGATAGGAGACGATATAATTTATTGGCGTAATCTCTCGTCTGAAAAAGAAATCTTTAATTTCGATGAAAAACATTTTACTTTCAGATAAACAGCGCTACCTCGATAATATAAGCTGGGGGGAGATAACAGATTTTCAAGTAATTTTGAAAGAAATACATATTAATAAAAAAAATTTCAGGTAGTCTCTTCTAACGAAACTACCGCGGGTTATTAATGTAGGATAACTTATCGTTGCTTACCTCTTTTGTATGTATATATGTATCTATACATATACGTATGTATGTATATATATATACATATATGTATGTCAAAATTTTGACACATCTTGGTACTTTTATGCTTAACTTGACCAAGCGATAGACTCGGTTTGGGGAGCTGCCAAAATTATATCTCGCGAGGACGGATGGACGGACAGCTTTAGCGTCTGAAATTTTGCTTTCGGCACGACCGTTATGGAGGAACGTAATCCTACGTTAAAATATTTTTAAATACTCCTTGTTGAACATACTCAAGCGGAGTATGTTCAAAATTTTGATATTTTTCTAAATAAATAATAATATTTTTTTATTCATTCATCAATTTCTAGTAACATGTTAATTAAAAAATCAGAATCCTCACGTTATTATTCGTTTTTATCAAACGAATGAAATTTCTTTTTGAAATGTTAAATTAATCTATCGCAAAATTAACTTTTCTTTCAGAACAATACCAAAATTAGCTTAATTCTTTACAGACGATCAATAGTGATCAATCAAAGGGTTACGGTTGGTATGGTCATGTTACTCTATTTAAAAAGTGCAAAATCTGGATACTTCTTATGGTAATATTTACATAAATGAATCCCTTTTAAAGTATTTAAGGAAATAACCCACGTGGGCGTTAATTTATATACAGGGTGTCCAAAATGACCGCATAAACTCTGCACAGCTAGATTCCTCGTTGGGAGTACATAAAAACTGCCCAAAGAAGTGTTCCTGTACGATCCATAGTTTACGAGAAAAATACGAAAAACAAAGTATGACGTCACTGCCGGTGCAAGAAAAAAAAACTTTATTGGACATATCAACAACAATATTTGCATATCTTTCCAGACGATAATGTTTAAAACGTTCGCCGCGCATATCGAGTCATGCATACGCGCACGCCATGGAATGACGTTAAGCCACCGTTGAACTGGTATTTAAAAGGCTGCATCTTGCAGCTACCGGTAGTCTTCGTATGGTGGCCATGTACTCCGTTCGTGACTACTGCGACATGTACTTGATGTACGGCCGATGTAATGGAAATGCCTTACGAACTGCTAGGGAGTATGCCCGTCGATATCCGTCCCGCCGTCCTCCAGATGTCAACGTCATCCGTAGGCTGGACGACAGACTGCGAAATACGGGAAGCGTCTTGCCAACTGCCAATCTTCACGATACTGGAAGACCGCGGAGCGGCCTGACGGTAGCACAGGCGGATGCAATACTGCAGCGGGTAGAAGAGACGCCCGAGGTAAGCACACGCGCATTAGCCCGTGAGATGACTTCGAGTAAAAGTACTGTGCACAGGCTTTTACGGTCTGAGAGGCTACACCCATTTCGGTACACAACCGTGCAAGGTCTGAAACCAGATGACTTTCAGAAACGCGTGGCCTTCTGTGAATGGCTGTTGCAGCAGCAGAACACATATAATGGTTTCATTGCACATATCCTGTGGACTGATGAATCATGTTTCACTCGTGGTGGGGTATTCAACCATCACAACAGCCATATGTGGTCCCAGGTCAATCCGCATGCAATCCGGCCGCAGAAACATCAGGAACGTTGATCTCTTAACGTGTGGGCCAGCATACTCGAGGATCGCCTGCTTGGACCATATCTGTTGCCTGAACGCCTCTCTGGACACTCGTACTTGGTGTTTCTCAATGAGGTCTTAACCGAGTTCCTCGATGACATACCATTAGCGGCAATACAGGGACTTTGGTTCCAGCATGATGGGGCTCCGGCGCATTTCTGTGCTCCTGTACGTGGTTGGCTGGATATGGAATACCCCGGCCGCTGGATCGGACGTGGGGATCCGTTTCTATGGCCGCCACGTTCGCCAGATCTTACACCGTTGGATTTTTTCCTGCGGGGCCATCTCAAGGAACTGGTGTATCGAGACGTAGTGACAACACAAATGGACTTAGTTGCTCGTCTGCATGCTGCTTGTACTTCGGTGGACCCCGCGATGCTGGAACGTGTGATGACAGCCATTCCACGGCGTGCTCAAGCCTGCCTCGACATGCACGGCGGACACTTTGAACATCTGCTTTAAATTGTGCATGCTGTTGATATGTTCAATAAAGTGTTTTTTCTTGAACTGGCAGTGACGTCATACTTTGTTTTTCGTATTTTTCTCGTAAACTATGGATCGTACAGGAACGCTTCTTTGGGCAGTTTTTATGTACTCCCAACGAGGAATCTAGCTGTGCAGAGTTTATGCGGTCGTTTTGGGACACCCTGTATATAAAACAGTTCTCTGACTGACTGACATATAACGCACACACCAAACCGCTGGATCTAAAGAGTTTACATTTTGCATGGCGATTCTTCTTACAGTGTAAGGTTTTGAAAAAATTTTGAAGAAAGATTTTTGAAAATTCTTCCTAATTTTTTAATTGAATTTTTAAGCTGTTGTAACATTTTTTAAAGATTGCATTTGAAATAATAATTTGAGGGTTATAAAATTTATATCACGAAAAGATCATAAAAATTCCTTTAAAATGAAATATTTTTCGAATCTTTACCTCCATTCTCTAATTTTTGGTGAATTTTTAAAGATTAATTTTTAGAATTTAATTTATTAAATGCTGATCACAAGATTTCTTTTCTTTTTCTGACACTTTAAATTAATTTTGCGTCACGTGCATAACAACGAAATAAATTGACAAAAAAAATTAAAATACAGTAAAATATAAAATTTAACCACTGGACTTATTGAGATGGAAGGTTTTTAAGAATTTAATTCAAATTAGTATGTTTTATAGACATTAAATATACAAATTAGTTGAATACATTGACCGTTGTATTTAATTTGAATATTTTCTTCTACATTATTTTGTCTATAAAAATATCCATTGCGATTTTTTATAAAGATATTTTTGGGGTTTTTTTAGCATAAATTGCATACATTGACCGTTGTATTTATTATAAATATATATACAGTCGGACCTCTATTTAACGAACCTCTATTTTGCGAATCTCTCTATTTTGAGAACTTTTCCTTGGAACCAAGAACATTTTGCGAATTTCCTTGTAAAATAACCTCTAAATAACGAAGTGCATTCTCCATTTAACGAACTTTTTCTTGTGATCCAATATTTTTTTCTCCATATTTCTCAAAAAATTTCTGAACATTTCAAACTAATACTTTCTTTTAACACATTTAACACATTAACTTTCTTTTAACACGTTTCGAGGCGGATTACAGTTTGAAGAAAATACGCTTGAAGGGGTTTTTGGTGTATTGCAAAGATGCGAGACGTATTATGAGAGAAAACACTTTTTCAAACAAAAAACTCAGACAAAATTAACAAACTTTGTCAGTAATTAAATTTAAGGACGCATGTGGTAATGTAAGCTTAAAATTACTTGGTATAATAAATGCGATAATGCGATTAAAATTCATTAATTTTAATATAATTTTTTTATTGAAAATACAATGTATTCCCGGACAATGTTTTGTTTTATTCTTGTTCCTTGAAGATTTCAGTTTGTGGGGTAAGATATATAAAACAAATAGACATTAATTTACAAAATAAAGGTGTGATTAATTACTTTTATTAATAATATTTAGTGTTTATGAATTTAAAATCTGTCTTGTGTAGTTTAAAGTATCTTAAAAGGTAAATTTCTATTTAACGAATTTTCCATATAATGAACTTTTTTTCGGGATTTACCGACTTCGTTAAACAGAGGTTCGACTGTATATATACACTGAAGTGCCACTGAATTAGGGATACCTACCTAGTAACGAGTTGGGCCTCCTCTGGCCTTGATAACGGCTGCCACACGACGAGGCATAGATTCAACAAGTTTCTGGAAACGTTCCACGGGAATGGCTTGCCAAATATTGGCTAAAGCTGTCCATAATTCAGTAAAGTTCTTTGGTGCTGTATGATGACCTTTCACGCCTTGTTCCAAAACATCCCAAAGATGCTCAATAGGATTTAAGTCTGGGCTTCTAGGTGGCCAATTCATGACAGAGAAGTCAGAGGAATGCTCATCCAACCAGCCAGTAGCCAACCGGGACTTGTGAGAGGTACAGTTGTCTTGCTGGAAAACTCATTACCGTGCGGATAACAGAACAGCATAAACGGATGGAGGTGATCACCCAGCAACTCTACGTACCGAATTGCATTGAGGGAGGTTGGTACACGCACCAAACATCCCAAACTGTGCCACGAAAAACACCCCAGACCATGATTGAGCCACCATGCCCTTGTACAGTTCCAGCCAGGCATGCAGGATCCAAGGCTTCATGAGCCTGACGCCATATTCTCAGCCTCCCGTCGGCGTTGAGTAGTCGGAATCGAGACTCATCACTCCATGCTACTCGTTTCCAGTCCTCTACACTCCAGTCTCTGTGCTCTCTTGCCCAGGCAAGACGTGCAGCCCGATGGCGAGTATAGAGCAATGGTACTCTCGTAGGTCGACGGCTCCCGAAACCCATACGGTGAAGCGAGTGTTGCACAGTCCGTTTACTGACTGTACGACTGGCACCGTCATTAAACTGGGTGGTAATTTGAGCTAATGTTTGGCTTCGCTGGCTACGTACAATACGCCTGAGCCGTCTCTGACCACGCCCTGTCAAGGCTAATTGTTCTTTGCAGTTTGCCCGATCGCTAGTTTTTTTTCCATCATCCATGTATACTCTTGACACTGTCGACCTTGAAAATCTTAGCTGTCTGACGATTTCGGAAATTGAATGGCCCATGCGTCGCGCACCTACGATTTGTCCGCGATCGAAGGCGTCTAAATCAGGCAGTTTACCCATACTGGCAATTCCAACAACTAATTCAGAACAACCACAGTACGCGCTATATATGCAGTTACCACAGCGCCCTCACTTGCGCATACATGATGCGCAGCGCTACACAATTTGCATAGGCTTTGCTATCCCTAATTCTGTGGCACTTCCGTGTATATGGCATTAATTGCATACATTGACCGCTGTATTTAATTTGAATGTACTCCGTAGCAAAGCACGGGTGTTCAGCTAATTGGATATATACCTCCTGCTATAAATTTAAGAGATGCTAAGACGAGAATGATCCACCTCTTTCTTTGCATGAAATATTAGGATTCTTCAAAGATTGATCGTAGCAAGAATTTTATATTTTAAACCAGCCTTCAGAATCCTCGTTCTTTGCCAAATTCAAGCCATTTTGTTCAACTAAGTTTACAAGAAGCAAAGAAATGATAATGCACCATAATAAATCTCTTTTAACTGGGAAGAGAGATTCAGCAACAAGTTCAAGGGTTCTGAGAGAGGTAAATGATCGCCTTAAGCGTATGAAATTTGCATAATGGCAAGTAAAGGAGCATCTTTTCTGAACCCTGTTTCGTAAGCGAGTTTACTGCATACATAAAAGATGAAATGACAATCAAAATCGGCGAGTTAAGCGAAATTTCCACCCTCGCCATACAAAATCCTTCTATTTAAGGAAGATTAAATCGTGTTCTCTTTATATAACATCTTTGCATATGTCCTGTTAATTTTATCCTTTTCCTTATGTATAATTACATGTAAATCTAGTTATCTTACATAGATCTTACTTAGAGATCTTGTAAGGCGATCTTACTTAGCTTACACATTTGACTACCATAAAAACTACAAAGAATAATCATGTTATCTTGATATAGTATCCTTGCATATGTTCTAGTATTATCCTTTTCCTTATGTGTTGTTACTTTCAAGTATAGATATTTTATTTTAAGGCAATAGCAGTAAGCTTACACGGTTTCTTAACGTAATGCACTACAAAGAATAATCATGTTATCTTAATATGTTGATATTAAGATAACATGATTCATGTAAAAACAACATATTCATGTTGTCTTTATCCTTGCATATGTCCTAGTATTATCCTTTTCCTTATGTGTTGTTACTTTCAAGTATACATATTTTATTTTAAGGCAATAGCAGTAAGCTTACACGGTTTCTTAACGTAATACACTACAAATAATAATGTTATCTTATTATAGTATCCTTGTATATGTCCTAGTATTATCCTTTTCCTTATGTTTTGTTACTTGCAAGTATAGATATTTTATTTTAAGGAAATAGCAATAAGCTGACACGGTTTGTTAACGTAATGCTTTACAAAGAATAATCATGTTATCTTAATATAGTATCCTTGCATATGTCGTAATATTATCATTGTGTGTTGTTACATGCTAGTCTATATATTTTATTTTATGGCAGTACCACATAGCTTACACAGTTTACAAACATAAAGAGCTACAAAAAATAAACGTGTTCTCCTTGTATTGTATCCTTGCATATGTCGTAATATTATCCTTATGTGTTATTGCATGCAAGTCTAGATATTTTATTTTAAGGCAATACCACTTAGCTTACACAGTTTACAAGCGTAAAGCATTTCAAAGAATAAACGTGCTCTCCCCGCATTGTATGCTTGCCTATGTCCTAATATTATCCTATTTCACATAGAATCCGTCAGCGCCAGCGTAAAAATTTTTAACCAATCCTATACCAATCATTGACCCATTTAACCAATCAGTGTCAACAGAATCTTTAACGCTGACGCTGACGGATTCTATGTGAACAGGCCCTTACTAATGTAGTGTTACATGCAAGTCTAGATATTTTATTTTGAGGCAATATCACTTAGCTTACACAGTTTACAAGCATAAAGCACTTCAAAGAATTAACGTGCTCTCCTTGCATTGTATGCTTGCATATGCCCTAATATTATTAATGTGTTGTTTCATACAAGTCTAGATATTTTATTTTAAGGCTGTACCAATTATCTGACACAGTTTATAAGCATAAAGCTCTTCAAAGAATAATCGTGCTCTCCTCGCATTGTATGCTTGCATATACTTTATTATTATCCTATTACTAATGTGTTGTTACATACAAGTCTAGATATTTTATTTTAAGGCTGTACCAATTAGCTGACATAGTTTATAAGCATAAAGCACTTCAAAGAATAAACGTGCTCTCCTCGCATGGTATGCTTTCATGAGTCCTAATATTATCCTATTACTAATGTGTTGTTATATACACGTCTAGATATTTTATATAATATTATATATTATAATACACTTACAGATATTTTATAATATACCCCGTAAAAAAGAGTGTGATTCTTCGACTAAACAATAACGACTAGTGTTGTCATTCTTCATTTTACGAAGAGGTAAGGGATGATCTTCAAAATAGTAAGAGGTGATACCTTACACACTGGATGAAAATTACTTTAGCAATAATTATTTTTGCTTTAAAACAATAAAATATTTTTCGCTTAAATAGATTTTTTTTTATTCAAAATATTCTTTCTTGGATTTTTTCTAACAACATCGGGTTTTACTAGCAAAAGGCGTATATGTATGCATTCAGCGTAACATCACATTACATTAATTCAGTCAATTTTTTGCAAGTCTGACAAAAATATTTTCTTATACGTCTACCTTTTTAATACTAAAATTCTGAGTTTGTTTGTCTGTAATTAACACATCGCAAGTGCGGCGCCCTATATTTCTAACAATACTGTTATTCCTATAAAGTAAATTTGACAAAAATCGGGCATGAATTACCGAATTATCGTTATTTTTCCTTACATGTTTCTCTGTTCTTTACTTTCACTGACATCAAAGTTTGCTCCTTACTGTATAAAACATATTCAAACACATTTTTATCAGATTTTTAACATTACATTTTTTGAACAATATTCGCATTGTCTCTAAAAAAAATTCTTATACAGCGATGCTAACAAAATTAAATTTAATTACTTAAGATATTTTTGCTTGTAAATCGCATTTGTCTTTTTTTCCATAAGAGGGCATATCGCTATTTATACCATAACTTTAAATTATCCTACACATCCGACAAAAACTTCTAGAGCTAGCAATTTTTCCTTCTCGTAATTGGCAATTTGTTATAGTGCTTCTCACTGCTCTATGGCTAAACACATAAATTTTATGATATCATAATAACTTGAAATAAAAACGTTTTTTTTTATTTAAGTCTGAGCAATAATCTCTATTAATCTTTATCGCGTTGCTTGTACGTGACTAGACTGAAAGGAGCTAAAAATGTACATTTTTCTTGTTCTGAGTATCATTTTATGGAAAGTTTATTTATCAGATACTTTCCTGATAAGCTTTCCGAGCATTATTTGTTCAGTATTTTTGAGCAAGTTTATAAATGTCAAGATTATTCTCTACAGCAAGTTTTTTTTTTAGATAATTAATATGGCATTAACGTGTTCCCTTTTCGAATCTTCAAATAAATGCATTTCAGTATTCAATAATAGCTGATAAAAATTAATTTATAATGATACTTTACAAAATAAATACTAGTCGAAATATTGGTCCGTAAAGATTATATAGCTAGGGATTTAACAAATTTTAATCTTGAAGACTTGTTAAAATGTTATTTCGCAATAACATTTTAACTACATCCTTTCAAATTTTAATAATTACAAGATAAAAAGAACTTTTTATATACCATGTTTTTAAATTTTTTTGTTGAATCATATAAACTTGACAATTCTGTGTATTAATAAATACTTTTTTAAAATTTCTTTGATGAATTATCCCATCAACTTGAAAGAAAATTATCAAATGCGAAATCAATCATTTAGCTCGAGAATTGGAAGATAACTTGTGTTTAACTTTTCGTTTCCGTCCCGGCCGATAGATGGCTTCACCATTCTACAAAGCAAAATTAACTGAAAGGGAATTCTAATCTGCTTAAAGATGACTAAAAGTATTAAAAGAATGCATTGTCATCGTGTTCTGAGCTATTCCAAAAGTTTAAAATGTCTAGCTAGTCGGGAAGTTAGTTAAAATTCGATTGCAAGATTTGTACTGGGCAAACACACACACAAACAAACAAACAAGCAAACAAAATAGCGAGTTAATAAAAACATGGTAAAAATGTTTCATTGAGATTGGTATCCTTAAGTATTCATTAATAATTTAACAAAAAAGTAGCAAGGTTTTATTATTTATTTATTCGTTACTAGCCGGGCTTCGCTCAGACCATCCGTACACCATTTTTCACTTTTAATTGCCAAAAAATCCAAAAAAATCATTACATCTTCAAATGATCTATTTATGATTAAAAAGTTTGAATTAAAAGTATGAAAAATAGAAAAATAATTAAAAATTAGACACACGATGAAACATTTCTTTTCAGTGATTCATTTTTTAGTGAGAATCCCGCTGTGAATGAATCACGCTTTGTTTACATCGTCAAATATGGATGATCTCACAGGAGACGCTTCATTAGAATCTAAATTATTGAAGTAACAGATTAAATGTACGCAGAAAAAATTATCAGCTTTTAGAGCTCTTTCTAAATATGTAAAATTTATGTACTTTCATGAAAAAAATACATCGATTTTAACTTTTAAAACATGGCGGATTACGCTTTGTACGGCCAGTTGGGATCGGTAGAGTATGCATTTAGAATTTAAATATCTCTAAAACTATTAAAGTAACAGAATAATTACGCAGAAAAATTTATCAATTTTTAAAGCTCTTTTCAAATATGCAACATTTATGTACTTTTATGAAAAAAAAATACATCGATTTCGACATTTTCAAGCATGGCCGAATTTCATAACGGATGCCATACCGGAAATTACGTACCGGAAGCGGTCCACCCGGAATTTTTCCGCCGACCGACAAAGTCTTTCTCTTATTTATATAGATTAATGAATATTGAAGTGAATAATGAATATTTCACAATTAAACACTGAGGTGTATTTTTATACCCAAACATAATCTGACCCCTACCTCGTTTTACAGACACTATATTCAAAATAGTATCCGGCCGAATGGTTAGGCGCTAGTCTATGGAAGAGTCTGTGGAGGTTCCAATTACATCCGTATCAAAATTTAAGTCATCTTGCCGTATCCTTAAAGAATTTTGTATCTTTTAAGAGCATCTGTATAAAGATATGTATCATGATCAGTTAAGGGTGGAGGGTGTTCTTTATAGCATTAGTGTATTAGATTGTGATACGCTAATATGACACAACCATGATCTACTTGTAATGGGTCTTTAGTTGAAACATCAAAGAAATGATACAAGTTACAAACACGATAATACAGATGCTTTCCTTTGCATGGACAAAAGACACGAAAGACAATGCAATGCGCATCATATGCGCACTTTGAAAAACGACATGATCAGAGGAGAAACGACAGGTAGATAAAACACTTCGTATAATCGTTGGGTATCTTGATTTAACCCGATACCCGATGTTTATGCGGTTAAAGGATTCTGTTAGGGAAAGACACACCTGCAAGTTACAACTCTAAAGAGGTTTAAAACCTGGATTATTTTATTAAAAAAAGAAAAAATACTTTGTTTATAAAGACAAATACGGGCGCTTTCCGTTGCACGACAAAGACACGAAAGTAAATGCGCATCATATGCGCACTTTCAAAATCAACGTGATCAGAGGAGAAACGACAGGTAGATAAAAAACTTCGTATAATTAATCGTTGTGTATCTTGATTTAACCCGATACCTGATATTTATGCGGTTAAAGGATTCTGCAAGGGTAAGGCACACCTGTAAGTTACAACTCTAAAAGGGTTTAAAACCTGGATTTTTTTTAATTTAAATACTGTATTTATTAGGACAAAATTCATAAATAGTCGGAGCTACATTTTGTCATTTTCTAGCACTCAAATTTTGTACAACAATTCGCGATAGACGATCATTCTTTTCAAAGAAGACTGCATGAATGCACATTGTTCAGTCAACAGTAACAAAAATAATTAAGTAAATTCCACTTTAGGAATTCCTTTTCCTCCATCGCCGGACGATGACCGAATGGCTAGGGCGTTCGCATTCGGTGCCAGAGTCTATGGGTTCGAATCCGTGTGACATGGAAGTTTGCAGCCGTTCGGTATCGGCTTTAAGCAGTAGGTCCCGATCTAATTATCCATCGTGTAGCAAAAGTTGACCGTAGCGCTCCAAACCTTGTCTTGACTTTTCCTCCATCATACTTGCCAGGTGATGGCCGAATGGCTAGGGCGCTGGCTTTCGGTTCAGATCCTGTGGGTTCGAGTCCCACTGTTGGCATGGATGTGTGTAGCCGTTCGAAATCGGCTTTAAACTGTATATCCCGGTCCAATTAGCCCTCGTGTAGCAAAAAGTTGACCGTAGCGCTCCAAACCAAACCTCCAGCATACTTATTGGTTATACCTTGCTGAGGAACTCATAGCAAGGACGAAACCCGGGTCCAGGTCTACCTGCATGCTTGTGATGTATATTTGTGTTTATTACGCTCTGTCTTCTTTAACTTGCTAAGAATTATCAGCTCAAATTAATACAAAAAATAAAACATTCATAAAGCCTGCCAAAAAGCAATGCTTAGAGCAAAAGTATAGATCTCCAGCGTACAGCAAGCCTTTGGCCTTGGCTTGGTATGAGCTTTGCTAGGGAGTTCTTGCTGCTGTGTACTAACCCTATTGGATTCGCTCACCTCACTGTTAACCTATGGAGAAAATGTGTCAACTATTGACAGCTACATAAATGCTGATAAGCCAATAAAAATGGTATTTTCAGATAGCCTCAACTTTTCTGCATCTTGCCACAGGATTAATTTTCCACCGAAGGAATTTAAGAGCGTTTAAAACACACTAGACCAGATTTTTTTCCACGAATAATTTAACTTTATTTATTAAAAGTTATTCTTTGCATTTAAAATAAAACGAAAAAATGCCCTAAGGTGTAAAATTTCTTTCTCTATTATGGAGTACAATTTTTAAAAAATCTTTCAATCCAAGTGGGAAATCCTTGGACACATTTTCTTCATAGGTAAACATTGAGGTGAACGAATTCAATAGGGTTAGTACACAACACCTTGAAATAGGGCAAAACCTAGGCTACCTGTATACTCGAAGTGTATTATTTTTTCTCTAATATGAAAAAAAAAATTTAAATCCTATTTCATTCTTCTTTTAGTGTTTTTCATGATTATATAAATAATTTTTTGAATATTATCCCAAGTTTGTCTAATGCGTTCCGGCCATAAAACTAATTTCACTGTACTCTTTCATTTATTTGTTTGTTTTTTACTTTTACAGCAATGACCAACCTATATTTACACTACTGGCCAAAAGTATTGCAAGTTTGAGAAATCTAACATTTTTTCATGAATAAGCCCCCAAAAAAATAATATTTTTTTAATTAAACTGATATTTTTAAGTGAAATGTGGTGGAGAAGTTTCAAGCTATTGCGTCATACTTTGTGATGCAATCTTTACAACGATTGGCTCATCCCGGATGTTTATTATAAAATCGAGCCGACTGCGTAGAATTTCATTTGGTTTTTTACGCTGCTGAAATGCGTACCGCTGCGCATTGCTTTTAAAACTAAACTGTGCTTTTCTTTTAAAATGTGTGAAGTAACTCCTCGGAAGCGCCAGTCTAATATTTTAATGCATCAAGAAAGTATTTCAAATGTTAGGATTTCTCATCGTTGCGGCTGCAGTGAGTGACTGTTTCACGCCTCAATAAAAGATTTAAAACAGAACGAACCGTGCCTAGAAGTGGTCGTCCGAGGTTATCATCGAAACGTGCTGATGCTTCCTTGGCACGATTATGCCGAAAAAAATAATTTTGCAAGTTCTTCTACACTTGCAAGAAAATGGAGTGAGTCGACTTCTGTCATTGCCAGTTCCAGAACAGTTCGCAGGTGGCTCCGGGAAGCTGGTTTCAAGGCATATGTGCCTAGGAAAAAACCAGTTCTAAACAAAGCAATGAGGAAAAACGATTGGACTGGTCCAAGGTTCATAAAAATTGGAGTACTTCGAAATGGAGACAAGTTTTGTTCAGCGACGAAAATCGATTTTCTTTAATGTCTGACAAACCTGCCCACGTTTGGCTTAAAACAAAAGAGAGCATGAGTCCAGACTGCCTGGTTCGTACAGCAAAACACCCAGAAAGCCAAATGGTGTGGAACTGCATGTCATATAAGTCAACTGGACAACTTCATTTTGTACAGGGATCTATGAAGAGAGGCAAGTATATTAGTGTGCTGAAGGATCGATTGCTTCCTAGTGCTCATGACATGCTCCCAAGGTAGAAATGGGTATTTCAGCAAGACCTAGCACCCTGCAATACATCGAAAACGGCGAGAAAAACTTTAAAATTAAATTAAATTTCATTAGAGTTCAATTCTGATCTCTAAATCAAAACATTCCTTATTTTAGGTTAAGGTTGAATTTGCAAAACGTGGTATTAATGTTCTCCCATGCCCAGGGAACTCGCCAGATTTAAATCCTATTGAGAATTTATGGAGTATAATTGGAAGGAAAATATCTCAAAATCGTCCCAGAACAAAACGAGAGCTTCAGGAAACAATAATTAAAATTTGGCACCATGAAATACCGAAAGAAATGTTGCAAAACCTTATGGATTCCATGCCTAAAAGAGTGGCTACTGTGATCAAAGCCAGAGGCGGCCCAACAACATATTAAATACTTTTCAATTCAGTTGCACTCATTTATTATCTTTTCTGCTCAGAATAACTTGAAATTGTTTATTTATTTCATTTTATTCCGGAAAACCAAAATATATTCCTATTTCTGATAACCTGTACAGTTTTTGTATGGTATTTTTTTATAAAATTAAATAACTATTTTTGTTCAATAACTTAATCATATCTTGTCTTTAAACTAATTTAACATATTGACATTAAAAAATATCAGTTGCATTGAAAAAATATTTTTTGGGGCTTATTCTTAAAATAATGTTAGATTTCTCAAACTTGCAATACTTTTGGCCAGTAGTGTATATAAAGATATCTACGAAACTAGAATTTAAAGAAGAAAAAAAATATTTTCCATTGGAGGATAGGCTTTTACAA
Organism: Dolomedes plantarius; assembly: GCA_907164885.2. Lineage (NCBI taxonomy): Eukaryota > Metazoa > Arthropoda > Arachnida > Araneae > Dolomedidae > Dolomedes > Dolomedes plantarius. The sequence goes on from OU015490.1 coordinate 168,205,781, forward strand.
ATGCTGCTTTCTTAAACCTGGCAAGAGAATTATTCAAGCTCTCGCGAAGAGAAAAATTATTTGGAAAGCCCGTCTTAAGTGGACCGTGAACTCGAAAGCTCTTTTATTGCCCTCAGTAAAAGGAAATTTTTTCCATTTCGAGGAGAAGATATTTTAAGCTCTTCCATTAGCCAATTGGTTTTAACAATTATGTCGGCCAACAAAAAGTGGAATTCAGTTTCTAATATCTTAATTAATTTCCTTGAAACGTAAAGCATTAGTTTCGAGGAAGGGATAACTTTCATTATCATACATTTTTAATGCCTTACAGCGTTTAATTTAAAAATAATTCCACCTTAAAGTATGAGTTTCTACAAGTAAAGATAAAACTTAGTACAAAGAAAGAACTACTCACAGTATGCTGAAAGAAAAACTTAATTATGATTCTGAAAGACTTGGTTCTTTTCCAGACAAGATTTTTCCAAGTATCGCTTTAAATACAGGGTGTCCGGGCTAAAAGTATCCAAAAGTTATGGCTTATTATTACGGAACTACCCATTAGAATATAGAAGATTACTCCTCCGTGGATTATAAACCTCTCCGAGATTTTTTGGGTGTAGACAGTTCAGGCGTGCATGTGTACAGTAGTCAGCAATCGGCATGAAGGCGAAAAACCTGTTCCATGGGTTCCACTAGTGTAAAGATGTGGACGCCACAGCAAAAGGTGCAGTTCGTGCTTTGGTTAACGGAATTTAAATCAGTGACACATGTTCAGCGACGTGTGCGAACAAAATGGAATGTCGATCCTCCGACATCAAAATCCATCCGTCAATGGTATAGAACTAAGGGAGACGGAAATTTTGGTATCACAAACAGGCAAACATCCTAAAGTTTTTGTGACAGATGACACTGTTGATCGTGTTTTGGAAGAGGGGGCCCAATTACCTGGCCGCCAAAGTCTCCGGATTTGACTCCATTAGACTTTTTTGCTTGGGGATTCATTAAATCCGTTGTGTATAAACAAAAAATTGAAACTGAAGAAGCGTATCATTCAAGCAATACGTGTAATAACTCCTGATATGCTACGAAACACTTGGAGAGAACTGGATTACCGTTTAGACCTTTGTCGTGCTACAAAAGGTGCACACATCTAAATCTATTGATATTAAAACTTGATGAGACGTTCTTTCTATTTAAATTTTAAAATTTTCATTCATATGGGTAGTTACATAAAAATAAGACATAACTTTTTGATACTTTTAGCTCGTACACCCTGTATTTAATTTCTTTAACTGAGAAATATCATTGCTAATGTTTCGCAAGCATTGAAAAGGAGCCTAAAATTTTCCAAAGTCGAAAATTAGACCACTTGTCTCCTGTTACATAATTCACTGTTCATAGATTATGGACATTTCAAGGTTACTTCGATATCGCAGCAAAACGGAGATTTATTTTATAATAAGTGAATTACTATTTCACTCTGTTCGTGTTATTGTAAAATCAAGAAAATGAGGAATTAATTATTTCTCATCATTTCAGATTTGTCGGAGCTCGTCGAAAAGCGTATTGGTAGTCCTTTTTGGTTCATTAGCCATTTTTAACAAATACTCGGACCATTTTCCGTTCATGTTTCTTGATTTGAAATCACGCTATTGAGTCAGCGCTATTTGATCTGCAAAGGAAATAGCTTTGACATTAATGAAAGTTTCTTCTCTTAGCCGACAGGGGCCAGCACTGACATTTAAAAATACACCTTGGTCTAAAACTAATTGATGATAAAAACTATGCAATTTGATTTTTTTTTTTAACCTAGTTGTGATTCTCATGAGCTACCATTCAGGTTTTCATATCGATTACAGTCGAATTATCCTAAAATATGGCAACCTTTTGATTTTTATATATTTTAAGGATGACATCTTTTAAAAAGGCATGCGTGAAAAACTACTGAAAAACCTTCAAATAGCAGCTAATAGATGTTACAGCCGATAAAGTAGTTATAACTCGGGAAACCCTGGCCCGATATTTAACAAACTTGTTTTACTCTTTTTCCTTTCATTTCGTAAGTGACGTAATTTTTCACCTGTGGTCTCCGTTTTTGATAAACTGAGTTACCTGCAAAGAAATTCAGAGTTTTAGTATCATATAAATAGCATATACTTTTAATAATCTAAGCAATCTTAAAAAATTTATAAAGAAGGATTTCATCTTCTGTCAGAATTCAAACTCTATGATATCCAATGAATTTTCGCTATGTTAGTGTACTTGTATACATACATTATTCGCAATAGCGAACAAAACTGTCAGAGAGTCTTAGGCTGATAGCATATAGTAAAAAATACACGTGAAAGATCTGGAGATGCTTCTAATGAATAAGTGCTAAGAAAAAAGGTTCACCCCAAAATTTATGAAAAAAAGAAATGAAAGTTAAAATTTCAGTTATTAAAATATAAAAGGCTTATTCTCAGTTCAAGTCAAAATTATAGGTGAAACAAGGAAAGGAAAATTTTGACAGCTAAAGGATAAAAAAAAAAAATTAGTGAAATCTTTTGTACTTAAAATCAGTTTTATGTTGTTGTCCCACACTTTTGTAAGTGGGCCGTTCCCATAAAACTTTTCGTAAGCTAAAACGGCTTGAAGCGATGATCGTTAATCTATATATATATAAAACAGTTCCTTAACTGACTGACTGACAGATAACGCACAGACCAAACCTCTCGACCTAAAGGGCTAAAATTTTGCATGGTGATTCTTCTTATACTGCAGGGGTGCACTAAGAAAGATTTTTGAAAAATTCTTCTTAGATTTTTTAAAATTAAATTTTTACGCTGTTTTTGTAACATTCTTTAAAGTTTGCATTTAAAATAATAATCTGAGGGTTATAAAATTTATATCACGACAAAGATCATAAAAATTCCTTTAAAGGGAAATCTTTTTCGAATCTTTACCTCCATTTTCTGATTTTTGGTGAATTTTTAAAGATTAAATTTAGAATTTAATTTATTAAATATCTGATCACGTGGTTTCTTTTCTTTTTGGGATACTAATTTTTCAAAAATTATTTTTGCATCACGTGCATAACAACGAAATAAATTGACAAAAAATATATCAAAATACGGTAAAAGATCAAATTTAACCACTAGACAAATTGAGATGGAAGTTTTTTAAGAATTTAATTTAAATTAGTATGTTTTATGGATATTAAACATACAAATTAATTGCACACATTGACCGTTGTTTTTAACTTGAATATTTTCTTCTACATTATTTTGTCTTTAAAAATATCCGTTACGATTTTTTATAAACACATTTTTTTTTGTATTAATTGCATACATTGACCGTTGCATTTATTATAAATATAGTTCTTTTTTGCATTAATTGCATACATTGACCGTTGTATTGAATTTGAATGTATTCCGTAGCGAAGCACGGATATTCAGCTAGTTTATATTGATAAAACTCCCGCGTGTTTACAGGCCGAAAATTAACCTTTCAAATCACACCAAACAACACGAAAATTTAACCAATTTGTAGTTATGTGTTGACTGAATAATACACATACTTCTGAATTTTTACCATGTTTTTATTAACTCGCTTTCTTGTTTGTTTGTTTGTGTGTGTGTGTGTTTGTTTGTCAGGTACAAATCTTGCAATCGATTTTTAACTAACTTCCCGACTAGGTAGACATTTGAAACTTTTAGAATAGTTCAGAACACGATGAGAATGCATTCTTTTAAATTGTAAAATTTATATTTAATATTGTATTAGATCAGTGGTCTTCAACATTTTTACGTTTGCGGAACCCTACAGTTTAAATGAAATTTTTTTGGAACTCCAAAGCAAAAAGTTGCAATAATGGTATCTATGCTTAATGTTAAGCCGTTTTAGTGAAAACAGTAAAGATTCGCTCTGATATACAAAGTAAATAATTAAATTTAAGAAATTTAACAAAATCATTATAAAACCATTTTGATTCATGTTTTTATTGTCTACATGGGGAAAATGAAACAATTTTTTTAGGACCATGGTCCTAAGTTTAAACAAACAAAACTGAACAAACTGAATTTAATAAAAAAATTAATGGCTTAGTTGTGCCTGTTTCTGTCTGTAAAGCTATTCCAAATCTGAAGAAATGGTAGTAATATACAAACGAATTTGAGGTTCCGCATCTAAGGCGTTTCTATATTTAGTTTTTGTATTAACATATGTCGAAAAAGCTCGTTCTTAAAGGTATGTAGTAACAATTGGCATGAACATTTTCACAGCCCGATCAGACACTTCCGGATATTCTTTGTAAACATCGAACCAAAAATTAAATAATTCTTCTGGTTCAAATTTCGCCTTCAACGTGTAATCCTTTGATATTTCAATCAATTTTTCTTTTTCTTTTAACGGCAGATCATTATCTTCTTCTAAATTAAAATTTTTGAATGGATTTTGAATCCACATATAGGATAATTCAGTTGACGGGAAATAATCTCTAAAAGTTTTCTGCAAACGGGATAAATGTTCCACAATCAATTTTTGAACGGCCCTGTTAAGAAAAAGCTCGTTTGATGCCAGGAAATCATTCAGTTTTTGAAGACATTGCAAATCGTTTCTATTTACATATGTTTTCCATAGATCGAACTTCGAAATCATTGCTTAAATTTTGTTATTAACTTTCAAAATATTTGTTGTTCCTTGCAATTAAATATTCATTTTGTTCAAAATGGAAAAAATGTCAGCAAGATATGCCATACTTTGCATCCAATTTTCGTCGTTTAATTTATCCGCAAGTTCATGTTTATGTTCAATTAAAAAATTCTTATTTCATCTTTCAGTTCGTAGAATCGATTTAGTTCGAGATTTTTCCACTAGATTTTTTCCACGAGATAGCCATCGTACCTCTGTGTGCAAAAGTAGTGTCTTAGCCCGTCAGCACACGGAGCAACTCAAAAGAAACTGATAACTGACTCAAATCACAAACCAGTCCGTGATGAGTCGCAACCTATGTAATTGAATGGAGCCACGCACACGACGCAACTGGTTACAAACCCGTCCGACGGGTTTGTAACCAGTTGCGCCGTGTGCGTGGCTCCATTCAATTACATAGGTTGCGACTCATCACGGACTGGTTTGTGATTTGAGTCAGTTATCAGTTTCTTTTGAGTTGCTCCGTGCGCAGAGAGCCTTATGCTCGCTAGATAATTCCTCACAAAGTAGTTTAAATAACCAGGAATTTAAATCTCTTGATTTGATGTAATTGGCAATCTTAACTACATTACCAAGAACATCTTTCAAATCATTGGGCCTTCGTTTAATTGCAAGAGCATGACGATGAAGGCAACAATGAGAATGTTGTATGTGACTAGCTATTGCTTTTATTCGCGATATTGCACCTTTGTTTACCCCGAGCAACGATTTTGCACCATCGGTGCAAATATGGATGCATGAATCCCAACATAATTTATGCTTTTTTCATATAGGCGTTGATCGTTTCAAAAATTTGTTCACCTGTAGTCTTACCTGGAAGAGATTGTACACATGAGTAAATCCTCGTAAACAGTTGAGTCGAAAACATAATGTACAAGAACAATTAATACTGCCAAACCAGCAACATCAGTAGACTCGTCTATCTGTAATGTAAATCCATGTGGAGATTTTTTTAAACGACATTTTAATTCTTTCTCACAAAAATCTGATAGATCTTTAATACGTCTAGCAACAGTTGTATCATAAAGTGGCACACTATCAATTTCTTTTGCAAATTTTTCCCCAACTTTACACATAATTAAATCTTTAGCACAAGGTTTGATTAATTTTTCTCCAATCGTGTAAGTTTCTCCTGCTTTATCAATTCGATAACTAACGCGGTAGGAGGCTTCCAATGATGCCTTGTTATCATTCAACATATATTTTAAAAATTCTTGCCCTCTTCTTTTAAGCTCGTCCCGTTTTCGTTTAAAATATTCAATGTTTTTATCTTTTAATTGTGGATGCATCGTCTTTAAATGTATTTGTAATTTTGCTGGATTTAAACTACTATTAGTCACTTCCTTTTCACATTCGACACACAATCCATTTGGTTCATTTTCATTGCCAGTCCAATAAAATCCGTAGTTTAAATAAGAGTCATCGTATTTGCGTTTTTTTATGAATATTTTCTGTCGAAGGAACTTCTTTGTCGGTGTTACATCTTTTTTTTAAAGATAGAAGTCCAAAAGTCGAAGGATCAGAAATGGTTTGATTTGAAATATTATTTCCGGTTTCCGTAATTTCTTCATTATAATTATCTTTTAATTTTCCGGTCTTCAACCATTTATCCATTATATTTTTGGAAACAAATTCCTATAAAATAATTAATAAATAACAATTCATAAATTATAAAGAAAATTATTCTCTTTATAGAAAATGTTTTTGCCGAAATTGTACTTGAGCCAAATTTTACTATTTCGTTCAGGTTTTTCTCCGAATTTTGATAAAGCACAATTTTTTATTAACCTTCTCGTATTATAGAAAAAACAAAACAACAAACAAACGATATTAATTTATGTCTAATTTGAAAAATTAAGATACCTTTTCTTTGAAAATCAGATAGTAATTTACCTCTCAAATAACTTTTATAAATATTAATTTCAGTTGTTTACCTTTAGTAGCAATTAATCTGTAAAAGTTGTATTCGGTCTCAAGGCAATAAATCGAGATGCGCGCTACAAGGCAAATCAGAACTGAACAACGATGCTTTTTCCCCCTTCATGCTCAGTAGAACAGCCCCTACCACTTTGTGCGCAAAAGTTCAGGCCAGCTGTACACTGGTACGAGTAAATAATCAAAAAGCGTCACGGAACCCCTTATAATGTTCCGCGGAACACAGGTTGAATACCACTGTATTAGATAATGAACTCAGAGACAAGATATGCTTTTGAGTGTAAAATAATTGTGATTTTAATAATTTAATTTATCATATCCAAATAACGCCCTAACTTTATTAATTTAATTTAATTAAAGGTATTATTAAAGATTTTATTTATTTCATTTCATTTAAGGTGATTCGTAAAATGTAGGTGTATTAAAGTACATGTAATAAGCACTTAGAACTACAAGCACATAACTTGCATGTCATAAGTTAAATACTGTAAAGAGTATTTAATATTTTAGATGATAATTTATGAGTTTTGATCACACGTTATGGTTGTACTCTTTAAAATGTAACATTTATGATAAAGTTTTTATAATTTTTACCATGTTTTTATTAACTCGCTTTCTTGTTTGTGTGTGTGTTTGTCCAGTACAAATCTTGCAATCGATTTTTAACTAACTTCCCGACTAGCTAGACATTTGAAACTTTTAGAATAGCTCAGAACACGATGACAATGCATTATTTTAATACTTTTAGCCATCTTTAAGCAGATTTAATTGCTTTTCAGCTAATTTTGTTTTGTAGACTGGTGCAGCCAGCTATCGGCCGGGACGGGAATGAAAAGTTAAACGCAAGTTAACTTCCAATTATTTACATTTTCTTTCAAGTTGATGGGATAATTCATCAAAAAAATTTTATAAAGTATTTATTAATACATAGAATTGTCAAGTTTATATGATTCAACAGAAAATTTAAAAACATGGTATATAAAAAGTTCTTTTTGTCTTGTAATTATTTTTAATGTGGTCGGCACTTGCCCGGATACATTAGCTAATGTACAATACATGATTTTGCTGGTTGCTTTGTTATAGGAGCACCATTTAGCTGAGCCAACATTGCTCCCTATTATGGCATAGCACAAGAACGTTCACGCCTTAGTCGGGGTTCGACCCCGACCTCTCAGCCCAATGTGTAGAAGCTCACGACATTAACTACTATGAAACGTATGCATACTTCTGAAACTAATGATCACAATTAATAAACTATTAGAAACAAATTAATGTTTTTAAGCGACCTCGTGTTTAGTATCTAAACCCAGATTTAAAAATGTCACTAAGCATGCGCAGAACGAAATTTTTTAATTGTAAATTATCGCAAATTAAACAGGCGAAATAAACAATTTCCATCAGGTTTAATCTTATATTTCACAAAAGTAATTATCATAAAAATAAAAATGGCAGATAGAGAGATCTAGAGAGACTCCTCGGAATATACGTGTTTATCATTTGTTTATCATTAAAATGTGTCACTGAGCATGCGCAGAAACAGTGAGTTTCTAAAGCCAGATTTAAACATACCGCTGACCATGCGCAGAAATCAATTTTTAATTGAAAATTATCTCTAATTAATAGAAATTGAGGTTACAATAACCAAATTGGACAAATCTACAGATTACAGTCTTTCGTTTAAAACCAAAATGAAGTAAATTGATGCAGTAGTTTTCTCTCACGGACTGCCCAAAATGTCGGCTTATCAACCTAAATATATAGATTGTATAAACAATGAAACTTAACATTAGTAGTTACCATATATTACAAATGGTAAATAATTTTACTTATTAACGTGATTCCAGTTTCACGCAGCAGGAATATTTTCTGATATTGCAGTAAATATAGGATGCCGTGCATTGAAAATTGTTCCTATTTCGTTTTTAGTTTCCTTACACTGGAGCCAGCTTCAACCCTGCCAGATCATTTGGCCCTGCTATAGTGACCAACACGTGGAGGTTGCATTGGGTAAGTGAAGATATCCTTCATAGTTCGAATCAGTGTGATCCAAATTGCTTCCAGTAAATATAAACAATGATAACTCATTGTAACTCTACCCATTTTCGAAGCACTAAGCCCGTCTGCACACGAAGCAACTCAAAAGAAACTGATAACTGACTCAAATCACAAACCAGTCCGTGATGAGTCGCAACCTATGTAATTGAATGGAGCCACGCACACGACGCAACTGGTTACAAACCCGTCGGACGGGTTTGTAACCAGTTGCGTGAACACACACGCACAAGGCGCCACAAGGCCGCCACAGGCTTCCATTTCGAGATAAACAGACTTAAATTACAGATGTACAGCAGGGTACCCATAGATGACACAATTTTAAAATGTTGTATCTGGCAATGTAAAACATGTAAAATCGTACGGTTTGAATAATCTTACTGTGAGCTCTGTAGTATGTTTTAAACCGAGAAAAACGAAAAGTGCTTTTATTTCGAAATTTTGTATCCCGGGTCCCCTTAAAACACATTTAGATGTGCACTGTTTCCAGACACACTAAGTCCTTGTCAATATTGCTTCAGGGGCAGAGCGTCATTAATAAAAATTTTAACCTCAGAGTTCAACGCGATGACCACGTGATATGCTCAACCAATCACAGGTCATGTCAACAATTTCGGCGTCAAAGGAGAAATACTACTGAACGTTCCGTAAGCAGTGTGATCAAGGCATCAGTCCTCTTAAGAGTTTATTGTTGATATTTTTAATCATTCCATGCCTCTCTAGTAGGTTTCTATTCATACAAAGTTTTAGCAAGAACCAGGAAATTACCACGGGATACTCAGGGTGTTTTACTTCTATAGCACATTTTAAAACAGCGAGAGTATACATTTAACCCTTCAGCGGGCGCGCCCGTGTACAGAGTGCAACATTTCCGTAATTTTGAATGATTTGTTTTTACATGTAAGGTTTGAATGTTCTATGCAGTTCCTATTTAAAGCTACACCCTTTATAATGCAGGTCTGATTTCCTGACCCTTGTATTCCTTTCCATTCATTGTTAGTCGTAATTTAACCGTGGTAAACCAGCGATTATACTGGATTAGAATATGACAAAAGCAGGAGTTTATGTAGTCGATCAAATGTGCAGCTATTACACGGTATCCCGCATATCACGAAGATGGACAATCTCTTTGTTTTTTAGGTTTTTGGACATAATTGGAATCAATTCGCAATTTGTCCTTAGATCCAACAAACCAGACAGTTTTGAAATAAGGCGATTGTATCTGCATTCTTTGGCCTTTAATTATAAATATATCTGAATATTATCAACATTTTATATCTTGTCATAAAACGCAGAATTATTATTTCCAATTTGGAACAAAAAAGTTTATTACAAAAGGAATAATCAAGGTTGAAAGAGACATTGCACTTTGTTCCACGCGCGCCTGCTGGTGTTCCAAAACTTGGCACGCCCGCTGAAGGGTTAACTAAGGCCGTCTGCACACGGAGCAACTCAAAAGAAACTGATAACTGACTCAAATCACAAACCAGTCCATGATGAGTCGCAACCTATGTAATTGAATGGAGCCACGCACACGGCGCAACTGGTTACAAACCCGTCCCATTCAATTACATAGGTTGCGACTCATCATGGACTGGTTTGTGATTTGAGTCAGTTATCAGTTTCTTTTGAGTTGCTCCGTGTGCAGACGGGCTAAGACATAAATCATTTTATAATCTTATAGAGCAGATCTACTTCCATCTTTTGTTATATCTCAATATTGTTATTTTCAGGTGTATTGGGTAGCCCCCGTTCTTGGGGGCATTATCGGTGGCGTCACATACGATTACACCCAAGAAACAAGATTCGACCATCAGACACTCAGAAGGTCTTTCAGAAAGAAAAATGGAAGATCCCCACTGAACAGGGACATCAGTGCCCTCTCCAACAACGAGACGGAGTTCTCGTTGGACAACTGTCGGCTTTGACTGGACGGAATTTTGGGACCGTAAAAAGATCTGGCTGTTTTCATATCGCAGTGCGTGGGATAATTCGATGGTTGCGATCTAAAATCACTAAATTTGTAGAAAACATTTAGATTAATTCGGATAGAAGATTAAAAGCATACAAAACTAGAAGTTCTCAAACATTGTAAATTAAAAGGAGCAAAAAGGCAGCCAATAACTAAAACTGCATGGAATATTTAATACAAGGTGCGGCCATTAATTTCCAGGACTGACCAAATAACTCCAGAAAATATTACATGAAATACATACCTATTTAATATGTTTCGAAGTAACTCCCACCTGCCGTAATGCACTTCTGTGCTCGGCTGTGTAAGTTTCAGAAACAACTTTTAAAGTCCTCTTTCGGAATGCTCTTTAATGTGGACGTCACCGTTTTCTTGATGGCTTCGACATCCTCAAATCTTGTTCCCTTCAGCAAATCTTTCAGTTTTGGAAACAAGAAAAAATCTGCCAGTGCTAAGTGCATACAGCAGTGCTAAGTGCTAAGTGCATATAGAAGTGCATTACAGCAGGTGGGGGTTACTTCGAAACACATTAAATAGGTATGTATTTCATGTACCATTTTCTGGAGTTATTAGATCAGTCCTGGAAATTAATGGCTGCACCTTGTAAAATTTAAAACCATACTCTGAAATCCCACGATAACTGAATTAAAAAACTTAACAGATGCAAAAAAAAATTAATTAAAAAACTTGAGAGAGAAAATTGTTGCTCTTAATAGATCTTAATTTTTGCTCACCACCTTATGAAATTTTATATTCATTCAGTTAATCTAAGCAAGAAAAAATTACTTTTCGCTGGCAGAAATTTTCCTTTCCATGTAAAACTCGTTAACCATTATTTTTTCCTCCTACGCCAGACTTTGGACATTTTTGTTGGTTAGATCAGGTTACAGATTTTGTAGTTTCGATAAGATCAAAGATTTTGTCGAAAGAGTAAAACTTACAGGTACTTATAATGGTGAGAAATTAACATAGTCTCTATATCTCTTTTATTTTGCTCTTTATCCAGACATCACACGTTCATAGTACATTCCTCTTGTGTCTGAATCGCATCCTGTGTCTGAAACGTAAAATCTCTTCAAACATAACAAGAGTTGTTGTTTGCTGTTTCCAATGCAGAAGGTGCTTTGTCTATTACAACATTCGCCCATCTACACCGCGAATTTGTTGGCTTCTTCATTATGGGAGCGCCGTATAGGTGAGCCTATATAACTCCTTAATCTCAGCCTTGTCCTCGGGCAAGCAGGAATGGAACCCACAAACTTAAGATGAAGCTACTCAGAGAATGCCCGTGGGCCAAACCACTGCGCCACCCACCGTTAAGGCTGCTTTGTACTAAGCCTACTGGATTAGTTATAAAGAGAGCAATTATAAGAAATTTTCAAACAACAAAATTAATGAAAATGAATTCAATTCTGCTTAAAGATAGCCAAAAGTATTAAAAGAATGCATTGTCATCGTATTCTGAGCTATTCTAAAAGTTTCAAATGTCTAGCTAGTCGGGAAGTTAGTTAAAAATCGATTGCAAGATTTGTACTGGACAAGCACACAAACAAGAAAGCGAGTTAATAAAAATATGGTAAAAATCACATTTTATCATTCATGGGGCCTCTACTAAATACAAAACTTACATATATTTCGCGATAAAAAGTCTAGTTTCACAGGTTCATCATAATGTCAAAGTCCAGTTCTAAAGAGTCTTAACAATATTTCAAGCAATTGGTCTGTAATGTCAGCAAAGTAGAACTTCAAACGAAAAATTACTTAAACCTTTATATGATGAATTTTCGGGTTATTAACTATCCTAGCATTTTCGTGCTTTAATTCTTGTTTAAATTTATGGTTCGAAATCTTTGATATGAAACCGCCAGATCTTTCCAACTCACAAGCAAAGCAGCAATTAAGAAAAAAAAAAAGGCCTGCGATCAAGTGGAGAAAAAACAGTTGAATCTTTCATATTATTTTTTTTTTCAAATTAACTTTTAGTAGAGAGAAAAGTCTTTGAATAAGAAAAAAATCTAATATCTGACGGAGATGGATCAAAAATACTTAAATTTCTTTATGACTAAGGGCCTGTTTGCATAGGAATCCGGCAGCGGAAGCGTAAAAGGAAAGATGGCGCTGAGGCGGAAATAAACCAATCATAGACGATAAAAATTTCGTTGCTAATCGTTTGAAGGTTTGTCATTGGTTAAATATATTTCAATACTTTAACGCTACCGCTGTCGGACTCCTATATGAACAGGCCCTAAGACGCTGTTTACATTGCGTCTGTCAGCATCAGCGTTTCTCGTATTAAAATATATTTAACCAATGACAACCCACGAAATCCTTAAAGTCTGTGATTGGTTTAAAATATGTCAATACGAGTAACACTGACGCTGACGGATGCAATGTGAACAGGCTCTTAAGGCCTGAACACATAGAATTATAACATATATTACATACGTTAGCATTATTCGTATTGAAATATATTCAACCAATTACAAACATCCAAACGAATAGCCACGAAATTGTTAAGGTCTGTGATTGGTTTAAAATATGACAATATGAGTAACGCTGACGCTGACGCTGACGGACGCAGTGTGAACAGGCCCTTAAGGCCTGTTCACATAGGAGTCCGTTGCGTTGCGTTAAGGAAAAGATGACGTTGAGACGAAAATAAACCAATCATAGGCGTTAAAAATTTCATTGCTAATCGTTTGGAGGCCAATGATTGGTTTATTTTCGTCTCAACGTCATCTTTTCCTTAACGCAACGCAATGGACTCCTATGTGAACAGGCCCTTAGAGTATAAAAATATGTGACGTAACAAATTTATCTGTGTATCCATTTACATCATGGCTGTTGTAAAGAAGTGGATAAACCCTTTCGACGTGGTCGATAAATGCGCCAAATAGACATAACCCAAAATAAAATCCTAAGAATTCATAAGTATAATTTATTTGACGAGATCCCCGTTTATTAAAATAAGATGTTATAGATGAAAGCATTCGGTTAAAAATGAATGGAATGTCGTAGGCATGTAAGGCTCTAATTTAAGCAATATGTACCATCATAAACCCATTATTACATTCTTGATTTAATAATGCAATTTTCAAATCTTCGTCAAAGTTTAGCAGTTTTGTTCTTAGTCAGTTCTGAAAACTTCGCCAAGAGGTACCCGCTTCTTTACAATTACCTACATTATAATGTCAAATGCATATTTTAATGAATGTTAACATAATTTTAAAAAATATTAATATTAACAATTTTTCAATATAATTAACTTCCAATATATATAATAAAGATCTAAAAATGAATGAACAGTTGTATGTAGGTAAAGGACGTCTGACTTATCTGCGCAGTTGCAATAGATATTTTGATTTTCAAAAAATCCACTGCGACTACACAGTTACCACCCACACAATTAAGAGCCTGTTCACATAGAGTCCGTCAGCGTAACAGTTACTTGTATTGGCATATTTTAAACCAATCACAGACCTTAACAATTCCGTGGCTAATCGTTTGGAGGTTTGTAATTGGTTTAATATATTTTAAGACGAGTAACGCTAACGCTGATGGATCCTATGCGAAAGCGCCCTTATTATTGAAAACGGAGCAAATGGCTTATTAGGCAGTTTCATGCAGTGTCACTTACGCAACCACGTGAAAAAGAGGGGCAGAAAATAAATGCCATGCGTTTTACACGTGGAGCTCTGGTATGCATCTCAAAGTGAGGTTCCGTTTTCTGTGCGTTTTAACTACAAAAGTTTTGCCCTCCGGTTTTGCACAAGTTGAGATATGACAAGCTGCGTGCAACAACCTTATTAAAACATCCTAGTCTAAAAATATTTATCGACCTGAGATGGAGACAATTTATTCGTTAGCAAGTAATTTGCTGTCACAAATTTTATCGATATTTCTAAATGTATAGTAACCCTGTATCCGTCATTAACGCTGAAATTGTCGTAACTTGTTCCTTATATTTTTAAACTGAAATAACCTACTTTGCCTATTAATCGGTTTTGGACTATTCCAAAACTTTACTAGTATAAATCGTCGAGGAAGTATTACGAAAAATTTATCTAATACAATAATGTAACGTTTACAAGTATGATAAGAATATTTTAATGATAAAATCACTTTCGTTGATTGATTTTAATCTTCATGTAAAAACAACCATAAGCATTTTATCTAATCACTATCTCTTGTTCTGGAATCCTGTTACATAATTGAATGATTTTTCACTGTTCGGTTGTTCTCTTCAAAATGGAAACAAAATCAAATGTACATTTTGCTTTCTCTCTGGCTTTTCTCTCTGCTTTCAGCGTTTTTTCCTTCCATGAACATAACAGGCGATCTGCATGCTCAGATATCAGTTTCAACAAAACATGAACTATTTAATCTCCCTCGCAATACAAGCAAGAAGAATGTATATTTCCAGTAAATACCTGGTAGTCGTTAGTTCGTCGTCATGACGACCTGGAAAAGATGTTTACTTTGGTTGGAGATTCGTGTTTCATACTGAATGTAAAGCTATAGATGAATATTTGATCTTACATCCCTCCTGCCTGAAGTATTCTGTTGTACCTACTTCACTTATACATGAAAATAAAAAAATTTCCTTTTGAATATTTTGTCTCTCTTTGAAATTCATCTACTTTTACAGACTGGAGTATTCTGTTGTACCTACTTCACCTATTCATGGAAATAAAAAGTTTCCTTTTAAATATTTTGACCCTCTTTGAAATTCCTCTACTTTTACAAACTAGCACTGACTATATTTAGCACTAGCTGAATACCCGTGCTTCACTACGGAGTACATTAAAATTAAATACAACGTTCAATGTATGTAATTAATGCAAAAAAATATACATATATTTATAAAAAAATCGTAACGAATATTTTTAAAGACAAAATAATGTAGAAGAAAATATTCTAATTAAATGCAACGGTCAATGTATGCAATTTGTATGTTTAATTTCCATAAAACATACTAATTTGAATTGAATTCTTTAAAAACTTCCATCTCAATCAGTCTAGTGGTTAAATTTGATCTTTTACAGCATTTTAATAGTTTTTTCTCAATTTATTTCGTTGTTACGCACGTAACGCAAAATTAATTTAAAGTATCACAAAAAGAAAAGAAACCACGTGATCAGCATTTAATAAACTAAATTCTAAAAATTAATTTTTTTAAATTCACCAAAAGTCAGATAATGAATGTAAAGATTCGAAAAAGATTTCATTTTAAAGGAATTGTTGTGATCTTTCTCGTGATATAAATTTTTTAACCCTCAGATTATTATTTTAAATGCAAACTTTAAAGAATGTTAAAAAAAACAGCTTAAAAATTTAATTTTTTTAAAAAATTGTGCGGTCGGGGGACCCCCGTCAGGAAAGAATTTCCTTCCTTTATTTTTTCAACACCAAACATGATTTAATATGTAGATTTTTATTGATTATATTAGTGTATTTTTAAAATAACAAAAACAAACAACTTCTCCTTTTTGTATTATTATTAAAATAATGAAAGTGCACGCATATATTTTGATTGTATGTTCTGGAAAATATGAATAAACAATCTAAATCTCCGTATTCAAATTCACTACTCAGTATACTTCTCGCACTAATTGGAGTTTGACAAGCATTTAAGTAGGATGAATTATAAAGTTGCTGTCGAAGGACTGATGCAGATATTTGAAGATTTAAAATTCTTATGAGAGATGAAAAAAGGCAGTTACCGGCTCCAGCAATGTCTATTTCATTATGTAATAGGACGTTTGGCGTTGAACATTCATCATGTTCCTCGTATGGGGCTTCAAATGATGGAAAACTTGGACTTATTACTTGCTGAGCTTGTTGAATTTCAAACTGACTATAGATTAATTCTTCACAGTTTGTATCATGGTGATGATTAGTTTCCTTATTATTTTCGATTAATACCGTCGGTAATGAATCTTCTTTCGATGATAGAACTGAGTCAAGTTCAGCACATTGCTTTATTAATTTCAATTTATCTCTATATCTTTTAGCACGTTCAGAATTTGTTTTTCTAAAAAATTAATTCACCAAATAATGGTGAATAAAATGCAAACGAATGACGTTCCTCAGGAAAATAACCCACCCAGATAAAAAAAAAAAAAAAATACCACAGCGGTTATCACAATGGCCCTCCCCACATGCCAAATATACAGTTTCATCCCACTGGAACCATAACTTTTGGAGTTAAGCTGACATTTTTATGAAAACAGTTAAAACATGAAAAAATAAAAATTCGCCAAAACTCAGGAAATAACCCACCCAGACAAAAAAAATACCTCTGCGGTTCTCATAAAGGTCGTCCCCACATGCCAAATATACAGTTACATCCCACTGGAACCATAACTTTTGGAGTTAAGCTGACATGCTTATGAAAGCATGCCTGTCTGTCAATGGCCACTGCATGTAACGCATGAAAAAAAAATGAAAAGTCACCAAAACTCAGGAAATAACCCACGCAGACAAAAAAAAAGTTAATAATAAACCACACAATTTTTTTCATCAGAGGTTTTTATTAAAAACCGCTGATGTTTATATTTTTACTCTCTTTCAAATGCCCTAGGAGGTTGTTATGGAAACGTAATAAACCATAGAGAAAAGGTACATGGTGAGTGAATGAGGCGTTATATTTCGCGAGAAACAGGACAGGAATACGTGCTCGAAGCATGACGTCACGTCCGCCATGTTGAACAACTCCGCATGGGCCAAATAAATGTCTCTTAAACTAATGAATATTATCTCTTTGCACGTCCTGAAATCGATAGAGGAGCAAAAAATACCCTACCACAAAAATTGATAAATGCGATTTCGTACAGGAATAAGAGCAGATGGTGTTTTAAAATTTCCTTCCTCTAAGCCTATTCGCTGTGAAAGATAGGCTTAGAGCAGGGATTCCCAAAGTGGGCGATACCGCCCCCCAGGGGGCGGTGGAAGCATACAGAAAGAAGACGAAAAAATTCTGAAACCTACGGAAGACGCTGGACACAAGGGTTAAGGGAGAGAGCCTATGCGGAAAATAATCGTGTAATATGAAATTTGTGAAAAGTTCAGTGACATTTTATAGTTTTGTCCTTTTTAATAGCTGCATGAATCTTGGGCAGTACTCCTCATTTCGTATGTTGAAAGTATCGTATTTTGTTTTTTCTCCCTGCTTTTGTATTGAACCATCATTAATCGGCAAAGGCACCTGTTCGAGCACTGACAGCTCTTCTTTGGGGCAAGTGTCGATATTTGGCGAAGAGTGGGGGTTGAAGACAATCTCCCCCTCAACATTTTCTAGGCTTTGGTCAGGGCAAAGGGATGAGATCTCAGGGCAAAGGGATTGATCCTCATTTGTGTCACTATCTATCCCACCTGGAAAAATAACCTCTCTTCTCAAGTGACCACTCGGGATCAAATCTTTAAAGGAGGTCTAATTTTTTTTTTTTTTTTTTTTTGGGGGGGGGGTCCAGGTTGCACAAAACATAACATTGGTTTTCTTAACAATCAAAAATAAGAAAAAACTAATGAGATGCTTTCGGGGGAGAGGGTACTTGCAGCAAAGGCATCAAAATTAACTTATTCTGGATAACGAAACACGGAGGTGAGATAAATTTTTATCTGCAAGCTTGCTTCTTTCCTTGGACATAATGTGTTGTATGACGGAAAAGGTGCTTTCCTATGAATAAGAGCCTGTTCACATAGGAGTCCGGTTACGGAGCGTTAAAGTATTGAAATATATTTAACCAATGGTAAACCTCCAAACGATTAGCAACGAAATTTTTAAAGCCTATGATTGGTTTATTTTCGTCTCAACGTCATCTTTCCTTTAACGCTCCGCTACCGGACTTCCTATGTGAACAGGCCCCAAGTGTTGCCGAATATGGAACAAATTTTAAACCAAACTGATGTAAAAGAGGATACTTCTCAAATGGAAGAAGTTTTCAAACATCTTTCCTCTCTCTGTAATCTCTATAAAATTTGAATCCGTCCGCAATTCTTGTAATACAGAACGAGTTGAAGAGACGGATCCTAGTATTCTTCAATATTTATTGCTGAAGGACTTTAAAATAAAGCGTCTTGACATCTTACTGTCCAAAGTCCTCAAATCATCTGGTAAACTCTAAAATTATAATGTCCATGTGGGGCACAGAGGTACTGAATTTGCAATGTTCTATTTTCCCCTTAAGGTCTTACCACACGCAAAATTGTCAAATCAGTGAAGAAATATGCATTATGCTACACAAGTCAGCGTTTGATATTAGCTAGAAAATTCCTTTGAGCAATTTTACAGTGCTAAAAACTGATGAAATGGCTCAAGATGCTGAAGATTCATTAGGTGAGGATTTAAAAACATTCCAGTTCTCTATACAGCTTGATGAGTCAACTTTTCTAGGAAATTAGGTCTTACTTTTAGTATACATGCGATTCATAAAAGAAGACAATAATATAACATATTTTATCGCCAATTTTTCTGAATGAAATACCATCGCTTTACCCACAGTGCCATCAATCTGTGAGACTCCATCAGAAGAAAGCTAGCAGTCACACATCAAAATCCACTGTAAATTTCCTAAAAGAAATGGAACAAAAAACTGGTATCAAGGCCATATCCTTCACTGATATCCCTACTAAATCTCCCGATGTATCACCTATGGATTTTTGTGCTTTCGGACTTTTAAAATCTGCATTATCCAAACGTCGTCCCAAAACCCTTACAGGACTCTGGAAAGCTGTTCAGGAGGAATGGGATAGAATACCTCTTCTGACACTTTAAAAGGCATTATTATCCTGGAAATTGCGGTGTCCAAAGATAGTTCAGAATAAGGGATGTCAAATAGAACATTTGAAACACAAGAATTTTATGTAATTTAGTTTTGTGAATACAATATACATAGTCTAAAAAATGTGTGAACAGCCTCTGTAATTGAATGGATATAAATCTTACTTGTAATAATTCAGAGATATGAGCCCAAAATGCGCTAAGGACACTTAAAGCTAAATTTGGTGAAAGGTGCAAAACCTTTAATATACAAACTCATATCTTAGGTAAATGCACCTATAATGGGCCACCCTTTAGAAATGTCGAGAAATTAAGGGTCTATTGTTACCTTAGTCAGTGGAAGGGGTGAGGGTTATTGGTTACTACCTGCGGGGATCCCTTAGCATTGGAATTCTGTTCATTCCTTTACTTTGTGCGAAGTATAATGTGTATTCTGCTAGAGAGAAGAAAATTTGTGTTTGTTTTAACGTCTGCTTAAGAAATCTGATAAGGTAAGAGAATTTTTCAAAATTTTTATTTAAGTACTATAATGCCTGTTTATTGACTTAAACTATTATTCATTACGATAGTATGTATAATTTAAATTGTACAGTGATTAAATGACAAAAAACTTAGATTCCATTGTCAAAATAGCATGGCCCAGCATGGGATCACGAATTGTTACACTGTCCCTGTATTGGGCCAGCCCGTGTACTGGTACAAATTATTTTTTCGGAAATGTCAATATTTGCAACAACATACCAGCTGTGACAAGTAAAGTGGTACATCACTGGCAACATTAACCTCAATTTTTAAGTAAATTTAATTGTAGATGTTTAAGTTAAAAAAATTTATATTTCAGTTTTTATATATTTAGTGTAGTTGTACTGTAGTTATAAAGTGAATAAACCGGTTTAAAAATATACATCATGTTTTTAGTTCCTTTTCTTTCCAATTTTATGATATTGTAGAATTGATTTTTGTTCCATAACAGATTAAATAGATGGCCCATTAATGTTGTGATGGGCGATATTGATAGCCCATTATGGGTACATCGGATAAAATAATGGCCCATTATAGGTGCATCAGGTTGGTTATTATTTATGTATACAGAGCCTGACTAAGGCAGGGGCATACGGGGCAGTTGCCCCGGGCCCCCACATCAGAGGGGGGCCCCAAATCGAATAGAAAGTTTAGTATTAAGTATTAAGTTCTTCATTACTGAAGTAGTGAAGCAGAGAGGGGGGCCCCAAAGAAGTTTTTGCCCCGGGCCCCAATTAGGCTAAGTCGGGCCCTGTATGTATATATATATATATATATATATTTTTATAAATGCAGCCAGTGCGCTCCAATTGCTACTACAGATGTAAGACAGTTATTAAAATGGCAGGTAAAAATTTGGGCCAGTTTGCTTTATCTATAGCTGTGAAAATTCAGATTTACTTCAATTTTTCTCTTAACCAGCCCATTACTGGTGTGTTTACCTTAATATACATCAGTATAAATTTCCTGTTGAGTCCTCTTGCATTCAGTAAAACATATACATACATATATGTATAATGTCAATAATTTTTTATACATTGTTATTAAAACTATTCATATTAAAACCAGCAAAAATACATAAATCAATAAAGACAAAGGAATAGATCATTTTTTAATGAAGAGTTAGCATAACAAAGAATAGGATTGTCGAGTCACTGTGGAATAAAAAATATGAGCTTTTTCAATTTTTATTTACTTTGTATTTTATAAATTTTAATAAGTTCTTATGTATAGACAAATTACAATATTCACTGCACAAGACAAATAGATTGGTAATTATTTACAGAAAGGTCTCTTTGAACAGCTGTATTCACTTGCATTTGCATTTTAATTAACTTTATCTTGTAAGTTGCTGGCTTTCTAGGATTTTCCATAAGCCCAAAGGCAACTTTAAATAATCCAACACGGTTTGAATGTTGATGCAAAACTCCATGATTAAGTACCATAATTACACCACAACGATCTACCTCAATCTTTACTGAATCTTTAGATTCCTCAGCATGAAAATAGTATTTATCTACCCGTATGAGCTTAGCAAAGAAAGCTGCGACATCAACAGCACAAAATAGTAAAATTTCTTCACGATCTTGCATTTTAAACAGTTCAGCTGAAAGTTTGCAAGATGGCCAAAATTGTCCAGGTCCAAAGCCATCGAGAGTATTTAACAGTTTGAAGAACCATTTAGAAAACTCAAAACCTATCTGCTGTGTTCTTACTTCATGGCACTGATTTTCATTTACAGTTTCTACATAGTCACTGTCCTGAAAGAGACATATTTGTGATAACATGTAAAAAAAATTACAACATGTCCAAAATACTTTTTAAAATCAGAAAATTGGTAATTACCATATCTTTCTTAAAGTTAGTAACAAATGTTATCGCCAATTTTCATCAATATAATAAAAAATTATTTTATAATATTTTAATGTACAAATACTTCTGGTAAGAATGTTCTTCCTCTGACAAGTATGTAATAACTCAATAAAATATTCAAAATCATATTTTTATATAAAAATTACTAAATTAACTTTCTCTTTAAATATGGAAAACAGAAACTTCTCCAATTAAAAGCTAATTTTTGTAGGTCTTAAATTACATGCATAGCACACTTACTTTAATTACCATACTTAACAAAAAAACAAATGATAATCAAAATAACGAAAACACTTCAAGGACATTTATTTGATAATGAAAACTAAGATATAACTCTAAACTGAAAAGAAACAAACAAAACTACATGCAGGAATATTATGCTCTTAATCATATGTATGACATAATGAGCCTGATAATATCAAATTTACAATTCAGTTAGCTTCAATATATTTTTTAATTTTCTATTCTTTTAACAATGAGAAACTTATCCATTACAAACTCTTAATGTAGCCTAAGTCAAGGCTTAATTGTCATTTTTTTCTAAAATACTAGTGACAGGGATTCCAATCATTTTCAAAAAAATAAATAATCTAAAACTTTTTCTGAGCTCCATATTTTCAAATTCTTTTAACATTAAATGAGCTAAAATCTACTATACTAACATCTACCGAAATTTTAAGTACTTCCCAAGCAACTTACACATAAGCTTTAACGAAAAAATTACTCTGACATGATTTTACAAATAAATTTAAATAATGCTGCTTAATATTCATTTCAAAATGTATTATTATTATTATTATTTTGATTTCTAAAATTAAAATGAGGAAAACTATACTTTCTACTATTCAAATTTCTCTCGTTTTTCACCAGCATATCGGCAAATTTTGTTTTTGCAAGAATGCTTCCAAATACATTTATTATAAAGCAACACAACAATATTTTTTCTTTTTTGTAAGCTATGACAACTTAAGGAAACATTGTCCAAGCTTATTTAATACTTTAAATCAGACCTGCAATTATAGCAAGGTACACAGTTACTTGTATCATCTGTATAACTTCAGGAATTCTAAAAACATCTGTAGACTTGAAAGTGCCTTTTTAAAATTCTTCATACTCTGGTATTTTTCCTCCCATTATTATAAAATGAGAAGCTGATAGCATGGTATCCAAAAATATGTTACATACCACACATGAAATGCTATTCTGTTACAAACAGAATTGACTAAAGAATGTTTTCTCGGATTTGATTCTAAGACATTCAATCACACTATGCGAGGGGTAAACATTTCGAGTGATAATGAAACCCCATAACTCCCGATTCTGACACAAAAAGTTCTCGAATCTTTGAAAATTATTGTTCATTTTCTGAACTTCCTAGGTGACTTGTAAATAAAATCTAAAACTCCAAAACTTTCCTAGCAAATCTAAAACCTATGAGAACCCTGAAATGGAATAAAAAATATAATGTCTGTCTATAGTACCTCCTTAATGAAAAACTGATTTTTCAAGACAGGATTTTGAAAAAAGATTGTTTAAGTCAAAGGACATTTTAATCAACATATTTAAATCCGGATGTAAATCCTTTCCCTTTAAACATCCTTAAAAATAAATTTTATATATATATATATATATATATATGTGTGTGTGTGTGGGAGGGGGGGGGATCAGTGGCGGCTCGTCTATAGGCACTGCAGAACTGCAGCACTCCCTATTTTCACTCGAAATTATCAATAACATTCAGTAGTAATGAGTCTTTTTTTTTTAATCTTTTATCTATACTTGTACATTATATAATCCTTAAGCTTAATGTCAGTAGCCATCCCCTCGTTCATAAAAAATGAGAAAAATCTTTGTATGTAATGTGGTGCTTGGCTGTTGTGCACATGCACACATGGCCGAGGTACTAGAGCTCTGTCACACAGGCAAGAGCAGCATCGGCACTGTAGCCCTCGCAGAGCCGACGCTGTTGCTCGACTGTTTGGTAGTGTTTATTTTTGACTCTGTGTGTGTTATGCTTAAAAACCATGTACCATATTCTTAAATGTCATAAACTATAGATGACTACCAACTATTCTATTTAATTCAGTGGTTGTTTTTTTTTTTTTTTTGGGGGGGGGGGGTGTTGGTTGTTTTCTTGTATAGAAAATTTTAATAGTTAAATTTTCAATCTTTAAAAAGCTGTCTTACTGAAATTCAGTTAACATCAAATGCAGATCAAACCATTTCAGAAACAACAGGAATTTTAAAATACCTGCATGATAATAATTTCATGTGTTGGTTAGAGCTTTTACATCAGATTATGCCTCATGTTGAAGTTATTTGCAACCAAATGCAATCTCGAGAAAAAATGTGTTTAAAGTCAATGAATATATAACAGATTACAAAACTGCTATTTTAGAAATAAGAATCTCTTAAGTACTGTGACCATCAAAGACACACATGGCAGAAACAAAGGAAATGTGTGACTGCATATGTGTTGATATCGTGGACAGATATTCTTTCACTGAACACTTAGTAGCTGCTTAACTGTTCAACAAGAAAAGCTTCACTAGTTTTAAGATTGAACTGCCTACAGAAGAGATAGTACTGACCACTGAAGCATATCTCATAATTGACAAAAAAAAGCTTGAAACTGAACTAAAAGTATTCTATTATAGATCCGATATGCATGAATATTGCAAATTAACTGAGCTGCTGAATTTTATCTTGGAAAATAATCTAGATGGTGTTCTTAGTGAAATTACGAAACTGATAAAAACACTCTCTACAATTCCAGTGACTACATCAGAGCCAGGACGCTGCTTTTCAACACTAAAAAGAATAAAACTTTTCTAAGGAGCACTATGAATCCTGAAGAGCTAAATGCACTTGCAGTGCTCTCAAAGAAGAAAAATTCCCTCAACAGTCATCCAGGGATCAAGGAGAAAATTATTAACCTTTTTGTTCAAAGTAAAACAAAAAGAATGGATTAAATTTTTAAATTGATAGATCAAGGTTAAACTGTGGCAATTTATAAGTAAATAAGCAATAATTTTTTGGTTTAGTATTTTATAAAGTTTAATGTATAAATTTTCTTTTTATATTTTTGTTTCATTTTACACAATAATAAAACAATAGCTAAATTTTTCTGAAACAGCACCCCTACTACTTTTAGCAATGAGCCGCCACGGTAGGCATATGCAAACACACTCACTCAGCAACAATGGTTTGAAAATTTATTTAGATCGACTTGTTACTTCCTAATTTTTCATCTGAAATTCAATAGACCTGAACTTTAAAAAAAAGAAAAAAAATTCTATCACAAATAATATGGTGACTATTTCCAACCAATCATTTAATGAGGTTCAGCCTATTTGGAAAAAAAAAAAAAAAAAAACATTTAACACAAAGAACTATGAGTAGTAACTACTTACTTTGCATGGTTCTGTTGAGCCCCAAAATTCTAAACATTTTCTAACCATTTCTGCTTTATCCCAATCTGCTTGAACTACAATTCTTTTCACTAAATATTTAAAGAGAACTTTCTTCGTTACCTTTTGTTGTCTTAAAAAATCTGAAGGATTTTCAGTACATAATAGTATTTTTTCAATGGCCCCTACAAATAGGAAACAAAATTAATAAAACATGAATCAAAAAGATCAACATTTAACTTTACTTTAATTTTTGTAATAATCTTTCTAGAATGAATTACAGAAGTATTTAAGTTTCCACAATATATCAATTTGAATACTTGAGGATAAAAAAAGAAGCCATTAGATGCTACAATAGCCTTTATGTTTGTTTGTTTTTTATTTATTTTTATAAGGCAGATATTTTGTTCTGAAGCCATTTACATATCTACACCACAATTTTGAGGATTTCGTAATTATAGGAGCACCCTATAGGTGAACCAACATTACTCCCTCTTCATGAAAGGATAGCACAGGAATTTCCATGCCTTAGTCTGGATTCTAACTCAAGCTCACTCTGCGGAAGCTCACAATACTAGCCACTACGCGAAGTGATTCTGAAGTGAATAATGAACTGCTAAAGAAGGTATTAGCAATTTGTTTGTTATTTCAGTTATATTTATTCTATAAAGAGCCATCTGCTTTAAAGTGCAGGTATTCCTCGTCTTACAACCGAGATAGGAACCGAGACATTGGTCTTAAGTTGAGTTTCAAACATATTTCTTTTATATATATATTATGTACATATATACATTTGTTACTTTCATACATACATAATTTAAAACATTGTACTTTATTTAGAAGACATAAATTATTCTTTGCCGTCACTACTTATTATGTTAATACAATCTATTGGTTCAGAATTAGCGACAGGAGATATGTTGCAAGTTTTTTTAACAAATTTATCCAAGGGAATTTGGTCAGTTTGCATCTTCTTTTCCTTGTATATTGACTGGTTGCAAATCAGATTTTCCTAACACTTGTGAATCTTTCTTCTTTTGGATCCATTGCTTCCAATTGTTGTAGTCAGTGGTGCACCCAAGGAGTGGGTCAAGGGGCCCTGGCCCCCTCCAAAGAAATAGAAATTGTATTATAAATATTGAATTTGCATTATAAATATTTTTATCCGTTCAACTTCCCCCCCCCCCCCCATGCACCACTGGTTGTAGTACTTTATTAATATAGTGAAAAGCTGAAGCCATTTCTTGCAAAACAAATTTTTTTTTATTATACTTCGGCTTGTTCGTTTGTTTCGTTTCTCGAGTCTATTATATTTCTATTTTTCTTGTGGCACTTTTACTATTTCCTGCCATACAGGGAATAAAATTATGTATGCACTTAACTAAACAGATAAAAATCAAACCACTATATATTTAACAATATAAAATAGCTAGTAATATTTTTTTGTAATAATAATGAGAAGTGACAACTGTGTACTTGTTTTGTTAACTCTTGAATGAAGGTTTATTTGATTTATCGTGTGGATATCGTAACTATTGCATCATACATTTTTATTATTGTGCCATAAATTTGTGCTGTATTTCAGAATATTGCATTATATTATTTAATAATTATGTAATATATATAGGTATGTACTGTACATTCAAGGTAGGATTTGTTTTTTTTCCGGAAGAAACTGGAAGAAATAGAAAAACCGAACAGAAAACAAAACATATGCTCAAAATCAAAATATATTAACTATATAAAAGAATTAAACTCAAAGCATATTACATCAAATCTAAAGTGCATAACTTAATATTAAAGATATTATTTTTTTAGAATGCAATCCTTTGTATGAGCTGGTACTGACAAGTTTGTTTCTCTTTCCCCCATTTCGTTTGTCCTTACCTTACACACCTGCAATGTTTTATTCTCTCCTATTGCTCTCCTAATTCATATATATGCCATGAAATCTCCTTGTAATGTGCTTTATATAAAAATCCTGATTTCAGTCTAGCTGTCAACCTCAGCTATTTAGTCTTGACTCAAAGTAAAATCTTTTTGTTTTAATTTTGATTTCTCTTAACAGCATTTTAACACAAAATGAACGTCATTTCTAAATCAATCACTCCTTTTAGAAACATATTAATCACAAAATTATGACTTTAATGTAATATCCAAGTTGGAGAAAAGAACAATTGTTTGGAGTGAGAACCTGCTGTGCCTCAGACCAGGAATTTTATACCTTGGTCCTAGGTCCAAGGTAAAACGTCCTGCTAGTTAATTCACATTTATTGGTATCCTTAGGCGACAGTCATGCATCAGGGCAATTCCAATGTTGAAAAGAAGGCTAAAGAAAAGAAGAGATAATGAAAGCTATTGATTTTGTTCTCAAGAAAGATATGACAATTTACGGAGCTCCTAAACATTTCAATCTATCTAAAACTACTCTAATTAGCAAGTGAAAAAATTTTTAGAATCTGGAATGAGTACATTTTCCTATTTCCAAAATAAGAATGTGACCAAGTTTTTACTGATGAAGAGGAACTCTTATCAATCAAATACATCCAAAGAGCTGGTCAACTTTACTTTAGATTAACTTTAAAACAAGTTCGCTGGTTAGTCTTATAATTTATGAAAGCAAGTAATAAAAAATATATGGAACTTCCCAAATGTCCCAGTTGCTCGCCAAGCCAATTTTTTCACACCAAACTTGGCACCATTGTTGTTTACCCCAGCATGGGCAACATAACTATTTAGTTTAATTTAATAAAGTTAAAAAAAAAATTTTTTTTTTACAAAGTAAAAATAATTTTCTAAAATAATATTCAATTGACAAACTTA
This sequence comes from Dolomedes plantarius, assembly GCA_907164885.2. Classification (NCBI taxonomy): domain Eukaryota; kingdom Metazoa; phylum Arthropoda; class Arachnida; order Araneae; family Dolomedidae; genus Dolomedes; species Dolomedes plantarius. Next base: position 168,233,820 of record OU015490.1, read on the forward strand.
ATCACTACAAAGTAAAAATAAATTCAAATTTAACAATCTAATTTAATCTATTTCAATTTAATAGAAATATATTATATATTAATATAGTATTTTTTTTATAAATGTATAAATATGCTATGTATTTAGCTTAAATAAAATTTATAAACTATAAAAAATGAGATTAGAAAATCGTATAGTTACCAAACACTTGTTAGAACCCCCCTTCCGAGTGGGCCCTGTGCAGGTACACCTGTTGCACCTGCATAGTTAGGGCACTGGAGATAATCTGATGATTTGCCATTTTCTAAAGTTGCTGGTAGTGCAGATAAAAACATAAAATTATACGTGATGAAATGTATCAAAAGCTTTTAAAAGTTTTATAACTTAAATCCGTTCATTATAATGTGTTTAACAATAATAGTCCATCCCAAAAGCATTAGCATCAATCTATCATGATACAAAATGATGGAAAATATTAACACCATAGTCTATATTATATAATTCTGATTCTCGCTCATTTTGAATAATGAGAAATGGTTATTTTTATTATAATTGTACTTTCTGCCCCGTTGTATTCAGTAATTTTTTACGTAACTTATCACTGTTTGCACACATTCACAGTATTCAAGAATTACGAAGAAAAAGAATTTTAAAAAAGGAATTCGAGGATAATTTTATATATTTAACATATATATATATATACATACAGATAAAGACGATATTTAAACACATACCATGTCGATTTTGGGTGGTAAACATTCGTTTCGTTACTGTTTCTAAAATATAAAATACATCTTGATCATCGATATCCTGTAAAATATCATGAAGTCCACTCCTTTCATTTGGTGTTAACATGTCTACGGGGTACTCTTGTTTACACTACGTCTATTTCAGAGGTAATAAAACCTGATAACTGTTGGCGCAGCGTGGTAAGATATCACTAATTATAACGCATAGAGAAGAAAGAGAAAATACCAATTCTTAAGCGTTTGAAGTTTGAAACACAAGCGTCACAAGCGTCCACAGACAGCAATCTAAATCCAGCATCAGTTTCGTTTTGCTCCTGCTGCCATCTGTTGACTTATATAGGAATCTTTTTATTTTATGATTTTATTACATGGGAATTGTTACGAGAACCCGTTGCCAATTATTTCGCTCTTTTGTAATTGAAAATGTTTTCCCTTGAAAAGTTTTATGACAATGTCTGTAACCTCTAGAAAACATGTAATGATTTAAAATGAATGTATAAATAAATGGAGTGGTGTACCGCAACCCCCTCCCCTCGGAAAAAATTTGACTGTTTTATTTTTTAAAAAGTAAGTATTTTTATTGCCTATCATTTCCTCATCTATTATAAATTAAATAAAAGCCAATAAAATATTTTTTTCTGTTATTATATTATTGGAAATGTGTTTTAAAAGATATTTAGTTAGCTGAAAATATACCTACGCCCAGTGCTTTTTTTCTAAAAAAATAGTTGGGTATACTGTGTTTTCTCAAATAAAGGTGCGTATATTTTTAGTACTGTGTTTTCACACATCACGTCACAGGGGAACAAAAAACTCGCAGTATAAAAATACTTTTTTTTATATATTATTAGTTAAAAAAATACTTTTTGTTATATATTAACAACTGATTCATAAATATCTTTAAATTTTGGAAAAAAAAGCCCTGACTTAGTCTAATAATTTTTATACAAAGGTGGTGTTCATAAGTATTTCATCATTCCTTCATAATTTTAACATGTGAAAGAATGGTTTAAATTGTGAGGGAATGATCTGATTCCATTTATATATGTACTAAACAATAATTAAGAATAATCTAATGCAATAAAGTACATATTAAAAACTCATATAATTTTTAATTTGAGTAAGTAAGGTTAATCCATTTTAATTTTTATTATTTTATTGGGAGAAGTTAAAAATAAACATCAAATCCTCTAAATTTCAATGCTTTATCTTTATTTTTTCAATTAAATAGTGTAAAAAGGTAAATTGTTTATTGAAAGTATGACAGTGATAATTGTTTTTCCTTGGTATTTTAAGAATAATTAAACTACTATGGGGAAACTATATAAGGAAGAATTGAGGCTGAAAAAAAGAGTAAGATAGACTAAGGTGAGAAAAAAATTAATCAGATCCAGTGTTGCTTGTAAAATTAAAAGAAAAGGAGAGACTAAAATATTTTTAAAAAAACTCTGAAAAACAGCAAGTCAAACCAATAAATAATATGTCGCCCTGTGAATTATATCAAAAAAGAAAATTAAGGAAAAACGTTCCAAAAACTATTGACAGAAGAAAAGCAGTGAACAGGAAATATCAGATACGGAAGATGTGCAACAGCAACATGTAGCAAGAATTCAAATAGTATTCCTTTGATTATTAAGAAAATACGTCATTTGTAAAGATAATATAGTAACATTTAACAGTTTTGAAACAGAAAAAGACGTGAAATACAAAAAGTGGATCTTGGAGAAAACTAATCATTCTTGCATGGTTGTTAAAAAAGTCGCGACAAAATCTTTAAATAAGGAGGTAAAAACAGCATTAAATTTAGTTACTAAATTAAAAGAAAATATATGCTGTAATTTGGTTCATCTTGGAAACATTAAACATCAATATAGAGGCATAGCAGTTTTAAAGAAGAATCTACAACCTAATGCAGTACTAATGCATACAGACTTCAGCGAAAAATACTGTTGTAAGTGTAGCGAAGAAATCCAATCGGTACACTTTGGTGGAGTTCTCAAACAAATTTCATTGCACAAAGAAGTACAACGAAACTGTGTTCTTTACCAGACACAAAAGGATTTGTTAACATTGATTCCTTTTGCCACTGCAAGCAAATGACTCAGACATGACACATCGGCCATCTGGGCTCATCTACAGACCATTTCAAAATTATTTTTTCAAGAACCAGTATTCAATTAATACTGTTCATATGTTAGGTGATGGATCCTGTACACAATACAGAAACAATGCTTCATTTGTTAAGGTATCACACACAAGAATAGTTTCCCAGCATCCAAAACGTGACATGGAATTATACAGAGGCAGGCTATGGGAAAGGTGCACCTGACAGCATAGGAGAAACTTTTAAAACGTACAACAGATAGAATTAATTATAGCTGAAAGTAAAGATGTCAACACATTTGAAACTTGAATCAAAATTTTAAGGTAAGAATGTACAGGAAGCAAGATATTTCCAATTGATGATGACATGATATGTAAAGCTGATAATATGTTAGCAAATGTTTCAGAACCATTTTTGGGCAAGATTCATCAGATTGTGTATACTTCAGCACATATAGTACTAGACTTTCATTCACTTTCTTGCTTTCAGTGCAAGATTTTCAAATACACTTATTTTCAATTAAATTCTGAAAATACAAGAAAAAAAATCTACAGCAAAGAAAGATCAAAAGATCAAAAACACTAAATACAAAGTTAGTGAGTAGGTGATGATAAATTATTATAAAACACTGTATCATGGTGAGATCCTATTAGTAGACGTCGGAATTTTCACTATAAACGTCATGGTTTCAACAGGAAACTACAGATATGCATGACCCTCAACAAAGGACATTCATGCTTACAGCTTGATAGGTATAAAATACGAACTGCCCCAGCCTACACCTTGTAATAGCAAAGAAAACCAATATAAATTTCTTGATAAATAATTTTACATGTGCCTATTTATGGATAAAATTTTTACTGTAATTAAATAAATCATTATGAAAATAATGTATTATTCTTGCCTACTAATAATTACATCAAAACTAGTTTGTTATATGAAAATAGTCAACTTTAATAGTGATCTGTCATTCCTTCATACTCAGCATCATTCCCTCATTTATTCAATAATTTAGCATAAAAATGTAACCACATTAAAATAAATTTTTATATTTTAAAAATTTGATTAATTTAAAATTTGATTTTTTAAAATTTATTTATTAAAATAATTTTAAGTTATTGCAATTTAAAACTTTAATTTTTTTAATTTATGAACTTAATTTTTTTTAATTAAAGCTTATTAAATACATTTATTTTGTAATTAACAAATTAAAATTACTGTGGATATTTCAAGAAAGTAATTTAAAATTCAGTAATATACTTATTTCAATTTATTCATTTATTTATTTTGTTAAAATCTCTTTAAATCCTGTGTTATATATGTAATTCAGATTTTAAAACGTACTAATTTACGTAGAAGTAGAAAAAAAAACTTATAATAAAAAGATTCCTATATATGTCAACAGATGGCAGCAGGAGCACAATGAAACATGCTGGATTTAGATTGCTGTCTGTAGACGCTTGTGTTTGAAACAGGCGGCTATACCTTATGGTACATTCACATTCGACAGAGCTCTCTCCCCGAAAGTCCTGTCAACATTAGTCACGGTAATATTAGACACGGTATTTAGAACCACCCCCATTCCAATGAACACGTGTCTTCCAGATATTCCCCCATTTAGAACCCCCCCATTCAAGCCGCCAAAGACTTAGTGTTGCTTGATCTAGTGCGACCCGCCCCCACTGTCACCATTTGACCTCCGGGACCTCGAGTTTCCTTTTGATGAAATGCTCACGGACCGCTAGACCGAGCGATCTACGCAGGGGACAGAGTACAGGACACATAAATCACTGGAATAGGCAGAGAGCGCTGTACAAGTCTGCACGCGCTATCAGGAGTTGCTCGAATCAGGAGTTGCTCGGGGTAGCGTCCTGCTCATCACAGATCCGTAGTCTGCTGTCTCATGAGTACTGTAGCGCCATCTATTGCATAGAATATTTTTACTGTTTTGTAAACTTTCGGACCACGTGTTTCATGCGTAGTACATTATAAAATGGATAATCAAAACAATTTCAACTGTACATATTGTTATAAAATCTTTTCGCGTCATTTCAATTTGAAAAGACATTTAAAATCTGTTCATAACCATAATGAACTACAAAAAGTAGAGATTTTGAAAGAATTTAATAATTTTATATAGTTATTATATAGTTAATTTATATAGTTATTATGAAATAAAATTATAAATTTATTTACCTCAGTTAGTATATAATTTGATAACTTAAAAATATATATTTTCTGGAATTTTTGGCCAGAATCCAATTAAAGTTCTATATATTATGCATTAAAAAATGCAAATTAAAAATAATTAACTAGAACCAGTTGTTTAAAGTTAATTTCAATTTTTATATTTTCTAAATTTATTGAAAGAAGAAACTTAGCATTTACACAATTAAATGAAAAAAATATATTTTCTGGAATATTTGGCCAGAATCCAATTAAAGTTCTATATATTATGCATTAAAAAATGCAAATTAAAAATAATTAACTAGAACCAGTTGTTTAAAGTTAATTTCAATTTTTATATTTTCTAAATTTATTGAAAGAAGAAACTTAGCATTTACACAATTAAATGAAAAAAATATATTTTCTGGAATATTTGGCCAGATTCCAATTAAAGTTCTATATATTATGCATTAAAAATGCAAATTAAAAATAATTAACTAGAAGCAGTTGTATAAAGTTAATTTCAATTTTTGTATATATATAAAAGTTTTGTAATTTTTTCCCGATTATTCATACTCATATCTTACGTGTTAAGCAATTGTTAATTATTCTCTCCAGTAGATGGCGATAGCAGCGTAGCCCCAGAGAGACGTCGTGAGCAGGACGCTACCCCGAGCAACTCCTCGCGAATCCGGATTTGCCAGCTTGAAAGTGATTGGATGTTCTGATCATGTGATTTACTGACGTTTCGGCGCATGTTTCTGTTTTCGTTCTCTAATGTTTACAGCAGATTACATGGTCACATGGTATCGAAAATGCTTAGAAATCCGAATAATTTAAAAGATAATTAAGCATCATCAAAGTAAATAGTTATTTCAAATGGGCATTTTTTACAATTATGATTTTTTCAACTGTTGTCTTCAAATAGATTTACGATTTGAATTTCGCATCTTAATTTGTTACTTAAATAGTTTTTTATTTCTTTTTTGTGAAAGAACTAATTTCTATATGTTTTTATTTGTGGGGGGGGGGGGGAATCCATCTATACCTGGAATCCTGACTATATTGGTTGTAAAGAACTAAGTCCTTAAAACCAACTTATTAATGATGAAAGAATTTGGGATGTATGGTTCAAGTATTAAGAAGGGAAGAGAGAACTCAACAATTCATTTGAAATCATTTTGCATTCATTTACTACATGAAGCTACAGAAGGAGGAGCAGTCCGTATTAAAAAAGTGTCTCTCATTTGGTTGCCACCACTAGATGGCGCGCGCGCCTGTACTGATACCGCTATAACACGGAAACCATACGCTTTAATATGGATTTTTCGTATTTTTCAAAACAAAAAAAAAATTTAAGTGCGTTTTCAATATGAATTTATTTATTCAACTTAACAATTGTTTATCTTCATTCAAAATGTTTATTTGAACTGCTTTTTTTGCTAAACTTCATTAAAATTCTTAAGGGGGAGATCACCTTTGCATGCACAAATATACACAGATTTTACTACCAAGCTTAATGTGTTGTCAAACAGTTAATTTGTAAAGAATTTAAACCAATTTTTAAAGGTGAATTGTACAAAGTTTTATCTATTAGAAAAAGGCAGAATTGTTGGGAGGTTATTAGAAATTATTTTAAGAAAAAAATGTTTTATGAATAGTGAATCTTAGATCAATGCAATGTGCAGATTTTTTTAAAAACTATAAGAGATATATATAAAATTATTTGTACATATTTTATCCATAGGTTATAATTTAATATACACCTAAAATAGTTACCATATTTCACATAAAAATATTTTTTTCAGTCATATGTATAGTAATGTACAAAAAAATATAATTTTTTTAAAAACATTTTCTGCGAAAAAATACCTTAATTTAGGTAGAAATTGTAGAACCATACAAGATATACATGTATACAAAAATTTTAGCAATTTGTGATGATTAGTTTTGAAGAAATAGTGCGCACAAGTTTCAAAATAACAGTTTTTAGAAAAAGCAATTTAAAGTTTAAATTTTCTATAAATTACTTTACTATTAACTTTATACATTTGGCCATAAAATCAGTTCTAATTGTAATACCGACTTAAATTTTTTTCATAAGATTCCTTATATTCCATTCTTCAAAATTAAATCACAAAAAATTAAGTTTTTTGAAGGGTTTAAGGTGATCTCCCTCCTTAAAGGAAATGAGTAAATAATGATACTTTATTTTCTAGAGCGAGCTAGTTACACAAAGTATGGGTAACCATTGATTGCACCATTAACTTACCCGGTAAATTAATGGTGCAAGAAGCTTGGTCCACAAAAACAGATTGGGATACTCCTCTTCCCGATAAAATTCAAAGGGATTTCAAAAAATGGTATGACGAATTAAAAAATTTATCTAGTGTGAAGATTCCAAGACGAGTAGGCTACAGTGAGAAACAAAGTTGGTCACTACAGTTCTGTGATGCCAGCCAAAAAGCCTTTGCTACCGTTATCTTCCTTCGTTGTGAAGACGGAAAGCAAATTTTTGTGCAACTCTTAAGTGCAAAGGTCCGTCTCTTACCAAAGAAGAACGTGACTATACCGTCTAGAGCTTCTTGCTTGTGTTCTAGGAGCACGATTGACAGATTACATCCAGAAGTCCTTAGCTTTAAATACAGTTACAACCTGTTATTGGACTGATTCGTCGACCGTACTTGCGTGGATACGAAGAAACAGTCAATGGGGTACATTTGTAGGGAATAGAATAAGAGAGATTTGTAAGCTCACCGAAGTTCATCAATGGTTTTTTATACCGGGTCATCTCAACCCGGCCGATTTTCCTTCTCGTGGTTCCCATCCTCAACAATTCGTGAAGAGCAGATGGTGGGAGGGACCACATTGGTTAAGAATGTCAGACGATGAATGGCCCAGGATAGAAACCCCACAGGAGGAACTTGTAAACTCCGAGACAAGAAAAACTCTGGCTACGACTTTTGATTGCAGTTACGAAACTCCTTTCATGGATTTCACAAGAATTTCACGATTTTCAAAATTCATTAATGTTATTTGTTGGGTTAAAAGATTTATTTCGAAGTGCAAGAACCGAACATGCGGTTTCCCCAAAGAATTAGTTGCAACAGAAAAGGAAGAAGCAGAGAATTTTCTCTGGCTAACGATTCAGAGAGAAAATTTTGGGGACGTAAAAAATTCTGTGAAATGACTACTTGTTGTTACGGACATCATTCGTGTCAAGACAAAAATTTTGGATAGAGAAGATGAGTTCAATTTTCGTTATCCTATATTGTTACCCTCTAAACATCATGTTGTCTTGTGTTTGATACGAGATTGTCATCTAAAGAATTGTCACGCTGGACCCCAGATTATAAGATCCTTGTTGAGGGAGAAATTTTGGATATCTTCGAAACGAAACATCAGGAGTGTGCTATCGAAGTGCGTCAAATGTAAAAGATTTTCTGCGAAAGCCAATGACACTCCTCCCATTCATCTCCCATTAGACAGAGTCAGAGACTCAAGAACTTTTGAAGTTGTGGGTATAGACCTTTGCGGCCCGCTCTTTCTTAGAGGGAAAACCAAAGCTTGGATCGTACTTTTCACATGTGCCGTCTACAGGGCGATACATTTAGAATTGGTGACAAGTCTATCGACAGAAGCCTTTATCCAGTCTTTAAGAAGATTCATAGCGAGGAGAGGAAGACCCATCACCATATACACGGATAACGGAACTAATTTTACAGGTACTAGCAATATCTTGAAGAATATCATTGGGGGAAAATAGAAACTTCTGAAGATCTTGTACCACTGAAGTGGAAATTTATACCACCAACAGCGGCATGGTGGGCGGCTGGTGGGAACGTCTGATTCGATCCATCAAAGCACTTTTAATCAGAATTTTAGGTCGCTAAGATCGGAAAATATTAATTTTTTTTTAAATTATACACAACAGATTTTGCATAAGCATTTATAGTGACAACATTGTTTACCACACAATGAAAACTTATTTACTTATCAAAACTAACTTAACAGTAATTAAATTCTATATTAAGGTTTCAGCATATTCACCAGTTTTATGAAGTTTTCATAGTGGAAATATTTTATTTCTGTGAACAATTTAAAAAATAATGATGGCTTTAGCTCAGACGTGTATCTTAATTTGCCATAACCGCAAAATATGTTGAATAGCAGAAAAGTATTTCATAATTATAAAGAATTGAAACTAACAACATACACTATTAATACATTATTATAAAATAAAAAATTAATGCTTGATATACAATTTACTATAGAGAAATTTGAACAAAAAATTTTACATGACAGGTTTTACAGATATTTATAACATTATTTATTTATATTGACAAGGGAATAACTTTACAAATTGAATAGCAATACAGTAAGATTTATCGTAGTTAATTTTAATGGTATAATAAAAGATATTATTCAGTTAAATTATTAAATGAGTAGAATAATTCAATTCAAAAGTAATATAAAATAAAAGCGTAAATTTAATAATAAATGTGATTTATAATTTTGACTGTTTTCTTAATTTTTTAACATTAGCACAGAGTTGAGAATTTTTATTTTCTTGTTTGCATATAAAATGCATGCGCGTAATTAGAAAAAAGTTGATAACATTTTGAATTAAATTAATGTTATGTTGCTCATTGCAACCTATTACTGGCATAGGAGGACCAGTATAAATTTCTTTTATCACTTAAAAAATTAATTTATTAAAATTTAAAAACTAATACTTTAATATATATGTAAGTATCGCACATCTTTTGTTGATTAAGTGATTTCCTTTAGAGCAATAATTTCAGTAATTATTTACATTTGTTTACGCACAACAAAGCTTTGTGAACACCTTTTTTTCTGAAATATAGGGATGACTGAAAAATAAAACATGCAGAATTTAAGCTGTCTTAACTTTGTGTTCGCTTAAAACACAGCAGCTGTATTTTTCTCTCACTATTATGCAGCTTGTATTAAAACTTCATGATTAAAACAAAACATTAATAATGCTCTTACCTTAAGAGCAAAAAACAAACTAGGATTTCTCTGTCCTTTATCTTTGTTTCTTTTTATGGCTGATCGATAGCCACTGGAACAACCAGGTGCAAAACATATTGGCATGTATGTGCACAGAATAAATTTAAAAATTTGTAAAACAATTTTCTAAAACACGTGTCCATATAACTCAATGAAAAATCGGCTGAAGTGGAACATGTCGCGCCATCTGCCGGTGAGCAACCATAATCGGTCCATTTTTCGAGGAATTCCCCATTGAAGCGTACGCTCCTTCTTATAGCTTCATGATTTACTATTAGCGACAAAATGTTCAGTGCAGTAAAAATATATTTTTATAATAAATATAGTATTTGAGAAAATATATTTATATAAATTTCTTAAATGATTATTTTGTATTACAGAATGAAACCTCTAAGAAAAGTCGTATGTTCATAGTTCCATTTTTTTTTATGTGTATAAATTTTTAAAAAAAAGCTGAAATTAATTTCAGTAGAACTTAAAAAACTAATTTTGCTGCTTTTTATTTATTTATTTATTTATTGGATGGACCAAAATATCCAAAATGAAGAGAAAATAAAAGTTTTAAGTAGCTTTAGTTTAGAAAATAACGTCACAAATTTTGAATAATTATCTGTAGTCGAGAGAAAAAAATTTGATTAAAAAAACTGCATTTAAATAAATAATTTCTCAAACTGTATGAATTTAATCATTAAATTTTATTTGAAAAATTACAAAATTGCTCTTTTCTCTTTCATAGTCATACTAATTTTATATAAGTTAGCAGTTACCAGACATATAAATGAAGAACTTGTCAGGAAGATTTTCTTTTTCTAAATGAAGATTAAATACATATACTATATAGGTAAAGTTTAAAAAGAACAAGGACTTCAGTTGCAGGGCCGCCGTCAACTGAGCCAGGGCCCGGGGCAAAATAATACAGCGGGCCCCCCTCTCCACTCAATATTTGAACATTCTATACATTTTTTAGTCAACTCTTATTTAACCGGGCCCCCTGCCAGCCCGGGCCCCTGGGCATTTGCCCCCTCTGCCCCCCCCCTGCCGCCGGCCCTGTTCAGATTATGCAACTGCGGCTGGTTTATGTTGTGAAATGAGACACTTCATTATCTTTTAATATTTATTTATAACACTAGGGGCTTCGCCCCTAGTGTTATAAATAAATATTCGCTACGCTTGCTCCTCTGTTAGGGTCAAGGTCAAGGTATATTGAGTTTGTTGGAATGCCATGGTCTTACGACTTTACCTCCAGTAGCAAGATATGTACATCAGAAAATATGTGCTCAGCAGTAAAATAAAAATTAAGCCCTCTTCAGATAAGTAAAATAAAAAATATAATAAGAATTAAAAGAATAAAATTCAAATATTTAGAATAATTAGTAAAAATGACCGTCCACCGGGATCGAACCGGGGACTATCGCATACGAGCAGCGCGCAGATACACACACATAACTTAGCCGTAACATGGAACGTGAGTGCACGTGAGAACACAGTTCAGGTCTCGGCGAGTCGTCAGAATTTTAGCGCCGATCTCTGGAGTGCGAGGGAGAAAAAGTCCTGTAGCGAGCGTCGACTGGGGTTGCTACTTTGGCGAGAAACGCTGCCACAGCTAGGCCTGGGCGATGTTACATTTTTGACATCGCGATACATCGTCAGTCTAACATCGCGATGTGACGATGCATCGCGATGTAACCACGAACGTAGCCAGCAGGTGGCAGCGTGCCTCCCTAAAAAAAGTAATATAGATTCATACATAAAAATGAGACCAAGTTGTTGTCCTGCAACAGACTAAACTAATTAAACATTCAAATATCTTTTATTTTGAGCTAAAAATTTCTGCATTTTTTGGAAGGAATGCAGCTCTTTGTCTTGTATTAACACTCCCGCCTGTGCTGAATACTCTCTCTCTCTGACGGTACACTTGAATTGCCAAATATTTTCTAGCAAGTACTTTAAGTCGTCACTCTAAGTATTGACGGTGTGTAACCGGAAAATCGTCCCTTCAAGCTAAGCGATGTGATATCGTAAAACCGCGCATGCGTACAAATATCGGACACCGGGAAGTCGTCGACCAAGCGATGCGACATCGTAACATCGCGCATGTGCACACAGAAACATCGGAACCGTTTGTGTGACATCGGGAAATCGCGCGTATGCGTACACCGCTAGGTTTATGACACCGGGAAATCGCGATGTTACGATGTATCGCTGATTTGAAAATTATGAAACCGGTGTGACGATGTCGGCTTCACACCGGTTTTTCACGATGTATCGATACATCACCCAAGCCTAGCCGCAGCGCCGGCCAAACCTGTTCGCCGGTTGTCACGATCCGCGAGAAATCTGCCTGTTGGCGAGTCGCCGCACACTCCCCCCGCAGTATCTTTAAGGTCTTTAAGATACGAAACGTTCGGGAAATCGAACAGTCCGTCCGGAACGTGTGGTTTTGGTTTTACACAGTTCTTCATTAGGGAGCGGCAAGTCTGAAACGAGAAAGTCACTATTTTCGGCGATGAATGCAGGTTTTTATCTGTCCATTGACAGTGTGGATGTACGACCGTTAATGTCCACGTCATATACTTTGTCGGCACGCCGTAACACCTTAAAAAGCCCATCATAAGGAGCTTGAAGGGGTTTTTTCACGCCATCGTGTCGGACAAACACATGTGATGCTGTTTTCAGCTCCGGATGGAGGAAAAAAGCTTTGGTTCTGTGATTGTAGTAAGTAGGTATTGGTCGAACGTTCGAAAAGTACTCTTTTAAGTCCTCCACTAGTTGTGTTGGGCAGGATGTCAGAAGGCGTAGGATTAAAAAATTCGCCTGGGAGTCGGAGGGTGGTACCGTGCACCAATTCAGCCGTGGTTGCTTGAATAGTTTCCCTGAAAGCAGTACGAAAGCCAAGCAAAATGGTAGATAAGGCGAACACCCACTACGGACTGTGCGGTGTTGTACCGGCTTTGAACAGACGATGAAATTCCTGTATGAGGCTGTTGGACTGTGGATGATACGGGGTAGTTCAAATTTTTTTAACTCCTAGCATACATGCCAGTGCTTTAAAATGCGAACTGTCAAATTGTCGTCCTTGATCCGTTGTGATGCGTGATGGGCAACCAAAGCGAGCTATCCAATGATTGTAGAAAGTTCTTGCTACTGTTTCCGCGGTTATATCAGCTATCGGAATGGCTTCCGGCCACCGTGTAAAAAGGTCTATCATGATAAGGCAATAACAATTTCCAGATGATGGTGGGAATGGTCCGACGATATCAAGGTGCACATAGTCAAATCTCCGTGTTTCATAAGGAAAGAGCCTAATGGGGTTTTAGTATGTCTACTTAATTTTGCTTTTTGACATGGTATGCAATGTTTAGACCAAGCAGAACAATCTTTGATTATTGATGGCCAAATGAATCGAGAGCGAATTAATTTTGTAGTAGCCCTAATACCGGGATGAGACATATTATGTAATTGACTGAAAATCTGCTAGCGGTATTCCTTTGGGATAAATGGTCTACCGCAGCGGTCGGCAACAGGCGGACCGCGGTCCGTATCCGGGCAGCGAAAGGTCGAAACCTGGACCGCCAAATATTGTTAATTACCTACCTATTCAATTTAATTAATATTTTTATATAACTAGTTTTAGTAGGTAGATACATAGCTGTTGCTATGCTGTGCTGTGTAGCACAAGACAGTGAGTTGGAGTGCGAGGGTGCACGCGGGAGGGAGCGTACTGGCCGGCATGTTTCGACACGTCGTCAGTTATTAGGTAGTTGCTTTGCGATCTTGTGAGGAGCATTCGTTTATTTGTGTTATTTAATTTTGCTTTTTGACATGGTATGCAATGTTTAGACCAAGCAGAACAATCTTTGATTATTGATGGCCAAATGAATCGAGAGCGAATTAATTTTGTAGTAGCCCTAATACCGGGATGAGACATATTATGTAATTGACTGAAAATCTGCTAGCGGTATTCCTTTGGGATAAATGGTCTACCGCAGCGGTCGGCAACAGGCGGACCGCGGTCCGTATCCGGGCAGCGAAAGGTCGAAACCTGGACCGCCAAATATTGTTAATTACCTACCTATTCAATTTAATTAATATTTTTATATAACTAGTTTTAGTAGGTAGATACATAGCTGTTGCTATGCTGTGCTGTGTAGCACAAGACAGTGAGTTGGAGTGCGAGGGTGCACGTGGGAGGGAGCGTACTGGCCGGCATGTTTCGACACGTCGTCAGTTATTAGGTAGTTGCTTTGCGATCTTGTGAGGAGCATTCGTTTATTTGTGTTATAATTTATTGCGTACTAAAACGTTTCGTACTTGCATCAATATGGATCTTAAAAAGCGAAAAGCTGACAGTGAAAATACGAAGTTTTTGACTGAGTGGACTGAACAATATTGTTTTACGCTGCCTGATAGGCCTAAACCAGTTCCAGTTTGCCTCATATTCAACAAAACTGTCGCTATTGTTAAAAGTGCCAATTTAAAGCGACACTACGAAACAACTCATCAGCGGTTTCATAAAAACTTTCCTCTTGGCAGTGAAGCTCGTAAAGAAAAATTCCAAGCACATCTAATTTCTTACAAAAATACAAGAAGAACCGAAATTTTAGCTTCTGACAACAAAAGTACTTTGCTCGAACTTCTGCAGAAGGCACCTTGCTACGCCATAGCACTTGATGAATCATGTGACATTGTTGATGATGAACAAATGTCTATTTTCATGAGATTTTTTTACTTTGAAAGTAAAGCGTTCAGGGAAGAATTGCTAGCAATATTGCCGTTTAAAAGTAAGACTCGCGGAGAAGATTTATTCAAGACTTTTGATGAATTCATAACAAAATCAAATTATTAGTTATGATAAAATGGTGTCCCTTTCAAGTGACGGGGCTCCAGCGCATGATTGGTAAAGGAAAAGGATTAGTAAAGAGAATCAGGGATAAGAATGCAGGCCTAATATCTTATCAGTGCATAATTCACCAGACAGTCCTTTGTGGAAAACTTAGTGCTACTCTGAAAGAAGTAATGGACACCATGGTCAAGTTGATCAATTTTATGAGGTCTCGTTCTGCTCTTCAGCACCGACAGTTCAAGGAGTTTCTTTCTGAATGTGATTCGGCGTATTCTGACTTACTGCAGCACAACAATGTTCGTTGGCTAAGTAAAGGTCAAGTTATTGAAAGTTTCTGGCAAATACAAGAACAAGTAACCTTCTTCTTGCAAAACTTGGATACGCAGGAAGCAAGGAATCACTTGCAGTTAATAACAAACGAGCGCAATATGCTAGCTGTGGCTTTCCTGAAAGACATTCTGAAATATTTAAATGCGCTCAACACCGAGTTACAAGGAATTGGAAAATTAATATATGATCTGATACAAAGTGTGTCTGCTTTCCGTCGCAAGCTGGATATCTTTGAAAAAGATATTGCGAGCCAAGAATTTATTCATTCCCCAACAATTCTTAAATATTAAAAGAACTCTGAAGAAGACATATTTTTAAGGTTTATATCAGATCTTGGTAAGTAATTTGCTGCAAGATTCCAAGACTTTGCAGAGATAGGGAAGCTGTCTCAATTCCTTAAATCGCCTTATGAAATTGCTGCAGCGGCAGAATGGACTAACGTGGCTGCGAAGTTGTTCAGTCTTTCAAAGCGTTTACTTCAAATGGAGATAATTGACTTGCAAGAAGATATTTCCTTGCAGATGAATAAAACTGCATCCACTGAAGAATTTTGGGGTAAACATGTTTCTGAAAAGTTTGAAAATTGCAAAAAAATAGCTTTCAACCTGGTTACTATGTTTGGCTCCATATATGTATGTGAATCATCTTTTTCAAAAAATGAATTTTTTGAAGAACGAATATCGTTTGAGATTAACGGACGCCCACCTTGAAGACTCTCTTCGCATTAGCTTTTCCCCGCGTGAACCAAACTATAAAAAACTGGCTCAAGACCGCAGGTGTAATTTCTCGCATTAATTTATAAGAATACCTACCCATTGTGTTTTATATAATTACTTAAATGAGTCAAAATAAAAATTTAAAACTACTGGACCTCGATAAAAAATTTTAATAGTATCCGGACGCATATTACCATTCCTTACATGAATTCACGCCATTACATCGTTTGGCGGCTGCTGATTGGTCAATTGAGTTTGCATCTGCAATTGCCATAATATTTGATCCTAAGCGCATTTTAAATGAGATAAATGCTAAAATATATTTCTTAGTTGCTTTCATTTCGATAATTGCATAATATTTCATCCTAAGCGTATTTTAAATGAGATAAAATCTATTTCTTAGTTGCTTTCATTTTTATATATATTTTTTACGCCATATTTTACAAAGGAACGTGAATTTTTTTAAGTGGTGCCACCTATTAATGTAAAAGTAATTCAAAGTGACAAGCTAATTGTAAAAGAAATTTTCGCCATAAATGCCTTCATATTTCTTTTTTGTGCATGGAAAATTTTAAGAAATTACCAATTTCCGTAGTAATTTCACTGTAAAATTTTAGGAGTAGAATAAAATAGAGTAAATATTACTCAAAACTGAATTTTTTCTTAAATTTAAATGTTGAATTAAAAAAAGGAAAGATATTTTCTTTTTTTTAAAATTTAAATGTTGAATTAAAAAATTTGTTTATTTTTTAAAATTAAAATCTTAATTGCAAGATGCAAATTATATATTTTTTGCTGTCTTGCACACTTTAGTTTTATAACCTTACTCTTAAAAATGAACTTTATAAATCTTCTACAAATGGGCTAAACACTTTTTTTTAAAAGATTTAAAAATGTTAAGTCGACAGGAAGCTGAGAAATTTTTCTGCACACAGCTGGTAGTTACATACCTATAAGACGAAAAAGGTGGTGCTGCAATTGGAGTTCAACCAACTTCTATTGCAAGACGCTCTCCCCACATTACTAGAGGTAGTAAACGCTTGCTAGCAGGACGACCAGCTGGTATGCCACCAAGTAAAAAGAGAAAACATTCCCTAGCAGCAAATATATGCCTTAATCAGCCTAATGCAAAACGGCATTAAATTACATATTTGTGCAATATAAAATTTATACATTTGTACAATAAAGTCACTTTATTTTCAGTCTATTTTTGGTAATTTTTAGAAGAGTATTTATAATTTTTATTTTTTAAGAGTAAGGTTAAAAAACTAAGGTGTGCAAAACAGCAAAATATATATAATTTGTATCTTGGAATTAAGATTTTAATTTTTAAAAATAAATTTTTTTTTAATTCAACTTTTAAATTTAAAAATAAATAAATAAAGCTTTCATTTTTTTAATTCAACATTTAAATTTAAAAAAAAAAAGAAAATATCTTTCCTTTTTTTTTAAATTCAACATTTAAATTTAAGAAAAAAGTCAATTTTGAGTAAAATTTACTCTATTTTATTCTACTCCTAAAATTTTACAGTGAAATTACTACGGAAATTGGTAATTTCTTAAAATTTTCTATGCACAAAAAAGAAATATGAAGGCATTTATGGCGAAAATTTCTTTTTAAGAATAGCTTGTCACTTTGAATTATTTTTACATTAATAGGTGGCGCCACGTTCCTTGTAAAATATGGCGTAAAAAAATTATATAAAAATGAAAGCAACTAAGAAATAGATTTTATCTCATTTAAAATACGCTTAGGATTAAATATTATGCAATTATCGAAATGAAAGCAACTAAGAAATATATTTTAGCATTTATCTCATTTAAAATGCGCTTAGGATTAAATATTATGGCAATTACCAATGCAAACTCAATTGACCAATCAGCAGCCGCCAAACGATGTAATGGCGTGAATTCATGTAAAGAATGGTAATATGCTATCCGGACCCCACTTAAAATTACTTGCCGACCCCTGGTCTAGTGGTTCCGGTAGACAAGTAACAAAATAAAAGGGTGTTAGGATTGGGCATAATTATTTTCTATCGTAATGATCATCGGTGATACAAAAACCATTGGTTCAGCCCACCATGCTCTCTGAAAACTTCGATGTGCTCTCGACCACGGAAAGGTTGAGAACCACTGATCTAGGCGTACATCAGTAGCGTACGCAGAAATTTTCCAATTAGGGGGGGGGGGTTATAGTCCAGTCAAATTAGGTTTTCATTTCGCATTAAAAGAAGGTGTTGAGATTTTTGCAGGAATGTGTAGGGGTTGGTCCCCTGAACAACGCCTAATAAAGTCCCCTCGATTTCGGGCGCCGGGGGGGGGGGGGTGGGGGTCCAAAGGTCACTTTATTCAGTTTTCGGCGTTTATCTCGAAAACAGGGTGTCGCAGAGAAAATTGTCAAACTCAAAAATTAAAGTTTATAAAATTCCCTTCCAAATGGTATATCCATGTTTGTACCCAAGTGTTACCGTTTTCGAGATATGAGCCGTTGAATATGAAAAATTTTCAAAATAAGTGGTAGCGGTTCAGGTATCTCGTCAAACTTCCTCTTCTCTTTCCCCTTCCATTTCTCAGAAAACTCGTGATAGAGAAAGTTGTATAGCGAAAGATTTCCTTCAAAAATGTATATAGTTATGCTAATTTATCTTCACCAGGTAAATAGAGCGTTTTGAAGTTTAGGGGTACTTTTCAACATTTTGCTAGTAAAATTCTCGTCACTCAAGTTTCGTTTGCAAGGTCAGAAACTCTCTTAATCACTTTGTATGCTGTTTAATTAGATACTTATAGTATTCATAACCCATATAAATTATAAATTATGTATACCAGTACGTATAATGTATATCTCATAATATACAGAACACTTGTAGTACAAAGGAGGAAGTAAGAAAACAAACCAAAATGTATAAAAGTGTCACTGTAGCTCAGATCATTTTGGAAAATTTAGATATCACACCGTATGAAAAAGAAGTAGTTCAGTTACTTTAGACCTCAGTAGAAATTACTCCACAACACATTTCCACAAATACCTCCCTTGCCAGCATTCAGTGGAAATTGAGCAACGAATTGTCACGTCTCAAAGGTAATGGGCCAACAGCAGGTTTGTGGGTCCAGTACTTTGAAATGGTGGTGTTGATGAAAAAATTCATTGCAGCACAGCGCAACTGGGAAGATCATATGATATGCGCCCAACTGATGATACCTTACTTCCATGCCAGCGGGCATTTTCACTATGCAAAGTGTACTCACCTATATGTACAACACATGCTGGGACTAACAACTCGCCACCTTCAACTTAAACAGGATTTTATAGATCGTGGATACTTCACTGCCAACAGAACTGGAACACCAATAGCTGGTGTGTGGTCTGACATGGCAATTGAGGTGACACTCATGTGTGACATGAAGAGGGAAGGAGAATTAACACGTGGGCGAGGCTTTAGTGATTCCGTGTTGGCGAAATGGGTTGGGGGAGCACGCACAGATACAGCAATATGTAGTTCACTTGAGATGTTTTGTGGCGTCCATACTGCAAGAGAAGAACAACATGTTGAGTTTCGAGCATCACGTATAACCAGAGATGATCTAGACAGAAGGAAGCTTGCTCAATGGTTGGCTGATCACCCGCCTTTTGTTAAACGTAATTGTTTGATGTCACTTTCAACGGGAGTAATTGAAACAAGTAACGTCAACTGCTACCAGGCCTTGTAAATTGGAACCCGCACAATCAGCACTTTTGTTGGAAGGAATTTCTCAGAAGTGAAACAATCCAAGAAGGACTCAGTCGTTCCTTTAGCTGCGATGAGCAATATGATGAAAGTTGATGAGGTAGTGGTGGTAGAGCCTCTGATGCTATTTCAAAGAACTCTGATCGCCAGGGAGAAAGAAGGGGATGGAGAGGAGTTGCTAACGTACGAGTTAGCCCCATACCCTATGTCTCTATTCGCCGAGGGGATAATGAGAAAAATCAAAAAGTCAGCAATGTCTGATGCTTTTCCAAAATGTAATCAACTGATCAATGTGAAGAACAGTTTCACGGTAATCGATGGCTGAAGCTGAGGAACGAATGATCCTGCTCCAGGCCCCGCCAAATAAGCATGATCTCAATCACCACAGGTACCTTTCATTTTTCTTTGCTCGTACTGACCCCATTAAGTAAATTTAACAATTTATATAATTCATTAATATTCAATAATACGCTATACACTATCTGGCCAAAAGTATCCGGACAGCCCCCTGAAGAAGTGGATCTAGCAGGTGGCGTAATTTGATGCGTAACCGAAAGATATAAATGTATTGGTAGTGGTTTGTCAGGTCATATTTATGCGCGTGTGAGACGATGAGTAAATCAAAGAAGCTTAGTGACTTTGATCGTAGCATATAGTGGAATGCCACCTTTGTGGGAAATCAGTTCGTGAAAATTCAGACATTCTACAGAAGCTAAAATGATAGTAAAGACTTTGACTTGTTTGAAACATTTTCCGAAGTATCAGATGGCGACTTTTAATATATAGGAAAGCAGTTGATGAAATAAATTGTATATAATATATTTAATGTAAGTAACTGTTCTTTGAACCTACTTTTGATAACCATTTTTTGATTATATGAACAACTTTTATACATTTTGGTTTGTTTTCTTACTTCCTCCTTTGTACTACAAGTGTTCTTCTATATATTATGAAATATACATTATACGTACAGGTATACATAATTTATTATTTATATGGGTTATGAATACTATACGTATCTAATTAAACAGCATACAAAGTGATTAAAAGAGTTTGACCTTGGAAACGAAACTTGAGTGACGAGCATTTTACTAGCAAAATGTTAAAAAGTACCCCTAAACTTCAAAACGCTCTAACTATTTACCTGGTGAAGATAAATTAGCATAACTATATACATTTTTGAAGGAAATCTTTCGCTATAAAACTTTCTCTATCACGAGTTTTCTGAGAAATGGAAGGGGAAAGAGTTAGAGGAAGTTTGACGAGATACCTGAACCGCTACCACTTTTTTTGAAAATTTTTCATATTCAACGGCTCATATCTCGAAAACGGTAACACTTGAAGGAATTGTTACCGTTTATCCATGTTGTACAAACCATGGATATACCATCTGGAAGGGAATTTTATAAGCTTTAATTTTTGGGCTTGACAATTTTCTGTGCGACGCAGTTTTGAGATAAACGCCGTTTTTGAGATAAACGCCGAAAACTGAAAAAAGTGACCTTTGGACCCCCACCCTACCCCGCGGCGCCTGAAATCAAGGGGACTTTATTAGGCGTTGCTCAGGGAACCAACCGCCACACATTCCTGAAAAAATCTCAACCCCTTCATTTAATGCATGATTCGCCGCCATTTTGAGCTAATTGGACTGGACTATTACTATGAAAGAGTAGTTTTCAGCAATCAGTGCAAAGCGTAAACCTAATTAAATAATATATGTAATCAGAACCAATGGGGGGGGGGGTTATAACCCCCATCAACCCCCCCCCCTTGCGTACGCCACTGGCGTACATACATAGGTACACCCTACCTTCGTACTCCAAGATGTATGTCAGACGATACCGAGTGAGTCGGCCATTTGGCAAAGGAGCTTGACAAAAGCATTTGTACAAGTTCAGAAGCCACGAACAATATGGGACATGTGATGATTCTGGATACATACAGTTGGGTTCTGGATACATAGGCATGAGAGGAACCGGTTGTGAAGTTTGTTAATACAGAAAACGCAACAAACACAAAAATAGGGGGTCTGATAAATGAAATTCTCAAGCAATTTCTGTGTTTATATAGCACTTGCAAATTATTTGGCATGTAATTGACTGCATTTATACCTCTTTGTTGTGAAATAATTATTTGGCATGCAATTAACTGCATTTATACCTCTTTGTTGTCAAATTTTTACACTACACTGCCTCTTTTCCCCTTTAGTATTTTAACGTGGGATTTCGTTGCTAAATAACGGTCCTGCAGAGAAAAAAAATTGTCTGACGTCGCGAGTTATAATTTTGGCAGCGCGTTAAACCGAGTAACAGTAAAGTACCAAAGTGCGCCAAAAGAGAGAGAGAGAGAGACAAGCAACAATAAGTAATCCTGTGGCCATTCGCCGGAACAGTCACATAACAACCGAAACCTGTTGATTTCAGGGAGAAAGTAAACTAGATCCCGACAGTAAAAATATGAAAGCCTGGGTGACATTTTAACTAATTTAATGAAAACATAACAATTATTTACAGAATTACACAATTTTAACAAGTAATCAGGCACACACGAAAATATGGTCCTACCAGCTAGGAAAACATTGGATCGACTGACAAACATCCTTTCTCAGCAAGCAGAGTTCAGAGGGTGTTGGCACGTCGGCACGAACGCTAGTAGTTGTTTCCGTCCACGGAGTCAGAGAGAGTTTTAGGGATTGCTTCTTACGATCCCGGCGGCTGTTTGCAAGGCCGCTTTACGCTGTTAGGGCATCATGAAAGTATTTGGGAATCAGTTAGTGATAGCACACAGTTTGTGGGGCTACACATATGAGAGTTTCTACGTAATGATCCCCTGTTTAAACCAGTTGGTTATCTCCCCCTCAGGTTTCGAAGACGTCCCGACGAGGAACCTGCAGTTGAGTCTGGTGGTTTATGCCTCGGACGACCCCGTTTCCTTAGAGGGTGCACTGGGTTTGTGGATTGTCTTTGGTTGCACGGTTTCACAGCTGATGTGTGATATATGCCCAAGGGCACTGTCGGCTCATCAGAGATTGGTATCACGCAAGAGGTGGGTGATTTTTGCGTTACGATGACATATGGTATGTCTCTCTTTGGTACGAACTTTGCTGTTTTTCCCTTAGCGGTGCTGCTAATGGGATGGAGGTCAATGTAGACGTGATCGCTTGGTGCAGAGTGTGGGGCAGGTGATCTTTTCTTGTCTGCATACTTTTTGTGTTTGTCTTGTTTCTGCTCTAACCTCTCTTTCACTTGTTTGGCTATTTTTGCAAAACGTTTGAGGTAGGACGTAAATTCAGGGACAAAATTGTCATTTTCAAAGACTGTTCTTAGGTCATGGGTGACATCATCAGAAGTTCTGAGCTCTCGTCCGAAAGTTAGATAGGCTGCAGTGTGTCCTGTCGATTCACACTTAGCTGAATTCAGTCCAAACCGGATATTTGGCAGGTGCTCGGGTCAGGTTGTATGTTGATCTTTGACTAAAATTGCTAGTCTAGGCTTCAAATCCCGATTTTTCCGTTCCACTGGGTTAGCTTCAGGGTGGTAGACTGGTGTTAGTGATTGGTCTATCTCTAACAGGGAACACAGTTGTTGGATCACAAAAGAAACGAATTGTGGTCCGTTGTCACTGATTATCTTTCGGGGTAAGCCATACCGAATTAGTACTTCTTCCAACAGAACTTTAGCACATTCAGCCGCTGTAGAATTGGGCAATGCGAACAGTTCGACCCATCGGGTTGCCACATCTTCAAAGATGAAGATCCACTTCTTCCCATCGTTGCTCTCGTGCAACGGTCCAAATGGGTCCATGGATAGGACTTCAAATCTTCGCGACTGCACAGGAGTCTGTAGTAAACTAGCTGGTTTCTGGTTTAAGGCTTTATATCTATTGCACTCTGGGCAATTCTTGATATATTCGGTGATATGCCATCTCATGCAGGTTCAATAATAGCGGGAGGCTATTCTATGGAATGTTCCCTCGGCTCCATAGTGTCCTGCAGCCGGTGCATTATGGTGCTCCTTGAGAACATTTTCCCTTTCTTGAACCGGAACAACGAGCTGTGTGTCTTTAGCTTCCACATCAGGGGCATAACGGTACAGAACACCTTGATTTACTAGGAAGCCTCTTGCAGTCCAATTTGCAAAATTTTCATTTTTCGCTTCAGATTCAAAAGTGTCTATGATCTTCTTGATGTCATTATCTTTAAGTTGTTCTTCCCTCAATTCTTTTGAGCTTCTGGAAGGCAACATCACAGAGACAGTGCAGGCTTCGCAGGTATCCTCTTCATGTAGGCAAGTAGGGCGCGACAGCATGTCGGCCACAGGTCTCCGGTATTGATGGTGGTCTTCGATCAAAGGTATTGCCCATAGCTTGAAGACAGTGTCAAAATTGACAATTAGATGATTGAGATCTTTTCTTTGGTGAGGATCCAGGTTTTCTCCTTCTTCCTTTCTCAGTTTACAGATGTTGGATTCCATCTGTTCTTTGCCCTGAACGTGAGTCAGAGGCAATTCTTCACCGAAGGGGTACTTTCCTTGGGCTTGTCGTGAAAAAACCAGTTTTTGTTGGCTAAGTCCAGTACCACTCTAGCGGTTTCTAGGAAATATGCTCCTAGTAAGGTGCGGTTGTTGGTTGCGTCTGGCAGGATAATGAAGTTGGTCATAATCTTGCGGCCTCCCAGGTATACTGGAACCTATGTGGTGAGACATTTCTCCAGAGTCTGGGATCCATTTCCTAGGTGCAACGTCAGCTCCGTCTTCTGAAAAGGTAAGTTGTTTTCCTTAAACAGGGAGTAAAGATATGCTCCAGCTATGGAATGTGTAGAGCCTGTGTCAGCGCACACTCTTCCATAAACTCCGCAAATAGTTGCATCCAATAGGGTTATTGGTGATCATTTGATTAGTGAAGCAAAGGCTTTCAGGTGGTTGGAGGAGACCTTCTTCCTTGGCGGAGAGCAATCTGGACATTTTGCCTAGACGTACCCGGGTTTTCCACAGCCAAAACATGCTACGCCAGGTTAAACTTCGAGTGGAGCGTCAGGATTTGATCCGTCCGTTCTATTTCCATGGAAAGGAACAGTCTTTTTAGGTGAGTTAAGACGGGTTGCGTTTTCTTTAGGCCTTTAAAAATTTCTTTTCTTAAAACTCGAATTGTGTCTAGAGGTGGAGCGTTGGTTTTCATACGCATCCAGTTTGTAAGCCAGTTCTGCAGGGGAATTCCATGTATGCCAGTCATCCAGGAAATGTTCACGGGTCTCTGGTGGGGTTTTCCTTTTCAGTTGGTCAACCAACACCAGGTCCTCTAGCTGGTCAAAGTTGGTGACATTCAGCTCTTCTAGCCATTCTTCCAGGTAACTGTAGATTTCAAAGTAGAAGTCGCGCCAGGTACTCTCAGGGGTTTTTCGATGCTGTCTAAAAAGTTGTAGGAAGCGTTCGCTGGTTAGCTTGAACCGCTTCAGCAGGACATCCTTCACGTGGGAATACTCCTGAGTCTTCTCTTCAGGCTCCCTTTCGATCAACTTAGCCACATCGGCTGGTAGGACACCAATCAAGTAGGCGACCCATTTGGCCTCTGGAATATTCAGGAACCTCAACTGTCTCTCAAAGAGGTTTAAGAATAATCCCATATCATCCTGCTTGGGGTTGAAGTAGGGAATCAGCTTTTTTAACTCGAACTTCGGTAAGTCAACATCACCTTCAGAAGCATGGGCTTCGGAGCCTGCAGAAATTTTCTGTGCTTCTAACTGTAGTCTCAACTTTTCCAATTCGAAGCGTTGATTTTGTTCTCTTTCATTTTTCTTTTCAGCTCGGCCAAGGGCTGCTTGTCGTTCCCTTTCGGCTTCTTCAGCTTTTCTATCCTCAATGACAGTATCCAATCTTTCTCTAGCAAAGTCTTCATCATACTGATCAGATTTGACGATGAGATTCTTCAATTCGATGACCGTTATGTCAGAAGCGACATCAACGCCAAAATCTTGAGCCAGGCTCCTCAGATCCTCCTTCTTTCCACACGCGAGGAAAGCCATTGTTGCCTGAGGGGGGGATTGGGGAGAAGGAGAGTTCCAACGAAATTTTGTGGACAAAAAAATATCGTCCTAACAGTGTGGCACTGAGAAATCTATGTCAACTCTTATGGTATAGAGTCCTGACAAA
This sequence comes from Dolomedes plantarius, assembly GCA_907164885.2. Classification (NCBI taxonomy): domain Eukaryota; kingdom Metazoa; phylum Arthropoda; class Arachnida; order Araneae; family Dolomedidae; genus Dolomedes; species Dolomedes plantarius. The sequence continues at coordinate 168,259,615 of OU015490.1, forward strand.
ATTAGGTCCTAATTGGGTGTAACAGTCCTAAACAATATCTTATTAAACTGGTGTATAAATTGTGTCAGCTGAAAAAAAATATTAGTAATACAAGATCGGTAGAACATAAACAGAACATAGGGAGTGAATACAAAACAATATGCCTACTTTCTCTTTTAAACAAAACAAAATCAAAAGTTTCTCAGCAAGCAGAGTTCAGAGGGTGTCGGCACGAACGCTAGTAGTTGTTTCCGTCCACGGAGTCAGAGAGTTTTAGGGATTGCTTCTTACGATCCCGGCGGCTGTTTGCATGGCCGCTTTACGCTGTTAGGGAATCATGAGAGTTTTTGGGAATCAGTTAGTGGTGGTACACAGTTTGTGGGGCTCATATGAAAGTTATACATATGAGAGTTTTTACGTAATGATGCCCTGTTTAAACCAGTTGGTTACAATCCTACGTTAATAACCCGTGGTAGTTTCGTTAGAAGAGACTACCTGAAATATTTTTTTTTCTTTTAGTCCGAGATAGATGCACGCAGGTACATTATCCATAATACGCCAATTTTCCACATTCTTCTTCGAAAAACAAAGAATTTTCTTGTAAATACTAAAAATTGAGCTCAGTAAGCTACAAAACGGAGAGGAGATATTCAAGTCTCCTCGGTAGAAAAAGGCATTGATGTCAATCATTCTGCTGTGTGTCGACTTTGAAAGCTAGTGATAGACTTGGAGTGCCTCTCGACACTCCTGATAAGGACATATTAAAAACCACATGATTTAATTTTGCAATCAAAGCGTAATAGGCGAAACTCAACACGCTAAATGTCTGATGAAACGACCATATTCCATCTAATGGATTATAGAAGGGTTATTGGACGCGTAGATAGCGCCTTTAACCAGCAATCGTATGAAATTACCATAAGCACCCACTTGGAAGTAGTCATGGAAAGCATGTTCAAATTGAAAGCTGCCATCATTAATTGCACTTCTCAAGAATAACATGCTCTTTTTTTAAAAAATATCGGATTTTGTCTGAAGAATGTATAGCGATAAGTTCGACTGCTCATTCATTTCGATATGAAATGACTGATCGGGAATTTTTTCGCATTGGGATATAATGGTGCTTGCCTCTCTATACACTTGGGTGATAACACTCACTATGCCTGATTTGTTTACTAACTGCATATATTTATCTAATCCTACTCGAACGCTAACTAAGGGCCTGTTCACAGGAGTCCGGTAGCGGAAGCGTAAAAGAAAAAATGGCGCTGAGACGGAAATAAACCAATCGCAGGCCTTAAAAATTTCGTTGCTAATCGTTTGGAGGTTTGTCATTGGTTACATATAATTCAATACTTTAACGCTTCCTCTATCGGACTCCTATGTAAACAGGCCCTAAGACAGTTTAACGATCATCAGCCCCTTCCATATCATTTTCCTGGAAACGGACATTATTTGAACGGATTGTTATTTGAAGAATTGGAGTTAATTTCTCAGACATATCTGAAATAATATATATGATATGAAATAATATATATGATCTGAAATAATAGACATATCTGAAATAATATATTTCATAATTTCCTTTACTATATTAAAAGCTAATGTTAGCGTGTAAAGAGCTGGAGGTGATAACATATCCTACAGAATGCAATCATTTTTGTCATTTTCAACATTTCGACGAGTACAAACACGTACTACGTATTTATACATTCCTTACTTGCTATTTTTTTCACAAATTTTCACGCTTATGAAGATTAATATGCCAAAATTTTTCCTCAATAGTACTTTTTCTCAAGATTCATAAATATTTAAAAGTGGAAGGTGAGTATATAATGCAATTTCTGCGTTAGCTGTGTACAGACCCTATTAGATTCCCTGACCTCAATGTTAATCTATGGAGAAAATGTGTCTTCTATTGACAGCTACATAAATGCTGATAATCCATTAAAAAATGGTATTTTCAGAGAGCCTGAACTTTTCTGCATCTTGCCACAGGATTCATTTTGTAAATTTCGTCCACCAAAGGAATTTAAGAGCGTTTAAAACACAGACCAGATTTTTCCCCCCTGAATAATTTCAGTTTTAATATATTGTTTGCATTTTTTTTAAACGAGAAATTTCCCAAGTTGTAAAATTTCTTTCTCTACTACGGAGTACAATTTAAAAAAAAAATCTTTCAATCGAAGTCGGCCATTCTTGGACACATTTTCTCCATAGGTTAACATTGAGGTGAGCGAATCCAATAGGGTCGGTACACAGCAGCTTTAAGACCTAAAGGTATTATATATTTGGACGTAAAAAGAAATCAAGCTATTTGTTTAATAAAACTAACAGAAGCTATGAAACTCTCCCTTCCTTGTGCCTACCCCCACACTGCAGGGGAGTGAATGCAATCAGCGTCACATGTTGCATCAAACACACTTTTAACTGTCAAATAGTCTTTTGCGTTTTCATAAGGCTCCTAGGTATCCGAACTAACGCATCAGTCATTTGTTGCCGATTGTGACCGAGTGAAGTCGCCATTATGATCTGATGTTAATAGAAAAGTTGTGTTATGTCTTTTCTTGAATAACCTGTTTATTGCAATAACTGAAGCATTTTATTGAGGTCACAGAGCTCATTGGAGAAGGAAATTTAAAATTATATGCCTCTATTCTTCAAATTTCAATTACTATTCCTCAATTTTCAATTTAATTATTTTTAATAATTTAATTTGAGGAAATAATATTTTATTATTTCCTCAAATTTAATTTATTATATTTATGTCAGGAAATTTGATCACATATAAATAGTTCGTTTGAAAGCCATTTTATTTAAAATTACGCATTAGCATGCATGTAATGTGACAGGTTCGTTTAAAATGGAAAAAAATCGTATCCGCCAAGTAATTCGATACATTTTTTTTCCAAATAGGAAACTTTAAACATGGATCATTTGTAAACTGGCAATGAAACAGAAAAAAGCGTATTGCATGGACATGCTTTGGCGAAATTGAGAAACATCATAGACTCTTTAGAACCTGGATATTTAAGAGCAATTTTTTTTACGACAACATGATCATACAAGCAATACAAGTGATAGATAAATATCCACCCGCAATATCCATAACATTTTACAATGATGTAGAGATTGTACGTTAATATATTGGCTTCTAGATGATTACCATTCAATATACCTAGTCTTGGTTAGAGGAAAATGATGTTAGTGGCATATGTTTATTACAGACCACAGCGAAGATTGGTGAATATTAATTAAAACGCATCCCGATTACGTCATTTTCGTCCGATAAAATCAATTATGCCAGGGACTTAGGTTTTCTAATAATCATTTAAATTAGAGTATTTTCGCAACACTTTCTCTATCAGTAAGTATATTGAACATCATCAGTTTTCCTAAAAGCCTTGCAAAGCGAAATGATATCTGATGATTATTATTTTTTTTTCGGTTCTGTTGGCGAATTTTGTGAAAACTGAAGACAAAAGCTCAATTTTGAATATTCTAAACACGAGTATCAGTCTCACGTGACAGACGACCTGAAATCAACGCCATTAGGAACAACTCTTCATGATTGATTGTTGTTGTTGTTGTTGTTTGACAATGAAGACATTCGAACTTCAACCCCATGAATCGCTTGTTACTTTTAATGGGGCACTGTGTAGGTGAATCAACACAATCCCTCGTGCCACCATTTTTGACTGAGCAGCCCCTGGGGCGACATCTGACACGTACCTGGGGGACACGTACCTTTTTCCTCGCTCTCTGACCTCATGGAAGGACTTTCCTTTCTGCAGATTCAACGTGCCCATATCCAGCCTAGATACGACCTCATAATAAATTCAGATAGACTAAAATTACGATTTTTGTTTAACAACATCTTAAACCCTAAATATCAATCTTTTACTTAATCTTCAATGGAGATTTGATCACATCGACTAGAGCTCCTAAACATCTAGTTTGACTCATGTGCCCCCATCTGGTCTGCCAAAAACACATATACCAACTCTGTTACTGCCTAAACGTCAGTTTGCAATATATCGATGTTAAAATTACTCATATGGCTACCTTATGAATTCTGCTTTATTTCTAAGCTGATATACATTGCATACATACATCACAGTTTATAATTCAAAGTAGTATTTCAAGTGAGCTGTTCCGTACTGATCAGGGCAATTACCGGCGATTGTAGCGCCCCATTTTGGTTGTATGAAAAAACGCTCTAGTGTGAAACTTGTTCTAAATGAGTAAGTCGCGTCGCTTTCAGCGGCCATTTTTTCAAGCTCATGTTGCGGCACCGCTTTCAATAAAATTGTTATTTACTACAGTCCAGTTTGTATTCCCTCCGTTACATCTTGGTCCTAGTGACCCGGAGGTGGAACTTTTCGCGTAACTATGGATAAATTTACCTCTTTAAAGAGACAAAAATCAAGTTTAAAAGGAAAAGTAACGCAGATCGAAAACTTCGTGCAAAACTTTAAAAACAGTGATCAAACGAGCATTGAAATTAAAACTGACGAATGTTAAAAGGCTTCAAGATAAAACCGAAGATTTACGCAGTGAATATTATGATTTACCTGAGGATACGGATTTAGCAGAAATCGAAGAACTTCAAGATTTAGATTCGAGACTGGAAGAATTAGAGGTAAGCCTAAATTGCCTCAATAGTAAACTGTATGCAAGTAATAAACTTGAAAATGATCAAATTAAAATAAATAATGCTGATCTGCCAACTTCATCATTGAATGCTAAGCTCCCAGAAATCCCGCCTCCACAGTTTTCAGGAAAATACGAGGACTGGAGTCAGTTTAAACTCCAGTTTTCTAATTTAATTGATAAAAATGTTGTCTTATTAGAAACGCAAACACTATATTTACGCGCAGCACTAAAGGGTGAAGCAAAACAATTAGAAACTCTTAATGACACTTATAAGTCTCTGTTTAATGCATTATAAGAACGCTGTGAGAACAAAAGAATGTTAGTCGATGCACATATTCAAGCTCTAATGAATTTCAAGGAAATCATGCATGATTCACCAAAAGAATTACGCAATTTGTTATATTGTATAAATCGAAACTTACGAACCTTGAGCGTTTTAGAATATAAAAGAAACGATCTTTCGGATATTATGTTGATAAATGTAATTACAAATAAATTGGACAGAGAAACTAAAAAACAATACAAGTTATCTCTGAAGTCTAAAGAAGTTCCATCACTAGACGAATTTTTAAATTTCTTAGAAACGCGAAGTTTGATGTTAGAAGGCTTAAACAGAAATTTTTCGGTTAAGTCCAGCCCTAAAAACGTTTCAAATATCTCAAATCGTTCCAAAACTTTCATGATTAATTCCAACGAGCGTTTAAAACTTTGTGTTTTATGTAAAAACCCACACCCTTTACACAAATGCTCACAATTTCAAAATATGAAGGTCTCAAGCAGGTATGAATTCGTTAAAAATCAAAAGTTATGCTATAACTGTTTAAATTTCCATACTGTATCTCAATGTAAATCGAAATACTTTTGTAGTGTTTGTAAAAAGAAGTATTAAAATCCGGAAAACAACAACGTCCGTGAAGGATGGCAAGGGGGTGGTTAACAGTTCTATTAATTGACTCTGACTCTTCTCAATAAGTCCACTTTCTTTTAGACAACTACTACATTTATTACGACACCGACGAACATATACATATAACATTTATAATAGACAATGAATTAAACTTATGGCACGTCTGCCAGAGCACGTCTGCTCAACACTGTTTCTCGACTCTCTCCTCACTCGCTGTCGGGGCCCGTCTGCCCACGGTGGCGTCTTCACACTTACGCTCGCTCGCTCTTTCTCGTTTGGCGACAACAGAAGCATCATACATTATTGCACTTATTCGATGAAATGAAAGAAATACATGCAAATCAAACACATTGCCTCAGAATATTAAAAGCGATGATTCAGATAGACAAAATGGCGCGGTTCAGCTTGGCACTGAAATGAGAAGTGTTTTGCTTAGTTCCAAGCTTTCAAAAAATGAAAAAGCAAATGTTGCACCTCCGCAGAATGAAAGTGTTTTATTAAATACTGTGGTTATTTATGTTAAAAATAAATACGGTCAAAGGTGCAAATTTAAAGGCTTGTTGGACAATGGAAGCGAAATAAAACTCATTACTAAGCGTTGTACAGAAATTTTGGGGTTAAGAAAAGAGAATATTAAAACTTCAATTTCAGGAATAAACAACTCTATTCATTCAGTTAAGGCTAAAGTAAATGCTAATAACTCTAACAAAAGAGAGACTTTTCGGTGAATATAGATTGTATATTGGTTCTTAGAATAACTGAAATTTTCCCAGTAGCTAAACTAGATGTATCAAGTGTTAAATTTCCTGATTATGTGGAACTAGCAGATTCAAGTTTTTATTTACCCAGCCAGATTGATTTCTTGATCGGAAATGAACTATTTTTTGAAATTTTGAAAAGTGAAAGAATTTATACGGAAGATGGAAAATTAATGTTACAGAACACTAAGTTTGGTTTTACAGTAATCGGATCTTTACAACACGAAAAATATATTAATTCTCGTTACTGTTGTTTACTTAATGAAACTAATTTAGATAAATCACTTCAGATTTTTTTCGAAGCAGAACTGATACCGGAAGATAACGTTGAAATGATTAAAAGTGCTGATGATAAACTATGTGAACAACATTTTTTTCAATACACACAGAAGGGACAATTCAGGCCGATACATTGTTCAAATGTCGTTTTCGAAGAATCCTGATTGTTTAGGTGATTCTAAACAAAATGCCTTACGAAAACTTGATTGTTTATGGAAAAGATTAAATCAAAATCCCAAATTCTTAGAGCTGTATAAAGAATTTATTCATGAATATTTAACCTTAGGCCATACGGAGGAAGTTTTAGAAAATGAAGACCCAGAAATTGTATATTATCTCCCTCACCACAGTGTCTACAGACAGATAAGGAGACAACGCCTTTAAGAGTAGTATTTAATGCTTCGTCTGTTACGTCTTTAGGAGAATCACTAAATTCATTACAGTTGAAGAGAGGTATAATCCAGGATGATCTTTTTGCTGTTCTACTTAGAACATTTGCTGGTCTGTTAGATTTCGAAAACACGAATATGCACTTACCACCGATATAAGAAAAATGTTCCGGCCAATTTTGATAGACGGTTCTCAACGCGATCTATTGCGCATATTTTGAAAGGAAGGGATGAACGAACCTGCAAGGACTTACAGACTGTGCACTGTTACATATGGCACAAGTACTCCATTTTTAGCAACGCGATCGCTTAAACAACTTGCCATTGATGATGGAGATCAATATCCACTATAAACTTCAGTTTTTCAATCAGATACATATATGGATGATATCTTAAGTGGAGAATCTGAATTTTCCAAACTTAAGGAGCTACAGTCTCAGTTAATAAAGTTGTTGAAGCCTGGAGGTATGGATTTACACAAATGGTGCACAAACCACCCTAGTTTATTAACAGATCCATCTCAAGTTAATCAAGAATATGCTATTAAATCAGACTCTGAATTAGATGTGGTAAAAATATTGGGTATGCTGTGGAAACCTAAAACTGATATGTTTACATACACGACCAAGGTTAATCCCAAATTGAATTACACTAAATCAGAAGTGCTTTTACAAATAGCCAGAATATTTGCTCCTCTTGGATTAATTGGTCCGGTCATTGCAAAAGCTAAAATCTTCTTGCAGCAACTGTGGTTACTGAAAATTGCATGGCAGGAACAACTTCCAGAATCTTTAGCTTAGGAGTGGCATGATTTTTCCTTATCACTTTGGAATCTGAATGAATTTAAGATACCTAGATATTGCCTATCCAAGACACCTGTACGAATATTTCTACATGGATTCGCAGACGCCTCAGAAAATGCGTATGGTGCAGTTATCTTCATACAGTCTATAGCATATGGCAACACTGTAAAAAGTCAATTACTCTGCAGTAAATCAAGAGTAGCACCAATTCGAAAGGTAACAATCCCGAGGTTAGAACTAAATGCTTTTCTACTTGTATCTCAACTTATGAGAAAATGTTTAACATCATTACATCTACAAGTTGAATCAGTGTTCTTATGGTCAGACTCAACTGTCGCTCTTTCTTGGATAAAAACATCGCCTCATCAACTAAAAACTTTCGTCGGGAATAGAGTTAGTAACATTCAACGACTGACTGAAAATTTCCACTGGGGTCACGTCTCCTCCAAGCGGAATCCGGCAGACATTATTTCAGGGGGACTAGATGCTAAAGACCTTTCATCAAGTGTTTTGTGGTGGAAAGGGCCTACATTCCTACAAGCGGATATTATTGTTCCAAAGGATATTCCTGACTATCCTTTTACTGAAAATGAACAATATTTAAATGAACTCAAAGGGCACTCCGATAAAACTCTAATTCTTACAAGGGACAATTTTTGATGCATTTAAGTTTAACTAATAATTATTTGAAGTTAATTCGTATTTTGTCATATATTTTTAGATGTTTTAGTAATTGTAAAGCAGGCCACAAATCAAAAGGACCGCTCACTACCAAGGAATTGAGGTGGTCCGAGGTATCTATAATTTAAGCCGTCCAGGTAAGATATTTTGAAAAGGAGATTATCAATCTTCTAAAGGGAGAACCTGTGCCCAAAGATAGTGGATTGCAAAATTTAAATCCATTTTTAGACGAAAACAACATTTTAAGAGTTGGGGGTCGCTTAGGCAATTCTAACTTAAAGTTTGATCAGAAACACCCCATTATTATTCCCAAGAGTAATAAATTGACTCGAATGATTTTTGAGCATTTCCACAGGAAGAACAATCAAGCAGGCCCAAAAACTCTCCTATATACCGTACATCAAGAATTTTGGCCCATTAATGGAAGATTGACAGCAAGGAAGGTAGTTAACGATTGCATAATTTGTTTTAAGCAAAACCCTAAACCTGCTGTACAGATTATGGGTAATTTACCCTCTGATAGAGTAACTCCTAACGCACCGTTTAACGTTACCGGCGTGGATCTCTGTGGAAGCTATTATATAAAAATTCCTTATCAACGGAAATGTATATTGAAAAAGATTTATGTTTCAATTTTTATTTGTCTTGTCACTAAAGCTATTCACGTGGAAATAGTTTCGGATTTGACATCAGAGTCCTTCATCGCATGTCTTAAAAGATTTTTTGCAAGACGAGGAAAAAGCACGATAATTTACACAGATAACGCCACGAATTTCATTGGGGCATGTGCTGAATTAAAAAAACTGTACAAATTAATTCAAGAGCCTAATGAACAGCTTGGAAACTATTTGTCCTCAGAGCAGGTAACTTAGAAATTTATTCCCCCCCCCCTAGATCCCCAAACTTTGGAGGATTATGGGAAGTAGGAGTAAAATCCTTCAAATATTATTTAAAGCGAGCAGTTGATAATACTAATTTAACCTATGACGAATTTTTAACGGTCATCACACAAATAGAGGCTATTTTAAATTCGAGACCTATTTGCCCATTGTCATCAGACCTTAATGACTTTCAAGCTTTAACACCGGGGCACTTTTTAATAGGACGCCCGCTAAATTCTATCCCCGAACCCGAGCTTGTAGCTATAAATGACAATAGACTTATTTAGATGGCAACTAACAACCAAATTAGTGCAAAGCATTTGGAAGAGGTGGAAGAATGATTACTTAACTACACTGGTGTAAGAAATTAAGAGAATTTGCAGATTTGGTCGATTATCTCTAGAACTACTGTACCGATTTTAATGAAATTTGATATGTACATACATTGATACAATACAAAACAAATAACCATTCAATAATTGTAATACACACGCATGATCGTGCGTAACACTCGTTGGAGTCGGAAGGTATGAAACAGCGGTTGCAGAATAAACAAAAAAAATTGGGTTAATAGATGGGTTAATAGGGGGTATGGTCCCCGCTTACAGATATTCAGGATACGTGATTTCATACTTGAAATAAGGCAGTTTACCATTTCCTGTGGCAATTGGTCCCACTCGTTCAGCAACGCTGTTTTCATTCCCTGGATGGTTCTCGGAGGGGGGTTGCGAGTTGCAATTGCCCTCCCCAGAGCGTCCCAGACGTGCTCTATAGGGTTAAGGTCTGGAGATCTGACTGGCCAATCCATCCGGCGAATATCCTCACTCTCCAGAAATTCGTCAACCAGAAGAGCTCTATGTGGCCTCGCGTTATCGTCCATTAAAATGAACTCAGGGCCAACTGAAGGACATGGAGAGGTGTGCGGCCATCCAACATGATGCCTACCCAGACCATTAAACCTCCTCCGCCATAATGGTCGATTTCGCGGACATTGGAGGGTAGGTAGCGGGTCCCTGGTTCTCTCCATATGAACGTACGGCGAGAATCGGTGTTTAGGCTGAACCGGGACTCATCAGTGAAGAGAACGGTCGCCCATTGTTCCATACTCCAATCTCTATGCTCTCTGCACCATGATAAACGGATTCCCCTGTTCGTAGAAGTGAGCGGGACGCAAAGTTACACACGACGCTGGGCGTTAAATTGAACTCTCTAAAAATTTGGACTTGAGATTGGCCTGCTTCTAGCCTCCCCACAATTCGCCATCTCATTCCATCATCTAAACGTTGGTGGTTACTCATTTTTACTGTTACAATTTGAAATTAACCGATTGCTGCAAAATAACACCAAGAAATTCGCCGAGGTGTGCTAGCGAACGAAATGCGTCCACAGGACCATAGGAAATGGGTCGCAACTGCAATTCCTGGGCCACGCCCTCAATTGCAGACTTTCAGGTAATAAGTAGAGGGGAACCAATGAAACAGAGTATAGGAAAGGAGTGAAATGATTGGGCCGCTGCTAATCCGTGAGTTCGTAGTATAAGAAAAAGTGAGTAAGCATCTTGCAGGGCAGTAGAAAAGAGGGTCTGCATACGATGCAAAGATGAATAAGATTAAAAGAGAAAGTTTAAGGATAGAAATACATTTTTATTTGTTTTATCAAATTTTTTGTTGTTTTTTACCTTGGCAAGCCAAGTATTATTTTTTATTTTTTATATAAGGACGAAGGACAAAACATTTAAGAAAATGACAGGATGGCTCTAGGCCGTTTCCTGTTAGAGGGGTCAGCATGATCATAATTTGCTAAATCTTTAAGTAAATCATTATCGATATTGTAGTGAAAGTTAATGACTAGATTTTGAAGATGTTTTTTAAGAGTGGGGAGACCGATTTCATTGTAGATGTCAACATTACGGAAGTACCAAGGGGCATTTATTATTTGTCTGATCGTGCTGCTCTGCTGAGAAGCTAGTTTTTTAATATGCATTTCAGCACAGTATGACCATGCTGGCCCACCATAAGTTAGTATAGGACGAAGAAACGATTTATACATGAGCAATTTATTTTGTATGCTTAATTTGCTGTTCCGAGCAATTAAGGGATAAATTAGTCTGCGAGCTGCTCGAAACTTGTTCCTAACGTGTGTGATGTGATGTTTAAAAGTGATATTTTTATCGAGAACAATGCCAAGATATTTTACTGTTTCAGACCAGGGGAGATTTGTGTTTCCGATTTTAATTTGATGATTTAGGAAGGATTTTTTACGCTTTGAAGTGAACATAACTGCAATACATTTTTCATTGTTAATTTTGATTCTCCATTTGTCGAGCCACTGCTGGATGACAGTCATGTACTTATTAATGTTTTTGACCGCGTATTTAAAATTTCTGCAAGAAGAATAAACGGCTGTGTCGTCCGCAAAGATTGCTAAGTTAACATTAGTGTAAATTGGAAAATCATTAACGAAACGAAATGCGTCTTAACACTTACGCGCGCTTATAAAGCCTGTTTCTCTACTGGCTCCGCCTACACACACGTGTACTCTTACGTATTTGACGTACAAGATTTGCATTTTTTGTCTAGAAGCAGTGGTTTTACATTCAGTTCAGTTCTTTTCATGAAATTCGATAAAATATGCAAATTCTCTTAATTGATTTCACCAGTGTAACTTACAACAAAGATCGAAATGAAAATTTGAAAAAGATAATGTAAAGGTGGGTGATTTAATTTTAATAAAGGACAATATTCCCCCCTCAAAATGGTCCATAGGTAGAAATAAAGAAACTATTAGAGGCACAGACGGTAAGGTTCGAGTAGTGATCCCCGCTTCTGTACTAAAAAGACCTATATCAAAGATATGTATTTTGCCAATGCAAAATTGAACTTTCTTATGTTTACTTCTTTTCTTTATTATTGTATTGTTGTATCTTATATTAATATAGTTATAATGTGTTTATGTTTAATTTTTTGTGTATTGAAATGTTATTTCAAGGCCGGCGGAATGTTCCGTACTGATCACGGCAATTTCCGGCGATAGCACCAAATTTTGGTTGTATGAAAAAACGCTCTAGTGTGAAACTTGTTCTAAATGAGTAAGTCGCGTCGCTTTCAGCGGCCATTTTTTTAATCCCCTGTTGCGGCACCGCTTTCAATAAAATTGTTATTTACTTCAGTCCACTTTGTATTCCCTCCGTTCAGTGGCGTAGCTAGAGGGGTGCGGTGGGTGCGGTTCGCACCGGGTGGCACATATTTTGGGGCGGCATATTTTTATTTAGTATTAGTTGTAAAAAACCACTTGTTCAATTCATAAGTTTACTATTCGATTTCTACGAATTATGATTTACTATATGATTTCGAATATTTTTCCTCATCGTCAAGTCAATGTAGGGTTGAAACTATTATCTCTAAAAATTTTGCTCGGATACAGACATCAATGGTGCCGACGTCGAGTAGAAGTTCTATGTACTATGTAAATGTTTTTATGAATGGATAGAATTCTAAAGGAAATAAAAGAACGCTTTGATCAGTTGTATGTCCTTGCAAGAAAATATTCTCCTAATTGTTGCCGCTTTCTGTGTAAGGTCCTGTTCACATAGGCAGGGGTCATAGCAAGGGAAGAAAAAAATATAGGAGTTTTAAAGAAAAAATATAGGAGTTTTAAAGAAAAAAATATAGGAATTATGTAGAAAATAGTTTGTAGTGATAACTTATTTCATTTAATTTATAAGTGCATTTCATTCATTTACTGTATAATAGATGGCACCACCATTCAGTGTCATTTTATGTTGCACGGCACCGATAGGTGGCGTGGCAGTATTGTATCCCGAGAATTCTCTCGATGCTCGCGAACACTTAGCTTGCTGCTGTATAACCGAAAGGTGATGTTCGGAGATTGAATAAATATTATTTTGTTAAGTTTTAAAATCTGTTTCCATCAATCTAATTCAGGCATCTAACCTGATAATAATGGTGACCTGGCAATACGCCCAAATAAAATAACGGACGCCTGGATTTATTTTCGCCTATATCGAAAGACAATATTTTCGCTGACCACGTGCTCACCAGTCTTCAACTATGACGCAAGAAGTCGGAGCAGTGAAAATACCGGTCTACAATTTCGCTGATCCTTCACTATGGTTCCTGATGTGCGAAGCTACGTTCGAATTAGGCACTCCGAAAGCTATATCGGAAAGCAAGACAAAGTTCAATTACATAGCATCTAATTTACCACCGGAAGCAGCTACCGTGGTACGGGACGTTATCGTCAACCCTGACAAGACCGACCCTTACGGTGTGTTGAAAAGGGAGCTGATAAGAAGAAGCGGTGAGTCATCCCATCAAGAAATCCGGAAACTTCTCGTCGGTGAACAGCTGGGAGATCGCAGACCTAGCGAACTGCTACGCGTCATGCGGCGGCGCGCCAAATCTTACAACGTGCCGGAGGAATTAATGATGGAACTTTTTCTACAACATTTGCCGACGCCCGTACAGTCAATCATCGCAGCAGTAACACCGTTAAGCCTAGAAAAGGCAGCGGACATCGCTGACAGAGTGATGGAAGTGACACCTATGCCGGTAAGTGCTTGTTCTGTTTCCTCAGTTCATTCCATTGAAGACCGATTGCTTGAGGAAATCAAAAAAATTAATACGCGGATAAATGAAATTTCGTTGCGTAGAGGTCGCAGTCCTCATCGCAACAGTGCGTTGCGTGCTCGTAGTAAATCACGATCCAAAACTTTCGCTAACTGTTGGTATCACCATAAGTTTGGCCATAATGCCAAGAAATGCGTACCCCCGTGCAATTTTGAAAAAAACGACGACGGCCGGGTGTAGCGGCGACTACCACCTTGCCATTAAACTCTCGTCGCCTGCTCGTGCGCGATCGGCGTACCAATGTTAATTTTTTGATTGACACAGGAAGTGATGTTTCCATCATCCCTGCTTCAAGGTTACAAAAAAGAAACGCATTACAAATTACACTTTCGGCAGCTAACACCTCGCCAATTCAGGTCTATACAACTCAAACCCTTTCTTTAGATATTGGTCTTAGGAAAATTTTCAAATGGACATTTTTAGTTGGGAATGTATCCAACCCAATAATTGGTGCTGATTTTTTATATAATTTTAATCTAATGCCTAACTTAACCTCCAAAAATTTAATTGACTGCCAAACTAATATTACCTCGCCCTGCATACTAAAGAACAGTGCGATTCATTCAATTAAAACTGTATCAGGCGATAGTGTTTATCATAAATTATTATTGGATTTCCCCGAAATCACTACCCCCCCCCCCTCGTCCAGACCAAGAAGTTAAACATTCGGTTGTGCATTATATACAAACAACTGGTCCTCCTGTAACAGCAAAAGCACGCCGTCTCGCACCTGACCGTCTGCGTATTGCTAAGGACGAAATTCAAACCATGATCGAACTAGGTCACATGCGTCCTTCTAAAAGTAATTTCGCATCACCTTTGCACATGGTGCCGAAGAAAGACAGCGCTGAATGGAGACCAGTTGGAGATTACCGAGCACTTAATGCTCAAACAATTAAAGACAACTATTCAGTTCCAAACATTTTGGACTTTACGTCTAACTTACATGGTACAAAAATATTTTCGCACATAGATCTGAATAAGGCTTATCACCAAATTCCAATCAACCCAGCAGATATCCATAAGAGTGCCATAATAACACCTTTTGGATTATTTGAGAGTACTCGAATGCAATTTGGCCTCTGCAATGCTGCAGCAACGTTTCAAAGGTTCATTGATGAGGTAACTCGTGGACTTCATTTTGTTTATGCCTTTGTTGATGGCATTTTAGTCACTTCAAAATCTCCAGAGGAGCATATCGAGCATCTCCGCATTGTATTTGAGCGTTTACAAAAATATGGACTCAGTTTAAAACCCTCTAAATGTATTTTTCGCGTGTCATCAATTCAATTCTTAGGCTATAAAGTTTCTGAATTTGGAATTGAACCCTTAACAGATAGAGTGGACTGCATATTAAAATTTCCAAAACCAAATACACTAACACAATTGAGACGATTCTTAGGGCTTCTAAATTTCTATCGGCGGTTTACAAAAAAAGCAGCACACATTTTAGCACCTTTAAATAAACTGTTAGAGGGAATTAAAAATAAAAAGAAATCTAAAAGACCCACTCGCAATAATCCCCAGGATACACTTCAATGGAATGAGGAGGCTGAACAAGCATTTAATGATGCAAAAAGTGCTTTAGTAGAAGCAACTCTACATCACCATCCTATTCCAGGTGCAAAATTAAGTGTATGGGTTGATGCCAGCGATTTTGCTGTTGGCGGTTCTCTTATGCAAGTGCATGAAAACAGATGGGAGCCAATTGCATTTATGTCTGTGAAGCTTTCAAAAAGTCAGCAGAAATTCTCTACTTATGACCGAGAACTGTTGGCAATATACACAGCTGTAAAGCGATTTCAAAATATGCTAGAAGGTCGCAGCTTCACAATATACACGGACCAAAAGCCTCTCATCTATGCTTTTAAACAGAAACCTGAGAAATGCAGCCCTCGTCAGTGGCGGCATCTTGACTACATATCACAATTCAGCACTGACATTCGCCATACTAGTGGAATCAACAATACAGTAGCTGATGCTCTATCTAGAGTAGAAATCAGCCCTATCTCCAATTCATTTTTTCTAGATTTCAATGCTTTCGCAGATGCCCAAAGAATTGATCCTGAATTAAAAAAATTGCAGACTGAAAATTGTACTTCTTTACAATTTAAATACATCCCCAGTCCAGTGACAAATACCAAACTTTTATGTGATGTCTCTACAGATGTACCTCGACCATTTGTACCAGAAAATTTTCGCAGAACTCTTTTTGAACACTTTCATAACCTTGCACATCCAGGTGTAGCAGCAACTACACAACTAATTTCATCCAGGTATGTTTGGCCTCAGATGAAGAAACATCTTAAGGAATGGGTGAAAAGCTGCATTGCATGCCAGCGATCAAAAGTGATCAGGCACACCAAGACACCTTTAGGCACTTTCGCATCACCTGATGCAAGATTTTCTCACATCCACATCGATTTGATAGGTCGCTTACCTCCATCAGAAGGGCAGACCCACTGTCTGACAATCATCGATAGATTTACAAGATGGCCTGAGGTAGTGCCTATTGCTGATATTACTGCAGAAACTGTATGTCGTGCTCTGTTCAGTGGTTGGATCTGTCGTTTTGGATGTCCTTCCACCATAACAACAGACCAAGGTCGACAATTTGAGTCCCATCTCTTTCGAGAGTTGACAAATATGCTTGGCACGACCAGAATTAGAACAACTGCCTTCCACCCTCAGTCGAATGGTTTAGTGGAACGTTTCCACCGTGTCCTAAAGAGTGCTATAAAGGCTCATGAAAATCCTAGATGGACTGAATGCTTACCTGCCATCTTACTTGGACTGAGAGCTGCTGTGAAAACAGATATAAATGCATCCAGCGCTGACTTAGTGTATGGTGTTTCACTCAAACTTCCAGCAGATTTGTGTACAGAATCTTCACCGAATAAAATTTCACAAAACAATTTCATCCAACAATTACGGGAAAGGATGAATCACATCAAACCCATCCCTACATCCCATCATGTGAAATCCAAGGTTTTTGTGCACCCAGAATTAAACACTTGTTCTCATGTATTTCTAAGAGTGGATAAAGTCAGTCCACCCTTGTCACAACCCTACACTGGTCCTCATGCAGTACTTTCACGAGAGACCAAAAACATCACCATAGACTTAAATGGGAAGAAAAGTTGTGTCTCACTTGATAGAGTCAAGCCAGCTTTTCTATTTAATGACTTACCTGAGACTGATTACCCTGAAACCCAACCAAACGAAAAGAAATCACCAGAAAATCCTGAGACTGTAAAAACTCAAGTAACTAAATCTGGTAGACGTGTAAAATTTAATAAGAGGTTAATAACAGAAATTGGTTAAAACATTTTGTATATATTCATTTTGTAAAACATTTGAAAATTGCATCACATATATTTCATTTTTGTAAACATTTTGAAAATTGCATCATATATATTACATTCAAATTTTGACAGGTATATACATATTCATATTTTGTAAAGTAAATTATTTCTCTTTAACCTTTGCAGCATTTTGTATTCAGGGACATATATTAATTATGGTATATAGAAGTGAAATGTTTATTACATTCAGATATTACCCAGACTGTTTTCTTTACATATTAATATGTCGAATTTATATGCCATATATATTTTTTTTTTCATTTTATTTGTCTAGTAAGTTTGCATCAGGTATCTCCCAGAGAACAATGTATGTGAAAGATATTTTTTTTTTAATCATTGTATATTTAATACTTATTTTTAACATTTTGTCGTTCCTTCACAAGTTCATCACTGGAGGGATACTATTGTAGTGATAACTTATTTCATTTAATTTATAAGTGCATTTCATTCATTTACTGTATAATAGATGGCACCACCATTCAGTGTCATTTTATGTTGCACGACACCGATAGGTGGCGTGGCAGTATTGTATCCCGAGAATTCTCTCGATGCTCGCGAACACTTCGCTTGCTGCTGTATAACCGAAAGGTGATGTTCGGAGATTGAATAAATATTATTTTGTTAAGTTTTAAAATCTGTTTCCATCAATCTAATTCAGGCATCTAACCTGATAATAAGTTTGTTGAAGTGCATGTACACAAACAAAACTGAGTACCATTATCAACATAATTCTACAATGTGTGAAGTCATAGCCCCAATTGGGTGCCAGTAAAATAATCTATATTTAATAAATGCAAAACAATTTATAAACAGAAGTTTAATAATGTACTACATGCTTGCTGAATGGACATATGCCAATATTACAGATGTTAAAAATAAATAAATAAAATTATTTTTTAACTTTTTTTGCCAATATATTAATTTGCAGTTCAACTTTTTTGAGTTCTTCTCCCTTTTCAGTAAGCATTTTGTGCCCTGACTGTAGAAGGGCTTGTGCAGAGCATACTTCTGCCATATTATTATTCTGAACTGCTTTTGATAGTCTTGTATTAGCTTTGCCAATTAAAGAATGACTAGAATCCACTGCTTTTTGTAAATGTTTTTTCATCACTTCTAAATTTTTCAATTCTCATCACATTTCCTTTTTGAATTTAAAGCCTCTCTTTCTTCTTCTTCTTCCTTTTTATTTTTTCTAAGTATTCTTTATACATCTTGTGGGCTTCTCTAAAATATTTTAACATCTTGGGAGAGACGGAAATTTTTGTTACATCACCGCCTTTGCTTCTGATTTCTGCCTCAACTGTACGAAGACTGTTAATTGTCTTTTCGTTCAAAGAAGCACGAGAAGTTGTCACATAGCGACAATTTACAGAAAAACCACATTCAACATCAGCCTGTCCATGATATATACTCAATACTGCTTTAATAAGTTTAGTGAGGTAAGGATATTTGACACTGCCAAAATTATTTCTCATTTGTAGTTTAGTCGACCAGTAATCATCAATTCATTTAGTGCAACCTGAGGGATTTTCTATATTGACTAAATCATCATCTGTTTCCCCGTTCATATAAATTTTCCACTCTTCACATACTTTATCGATATCCTCTTTCACAGCAAGCATCTGTTCGGCGACTTTTTTCAAGCATCGTAATGAACGCTGTTCATGCTTGACATATGGATATAAAATGTAAATATTTTTCAGCAATACATTGTTTAAAGGAAGGTGTTTTAATAAATAATCAATAACAGCAATGGTGAAATTTTTTGCTTCCAAATAAAAATATTTCCTACCTTTTTCTTTAAGTTTCTGAGCTTCTTTTTTGGCAAGAAAACCAACAGAAATCTTTTCTCATTGTAGTACATTATCAGAATTTTTCAGGTCAAGAGAAAGCAGTCTGGATATAGATTTCTCTTGCGTTTTCTCATGCTTTACAACCCTTGTTAAAAGACTTTTTATTAACTTGCAAAGTTCATCATAAAGAATATGAATCCACGGTTCTTCTACTTGCATAATTTTCAAAAAACTTTCGAAGCTTTCACCTACCGATTTCAGAAAATGTAAACGAGTCAAAGTAGAAGAATCAATAAGAACAGATCTCAAGAATTGATATGAGTGGGATTGCAACTGGCTCTTAATTTTACTTTCTGGTATGAATTTTATGAAATATGCTTCCCACTGGTTGATAATCCTAGTAATGACTGATATCAGTATCAGCCACCTATTACTCACAAATCTCATTATCATTTCTTCCTCAGTCCCAACTTCGATTTGGACGCATCGGAAATATTCTTTGCGAGCTGGATATTTATGTAGAAATTTAAATACAGTATCCAAAAAATCTTCAATGTTCCAGTGATTTGCTGCATGAGTCATTGCATGCTTAAAAGAATTGTGCACAGTATGAAAGTTACAAGAACCTACTCTGATAAGAGGCAGACAATCTCTATCTTTAAGTCCTTTATCAATTTCTTCAAGGCATTTTTGGTTAACAGGTGGTCCATCAGAGCTTAGGGCTAACAACTTGTTAACTGGTAACTTATCAAGTGCAAGTGTCAAAAATATTTTGTCTTTCAAAGTATCTGCTGTAGCGTGACCCAGTTCAAAAGTACGCAGGAAATGACTAACAATTTGGTTACGGTCTTCATTTCAAAATCTTGGTGTCTCAATGTGCTTGCAGCATGGTTTTAGGCTTAACTCCAATAATGGACAACTTTTCTAAATCAAAACTTTCTGTTGAATAAGAGAGGAGATGGGGAGGAAAAAAATGGCTCAAAGCTCACAGCATTCAAACATATCCATCAGTGCAGCCATTTAGTGAGTTAAATCAGAAACAATCTTCCACTTTTTAGATGTTTTGTGGAGGTATGAATTTTTTAATTTTTGGATAGCGTCTAACAGTATATGTAAAAAAATATAGGAAATATAGGAATTGGTGTGAAAATATAGGAGAATATCTGCCAAATGGAGAAAATATAGGAAATATAGGAAATATAGGAGGACTATGAGGCCTGCATAGGAGTCCGTTGCGTAGCGCTAAAGGAAAGATGACGTTGAGACGAAAATAAACCAATCATAGGCGTTAAAAATTTCGTTGCTAATCGTTTGGAGGTTTGTCATTGGTTAAATATATTTCAATACTTTAACGCTAAGCAACGGACTCCTATGTGAACAGGCCCTAACGATCTGTCAAGTAACGCTTCCGGAGCGACCGTTTCATAAAATATCAGCCTATATTAATCTCACGTGCAAAAATACAATAATAAACAGAAATTAAAAACACCAAAATCGTTTGTTTAACAAATTTGTAGGTTAAGTTAATTGTTATTCAATGCACGTGTATACAGCTTTAAAATTCATGAAAATAAAAAAAAAATTCTGAAACGCGATTGCAGCGCTGCCTACCGGATCAAATTGTGTACCTAAACTAACCAAAGATCCACAACAACACATAAATAAATAAATTAATTAAAAAAACATTTTCTATGGGATCAAATTGATAAAATTAATATAGGCTGAAATTGCTAATTTCGTTGTAATAGAATTGTTGAACTACCAGATGAAATTGTTAATTTATGTATTTTATTTTTCCTTGATATATTTATACATAGCCTATTTATACATATATATATCATAATCTATAGTAATAAAGCAAGGTCCGGTTCTGTCTGTCGGTCACACTCTCCGGGTGTACCGCCTCAATGTGTGCGTGTGTGCGGCCTATGAAACTTACAGCCATGAAATTTGGCACACGGGTAGTGCAGACTATGGGAAAGTCCACCTCGAAGCCCGAATTTAAAATTTTATTCTAGAAAATTAATTATTTTATGTTTTGTGGGATTTTTATGTTTTTTTAACTTCAGATTACGATATCTCGGCAAAAAATGATCGTAGAATTTTGATGTTTTTACAATCTAAGACTACAGATATTTCTCCTTCAAACAAGACCTCATTTGGTTAAAAATAATTTAAAACAGACTAATATTTTCATCAAAATATTAAACCCACTTTTTCGAGAAATTTACGCAATTTGAGGATCTACGGTCGATGCTCCTCGAGTTTTTATCTTACAAAGAAAATATTTACATCATCTGGAGGATGAAAGCTTTCTCATTCATATAAACCTCATTTCAAGTCTCTATCTTAAAATTTCGATTTTTAATTAAATTTTAAAGAACGATACTTAACGCAAATTTTCTACGTGGTTCTTCAAACGCGAAGAACGGCAAATTCTCCCCTTGGGTTGTAAACAACGATTGAGTCATTGATTCACTTGATTCATTCATCGTCTTCCTTTGATGGCTTGAGTGTAGCTGAGCGAAACCCGAGCATAGCCGGGCAAAGCCCGGCTAGTATATAATATATGTACATTAAATTGAAATACACGTGCAAAAATTTTTTGCACGTGAGTAATTTGTATGATTTTTTAAACGAACGCACGCATCTTTGTATATGACTTTCGGTTGTTTACTGAAATTGTTAATGTTTTGAGCTATAATTGAATGCGTTTACTTTTGTACATAACTATTGAAAGTAATTAGTTAATGTTGATTGTAAGAATTTTAATTGTAACTGAATACTTGGGTAAATTACTCGGTGGTATTTTATATTTAATCTATTACTATAAATTAATTAATCTAATAGTTGCCGTGTTCTGTGTAATGATCTGTCAAGTAAAGACGTAAACTACAAAATCATTTTACCACCAAAATTTGTTAATTTTAATTTAACAATTTAAAATTAACAAATCAGACTGAAAACATTCAAGTAAATTTAAATGTTCTAAATTGCAACACGTTGGATTGCAAAACAGATAATATTACTATCATTGTAATAGAATGCTTTACGAAAAATCGGTATGAACAAAAGAACAATTTTAAGCAAATAAATATTCAATTAAACACAATTAAAATGTCAAATTCAGTTACTTAGCTTGAAATTTACATCCAAATATAATCATTCCGACATTACGAAATTTAAAAAAAAGCTGGCCGATATGTTACGTCACACCATTTAAATAGGAAATCGAATAGAATACAAAACGTTATAAAAGTACTTTTAAAAGTAAATATTAAACAGAAATTAAAACACTATCATCAAATAGAATGCTTTACGAAAAATCACATGAAAGCCACATGTGAGCACATGAAAGCCACGTGTGTTGGCAATTTAGAAATATTCATTTCTACCGTACACAGTTTTGAACATATCACTACGCATGCGTCGAGTTTGCAACTTTATTGAATTTCATTATAAATTCTATCAATAACAAACAATTTTTTAATTTATTTGCTGCACTATCTAGATAGTGCAGTAAATATCTTTTACATATCACTATTTACCGTTCAAAAGTGTGTGTACGGTAGCGTGCTTTTCAAAGCGATTACCTAATATAACCGCAAAATTTTCTTACATTTTTTTTAAAGTGTTTAATTGAATATTTCTAAATTGCCAGCACACGTGGCTTTCATGTGCTCACATGTGGCTTTCATATGATTTTTCGTAAAGCATTCTATTTCGATGAAAGGAAATATATGCAAGAAATATTGCAAGAAAATATCGTGTATAATACCATATAACCTGCTAAATGAAGAATTTGAATGTCAAATAAATGACTTTATTGACATTGATAAAGAACAGTTCTGTATTGAAAGATAAAGGATCCAGGTTTTTATGGCTGTACCTGCACTACAAGAAGACGCAAAACGTTGGAAAGACGGGAAGGAAGGTAGTTCCTTTTGATCTAGTAAAATTTATTCAACAGTATAGATTGGAAAATTCTGTACCCAACATTGTAATTTTGCTAAGAATTTTTTTAACAATTGCTATCAGTGTCGCTAGTTGCGAAAGGAGCTTCTCCAAATTGAAGTTGATAAAAAGTTATCCACAATGAGAGATTTAAGACTACAAAATCTTGCAATATTGTCTATAGAACAAGAAATTACAAATAATATAAATTTTGAGGGCATTATACACGATTTTTCTACTATGAAAGTTAGAAGAGTAAATATATAAATATCTTTTGTTTACATACACATATGTGTACAATTTGTTTGTTTATCCAAAAGAAATGAAATTATTTATTTTTATTTATAAATATAAAAATATAAAATAAAACATATTTTATGGAATATTTTTTATAAATTAGGTATATGTTTTGTCTCATAGGTAGGGAAACTGCGACCTCCGTAAGTTTCTTGTGGTCTTTATAAAAGTTGCATTTATAGGTACATATCAACTCAAGCTGCCTCCTTTATTACTGCCTAATTTAAATATGGCATCCAATGGTAAAAAAGTTCCCCACCTATAGTTTGTCTCAGTTACAATTATTAATTTATAAAAACCACCAATTGATTGACTTAGAAAGGGCGGCAAATTGGAGACCGCCCCGGGCGGCAAAAGTTCTAGCTACGCCACTGCCTCCGTTACATGAGCAATTTATACGTAATAAACTTTACTAGAGATATAATTCAAATTTGATGATGCTAGGGAAGCATAATATTATTTTCCTTCTCCAATGAATTTAAATCTCAATGCAATAGTTAAAAAAAAAAACTAAAAAAATAATTCAGGTAGTCTTTTCTAACGAAACTACCGCGGTTTATTGACGTACGATTATTTATCGTTGCTTACCTCTTTTGTATGTATATATGTATCTATATATATATATACATATATGTATGTCAAAATTTTGTCGCATCTTGGTACTTTTCTGCTTAACTTGTCCAAGCGATTGACTGGGTTTGGCGCGCTGCCAAAATTATAACTCGCGAGAACGGATGATGGACAGTTTCAGCGTCTGAAATTTTCCTTTCCGCATGACCGTTATGGAGGAACGTAATCCTGCGTTAAAATTAAAAAGGGATTTTAAAAAAGACGCAAAGAGCAAACAACGCTTCTAAAAGCATGTTGTCTCCTAGTTGAGACAACGTAATAAGATGCAGATAAAAACTTTCTGCTTTAACGGTGTTTAACTTAGTTCAATATCAACGCCGAATCATTTATTCACCAACTAACGTAAATCTTACAACACCATAATTCTAAAAAACTGTATAAATAACTGTTGCCAAAAAAGGATTTTAACAATAATTTGCAAAGTAAAATTTATAATTATTAAAATATTAGTGAGTTACTTTCAAGTTAATGATTTACATTTTAGGTCGTTACAAGCATATCTAAATGACGACTTCTCTTGGCAACAATGGTAAACAAAATACCTGATGCGTTAGCTCAGATATTTAACAGCCTTAAGGCTGTTGTGTTCTAACCCTATTGGATTCGCTGACCTCAATGTTAACCTATGGAGAAAATGTGTCTACTATTTACAGCTATATAAATGCTGATAATCCAATAAAAATGGTATTTTCAGGTAGCCTCAACTTTTCTGCACCTTGTAACAGGATTCATTTTATAAGTTTTGCCCACCAAAGGAATTTAGGAGCGTTTAAAATACACAATAATAGATCCCCCCCCCCCCCCCCACCGAATAATTTAAACTTAAAATATTATTTGCATTTTTTAATGAAAAATGCCCCGAGGTGTACAATTTCTTTCTCTATTATGAGTATAATTTTTTTTAAATCTTTAAATCCAAGTCTGCAACCCTTGGACACATTTTCTCCATAGGTTAACAATGAGGTGAGGGAATCCAATATAGTTAGTGCACAGCAACCTTAACCTTGACATCCGACTTTGATTTATAAGTCGACATCCGATTTTTAAATCAGTGTAATGGAATTATGTTTCTTACACTCAAATTTATTTATTCCTGTCTCCATAACCGGTATCTTTGGAACTATTCAATACATTACCTCCATGATCCCTAAAATAAATGCCGTTAACAGAACTCTCAATTAATGGTGGCAACATAGCAAATACTGATTGTAATGATGCGCCTTCAATTTTAAGAAGAAGAAAATTAAATGTAGAAAGAATTTAAAATCAAAGGCTTGCTTCATTACATTGATTTCGGATAGGAGGTAGAAGTGCGGTCTACATGGGAGGTCTCGAAGATGGTAGACTAAGATAGCAAGTTAGGCGCCGGTTGCGACGTAAAATTAGAATGCCCTTTTGTACTGAATATATGAGAGCGGCGTAAGTGATCGATGTGGGGGGCCATCGGCTGCGTAGAAGATGACGTAACAAAAGAGTCAAGAGGGAGAAGCGTTTTTTTTGGTCGGGGCGAGTTGGCTCAGTTGGCTCGATCCTACGTTCCTAGTTGGAGGGGACCAGACTTGCGAGGCAGAAGGACAACCGGTCGACATAGTTCCCGGACCTTACTCGCAGGATCCAAGAAAATATCGAGCACCGGATCCAGAAGAGAGCGGCTAGACTTCACCGAATTCCGGAGACCAAATACGGAAGGCATAAGGAAGAAGCAGTGACGTTCCTGTGAAGCAAGACCCCCCAATTTCCAGACCACAGCGAGCTGATATTCAATAAAGTGAACGTGCGATTCGGAGGGAGAGAACCGCAACCCTGCTGTTTCGATGATTATCCTGCCCCGGCGAAATAGAGTGAGTGAAAATATAATTTTTGATACATTCAGTCCCTGGTCATTTAAAATTTAATTCTTGAGTGCGAAAAAGGAAAGTTAGGGTCATACATAAATACTTGTGTATGAGTAGTTTTTCAGTATGCTCCCTGCACCTCGTAAAGTAGTAGGTAAATGATTAAATGTAAAGAATGATGATATGAACATAAACGATTTTTTTAAAAATAAACTGTAGATAATATGTAAATTGTAAATAAACTATATTTTTTGTGTTAAGGAAAACTTGCTTTCGTCAATGAGTTGATTTCCGTTATTGTTAAAGAAAGTTTGTAGGTTAAGATTTTATAATTTGTTCGTAGGCCAATAATGTCCAGAGTCTGGAGTGTTATTCAACCAAATACCTAAACACAACGCACCCAACTACCCCTTTTGATAACATAAAATGTACTACCACAAATAAAATACGAATTCACGTCCAAACCAAATAAAGTCAGGACAGGCCCTTTACGACAAATGGTTCCGACCAGGATAAAAAAATAATTTGTGTTAGGCTGGAATCGTGAAAATTTTTTTGCGTAAAAAAAAAATTTTTTTTTGTTCAATAGTGGACGTGACGAAATCTCATGGTGTGTTAGGCACTTTAGAGAAAAAAAAATTTTTTTGTTTTTCAAGGTGAAGGGAGCCGCGCATTAAAATTTATTTTGAAAGCGCGCGATGTTTGAAATTTAAATGTGTATTTGCCACAAGTATTGAGTGTTATTTGGTATTATTGAGTGTATTTTGGTTTTGCTTATATATTTGATTGATTTTGGTACATGTGTTTCGATATATTGCATTTTATTAATATTTTGCATATTGAGGAGTATTTTTGGAAACAAGTTTGATTTGAAGTGGTTTAGATAAAAATAAGAAAAATTGATACTGATATATGTTTGAAGTGTTTACTGATATATGATTTAAAGTAATTGAGTTGAATTAAGATGAAGTTTCAGAAATTGTTTGAATTGTTTAGAACTAGTTTGTGACATAAAAGTTTATATTGAATTTAGTGATAGATAATAATGATTGGTATTTTGAAATAGTTAATTAAATTGAGGAATGTTTTATGAAAAGTTTTGATTGGTTAAAAGTGCTTGATTGTATTGAATTCAGTAGATGAATATTCGAGGGTCATTTCGAAAAATAGAAGTGTTTTAAGAAAATAGGTAGAGAACTGATATTTGTATGATAATTTGAGAAAATTATTGATTTAAGTACAAGTAGTTGATTATTTGAATAGTAATTAGTAGGATTGTGCATAATATAATTTGTGAAAGATAAGAGTGTGCAAGTAGAATTTAGAATTGAATTGTGTTTTTATATATTTTAAAATTGTGTATGCATTATGTATTTTGGGGAAAGTCAGTGTTTTGAGAATTTAGAAATTTTAATGGTTATGTCAATAATTATTAGAGGTTTGTAAAAGTAGCGGTAAGGGAAGTATTTAAGAAAAGTGGGATAAAGTGGCCATAAGTATGGAAACCATTTCGCTAGAGTCGTTGATACCAAGTTTTAGTGGGGAAAAGGAAGATGATTTTGAAGATTTTATTAAAAAATTTAATCAGACTGCGAGTTGGTTGAATTGGTCGGAAGGCGCGAAATCTCTGTTTTTTGCATACCGATTAACAGGAAAGGCGAGACGAGCCTGGGACTTTTTAGAAGAAATTGAAGGGGATGGGACGTTTTCGTTAGTAATTAAAAGATTCATGAAGGTTTATGGAAAAAATATGGATAGTGCGGAATCGCAGGTGATAGAGAGAGTTACGATTGAAGACGAGGAGCAGCGAAATGAAAAGAAATTAAATATTGATGTAGAGAGTGATAAACTAAATATTGATATGGAGAGTGATAAACTAAATATTGAGGCGGAAAATCAAAAGGACAATAATTCAGAGACAAATCAAAAGGACAAAGACAGAGAGAATAATTCTATGATAATAAAATCGGATGAAAGAAATAGTCAGGAGCAGAAAATTAAAGTTTTTGAGGGAAAGGGTGAGAGTGTGAACAAAGAAACGACTCAAGCGATTGATTTAATGACAAAAATTAAACTAGACGCGAAGGCGAATCAAATAATGATAGGACGTAACACGGCGGAAATAAATAATGATTATGAGTCGGAAAATACCCCAAATGAATTTAATAATAAACAACAAATAGAGTCATTGAAGGAAAATAGGATGAAAGCAGATCGAAATTGTAAAATTAGTGGCGATCAAAGACAAAATAAAGTAGAGACCAAAAATGAAATTGTTAATTTAGGTCAAAGAGGGTCAGTGAAGGAAAATGGGAAAAGTGTAGATCAAACAGGTATGGTGATAAGTGATCAAAAGATACAAACAGGGAAAATTGATGCGATGATGATTAATGGGGAAAAAGAAGTGAGTAAAACTACCGGATATCGCGAATTTGAGGTGGAAATGAAACCAATAAAATTGCAAACTGCGGAGAGAATTAGTAATGAGATTGATTTTCGATTAAAAGATAAAAGGGATAAAGATTTGCGTAAAACAAATGAAATAAAAAGTTATGAAGCGCAAAATACAGTAAATACGATTAGTGGAGACAACAAATTAGGTTCAATAAATGATAGAATGGATTTGAAAATAGATGTTCAGAAAAGAAAGGATAATTATATGTTGTTGATGGGTTCAATTACCAAATTTCGCGATTTTAGAGCTGAGAGGAGCAGAAATATAAAAATTCACACAGTACAAGTTGTAAGAAACCAGAGGCATAGCAAAGATAAGACAAGTAACGTAGAAATGACTAAAAGTAATACAGGTGTTGAAACGTTTAAAAAGATGGGAGGTAAGGTAAAAGTTAGACAAACAATTAAATGGAGAGATGCGAGACCGAGATTAAAAACTAAGTCGGACGACCACACCAAACCCAGAGTGAGATTATGGAAAATAAAATTTTGGCAGGAGATAGGGTACAGGCAAAAATTTTAGAAAGTCAAAGTATGTAGTAAGCTTAAGTTTAAGAAAATAATGATGGTGTGTAAACTTAAGTGATTTTGCGTGAGAATGTTGAGAAAAGTGTTAGTAAGCGATTAAATACTTTGAAATATAGTTTGTCTATGTAAATAGGAGCTATGAACATGAAATTTACGTAGGTTAAAAGAAATTTGAGGAGTTAAAAGTTTAGATAGGATTTTGCTTACAAATGTGTAAACGTGTAGTTATAATTATAGAATTATGGGTGAGGATATGTGAGTTAGATATTGCAGTCAGTAAAGATGTGGGAGAGTTTTGTTTACTAAAAGCGCAATGGCATGAGAGGTGAAGGTTTTGTTAACCAGAGAGGAAGGAGATGCTTCATTGTGAGATACCGTTCATTCGTCCACGATTTTGGAGGTTGAAGGCGTTTTCCTTCCCTCCCCAAGGAGAAAAGAGTTTTGTTGACAATAGAGTAGCGAGCAGTACAGGGTTTACGGTCTAGTCGAAAATGTGAGCGCTCCCCCCCCCCCCCCTAAAGCGGTTACGGGAAACGAAATTTCGTGTTCATCCAAGGGAATGAGGTAGTACAGATTTTGGAGTGAAAGGAAACTGGTTTGTGTTTTTTTTTAAATAAAAATAAATGATTTTAGAATGAAATGATAGGATGGTGAGTGGTGAATATTTAATTACCACAGATACGAATCTAGTTTGGTGAAAAGTGTTTTGGAAAAGATATACATTTGATGAAAATAAAATAAAATAAAATAAAATTTTTATGTTGTGTGTGTAAAATTTTGCTATATGATGTTAAGTGGCAAATATACAAGTAGAATCAATTAGTTAATATGTTTTAAGAGTAATTGTTGTGAATTAGTATAGTGAGTGACAAATGCTAGGTAAATTATACTTTGGCAAGATGAAAATTGTAGGAAGAAATAATTGTGTTTTTTGTTATAAATGTAATAATGATATGTAAATATTATATTGGGACTGAACGTTTCAAAATGTGTTTCAACTCAATCGTGGATACCATTAGATATGTGTTAAAGTCATAAGTTTACTGAACGAGTGACGGACTTTGTATCGATATGCTGTAAAGAACTTTGATGATTTACGAAGTAACAATTTAGATTCCATGAGATGACGTTTTTTTTCGAGCAGGACTGTCATGAACTAGTGTCTGACGAACTTATATTAGTGAAATACATGTTTTGGTTTCAGAGAGTAACATTTTCAGTTCCAGGACTTTACATATGAAAATATTTTTTCTTTTACCTAATGTAGAGGTATAGGTCCTATGAAGGAAGACAGTGGATGTATCCCGAAGAAGGTGTTTTTGTTATTTTGTTTGTTTCCTTATGATTTTTAAGAAATATTAGGTGCAGAATCATGATGTTGTCAAGTAAATTATGATGGTCTATGGTAAGACAAATTATATAACCATATTGTACGGTGATTGTGATGATTGGTATATATAGTTATTTAGATGTTTTGTAAACTTTTTGCGAGGAAGGGGAGCATATGAGGTTTTTGTTTGCTATTATGGTAGAATCAACTTTTCTTTTGGAGGAAGGGGCATATGTAATGATGCGCCTTCAATTTTAAGAAGAAGAAAATTAAATGTAGAAAGAATTTAAAATCAAAGGCTTGCTTCATTACATTGATTTCGGATAGGAGGTAGAAGTGCGGTCTACATGGGAGGTCTCGAAGATGGTAGACTAAGATAGCAAGTTAGGCGCCGGTTGCGACGTAAAATTAGAATGCCCTTTTGTACTGAATATATGAGAGCGGCGTAAGTGATCGATGTGGGGGGCCATCGGCTGCGTAGAAGATGGCGTAACAAAAGAGTCAAGAGGGAGAAGCGTTTTTTTTGGTCGGGGCGAGTTGGCTCAGTTGGCTCGATCCTACGTTCCTAGTTGGAGGGGACCAGACTTGCGAGGCAGAAGGACAACCGGTCGACATAGTTCCCGGACCTTACTCGCAGGATCCAAGAAAATATCGAGCACCGGATCCAGAAGAGAGCGGCTAGACTTCACCGAATTCCGGAGACCAAATACGGAAGGCATAAGGAAGAAGCAGTGACGTTCCTGTGAAGCAAGACCCCCCAATTTCCAGACCACAGCGAGCTGATATTCAATAAAGTGAACGTGCGATTCGGAGGGAGAGAACCGCAACCCTGCTGTTTCGATGATTATCCTGCCCCGGCGAAATAGAGTGAGTGAAAATATAATTTTTGATACATTCAGTCCCTGGTCATTTAAAATTTAATTCTTGAGTGCGGAAAAGGAAAGTTAGGGTCATACATAAATACTTGTGTATGAGTAGTTTTTCAGTATGCTCCCTGCACCTCGTAAAGTAGTAGGTAAATGATTAAATGTAAAGAATGATGATATGAACATAAACGATTTTTTTAAAAATAAACTGTAGATAATATGTAAATTGTAAATAAACTATATTTTTTGTGTTAAGGAAAACTTGCTTTCGTCAATGAGTTGATTTCCGTTATTGTTAAAGAAAGTTTGTAGGTTAAGATTTTATAATTTGTTCGTAGGCCAATAATGTCCAGAGTCTGGAGTGTTATTCAACCAAATACCTAAACACAACGCACCCAACTACCCCTTTTGATAACATAAAATGTACTACCACAAATAAAATACGAATTCACGTCCAAACCAAATAAAGTCAGGACAGGCCCTTTACGACACTGATGTTAAATTAAAACCAATTTTCTTTTCAAGTTATGACTCAAATTAAATATGTGCGCTATAAAGCTAAAAGTTCAGTAACTATCTAAATATGAATATGGAAGCATTGATTCCAGTTATGAACAATTTGCATGATGTATTTAATACTATCGGAGCAGATTGCGTGCAGCTACCACAAATAGTAGTAATTGGAACACAAAGTTCAGGTAAAAGTTCTGTTCTTGAAAATTTGGTTGGTCGCGATTTTCTCCCAAGGGGTCCGGGTATCGTTACACGGTGTCCATTGCTTTTGCAATTAGTTTATACACCCCAAAATGCATCTATTCGCTCAACTGAACATGACACTGAACATTTGGAAGAATGGGGAAAATTTCTGCATACAGGAAATAAAGTTTATTCGGATTTTAACGCTATCCGTAACGAAATAGAAGAAGAAACGCGTAAAATAAGTGGAACAAACAAGGGTATCGGTTCAAAAGCCATTTATTTGAAGATATTCTCACCCCGTGTAATAAATCTAACACTCATTGACCTACCAGGCATTACTAAAGTACCAATAGGGGATCAGCCAGATGATATCGAAATTCAAATAAAACAACTGATTTTACAACATATTGGAAATCCAAACGCAATAATTTTAGCAGTTACTCCGGCAAATACAGATTTTGTCACTTCAGAATCATTAAAATTAGCTAAAGAATGTGATGCAGATGGAAGACGTACATTAGCTGTTGTTACCAAACTCGATTTGATGGATGCAGGAACTGACGCATTGGATGTACTTAATGGTCGTATAATTCCGGTCAAACTTGGAATAATTGGTGTCGTCAATCGCTCCCAACAAGACATTATTAACAATAAAAGTATAGCGGATGCTATTAAAGATGAGGCTCTATTTTTACAAAAACGGTATCCAATACTAGCCTCAAAAAATGGAACTCCATTTCTTGCCAAAACTCTTAACAGACTTCTAATGCATCACATTAGATACTGCCTTCCCACCTTAAAATCAAGAATAAATCGAATGACAACACACTACCAGACGTTGTTACTATCTTATGGTAAAACTGTAACCAACCACAACTATACATTATTACAGATCATTACGAAATTTGTTTCTGCATATTGTTCTACAATAGAGGGCACCGCAAAAAATATAAAGACGTCTGAACTTTGCGGAGGTGCCAGGATATGCTACATATTTCATGAACTGCTTGCCCAAGCATTGAATGACATTAATCCACTGAGTAGACTCGGTGCTTGGGACATACTGACAGCCATAAGGAACGCTGCAGGAACTAAACCAGCGCTATTCATACCTGAAGTGGCTTTTGAACTTCTAGTCAAGCGACAAATTAAAAGACTTGAAGGTCCAAGTCTACGTTGTGTCGAATTAGTGTACGATGAGATGCAACGCATCGTTCAGCACTGTTGCATAGAATTCCAACAAGAAATTTATCGTTTCCCAAAATTACACGAAAAGATTGCCGATGTAGTGACATTGCTACTGCAACGATGTTTACCAGCAACTAATACAATGGTTAGAAGTCTTGTTGAAATAGAGTTGGCTTACATTAATACTAAGCATCCAGACTTCTACGTTTTTTCAACTGTAACTAACCCATATACGAACCAACCAGAGAAAAGTAGTACCAGCGCCTATGAAAACGGTAAAGTGAATGACGTTTACGATATTCCCAACAAATTAGACAGTGAATTCTTTGAGCCATCTACGAAAGTCAATAGTACTTCTGAAACTAAAGAGAGAGAAAAGTCAAAATTCACTGAATTAAATTTACAACTGAAGCAGCACTGTGAAACTGAAACATTGGGTATTAAAGATTCTCTTAAAAATAAGAACCCGAATGATGATTGGTTGAACACTTTCACAAAATCTCAAACATTCAAAAAAAGCATAGAATCATTGAGTGAAAGAGCCTTTAACTCTCCTGAAAGCTTCAATGTGTCCATTAGTCCAAACAGTTTGCTTTCCGAAATGTATTGCAGTCACACACGATGTCTAACGGATTTGGAAAGGAAAGACTGCGAAACTGTAGAACGTTTAATTTATTCATATTTTACGATTGTTAAGAAAAAAATCCAAGACACCGTGCCTAAAGCTATAATGCATTTTCTCGTGAATTTCGTTCAAGATAACCTCCAAAGTGAATTAGTAACTCATCTTTATACCCAAGAAAATTTTACTTATCTTTTGCAAGAATCGGAACAGATAACAACAGGGCGAAAAGAAGCAGCAGATATGATGCAAGCACTGCAGAAAGCTACTCAAATTATTAGCGAAATAAGAGATACCTCTTTGTGACAATTTTTTGGGGTATATTAAACACAGTTATATATACACAGCATATATAACACAGTTCACACTGAAACAGATGTCAATATTCTATTTTGAGAGGGATTTTCTTTTACTTGTTGTAATTATACAAGGTGCGCCCATAAAGTAACCGGACAATTTATTTTATAAATAAGAAAAATATTACTCACCTTCAAATAAATTTATCTTCTTCAAAATAATCGCCAAAGGAGGTTATACAATTTTTTCAACGTTTCTTCAAGTCATCGAAACAGTTTATAGGCATTGGAACTAACCGTTCGCAAAATACGCTTAACATTTGATTTAATATCCGAGACATTTTCCGGGACTCTGTCATGGGCGGATCCAGCCAATTTTCAAGGGGGGGGGGCTGTCTTCCACCCGGGGGGGGGGAGGTTATGGAATATCCCCTGCTCAGCGGTGGGACCGAGGGGCCTCCTCCAGAATTTTTTTTAAATATACAGTGCTTGAAAACTTAGGCTATTTTAAGTGCCTCAAAAGCACCTTAAAATATAATTTTAAACCAAGAAATTTAAATTCTCTCCCAATGTAACATGAAAACTATGGCATTTTATTCAAATACGATACATTTGGATTTTTATTTTAATTAATAAACATCTTGGTACAGTTTTATAACATATTGGTACGTTTTTCATTATGTTATTGTTATGTAAATAATTTCAGACCTAATTAACTTAAATGTTACAAAATTGTCTCAAATCTTAAACTGTTGAGGACAAAGGATCATATCAGGCTATATTACGTAAAGACAGTAATTATAAATCTAATTCAACCTATTAAAAACTTTTAATATGTTATATTTAATAAAGTAAAATACATTGCTCCCTTTGTGCAAGCTGTGATAATTTAACATATAAAAGAAACTGATATTTGGACAATTTTATGTAGGTTTGAGGTGACAAAATCAAGTTTTGACCTAAACAACAAAGTCCAACTTCCTTTTCTTCATTTTAGCAAACCTATTAACGAATTTATTTGCATCAACTTTGTCCGCAATTCCTCTGTGAATGTTTAGCAGTGCTAATGCTACAAGTCTATCATCTCTCATGGTTGTTCTCATCCAGTCCTTCATTCTTCGAAGGGTTGAAAAGGACCACTCAGCAATAGCTGTGCTAACCGGCAGAGTTGCAAAAATTTTCATCAATTCGTGTATTGCAGGATAAACCTCTTTGTCAAACTTGATGAGAGTTTCAATGCCTGTTTCTGGAATTTCTTCATTTTTTGTCTTTGGTTGCTGATTTAACCATTTGTTTTGCCACAGGGCAACTTCATTGCTAAAAACAGCTCCACTATGACTTGAAATGTTCTCCACAGCAAACTGAAATCTAGAAAACAAGACCTTAGCTGATTCTCTTAGGTTTGTTGGGGACATTTTAACAACCGAAGTGGGTATCAGGATTGATAATTCAAGGAGTTTCATAATGTCATCGGGGAATCTATCTTTGATATCTTGAAGTATCCTGTCTAATATAGGAAGGTAAATTGTTACTCTGTAGAATTCATCAAGCTCGACAATGTTGAGGTTGGTTCGGTTTTTTTGCCTTTGAGCAATACGAGGCAAAGACACCTCCGTACCCATATCTTCAGCTAAACCTGTTGCTACAAGATATACATCATGGAAAAATTCTTCACACTCTGATCTTCTCTGTTCCAAGGTAGAACAAGTAGATTGAAGAGCTTTACTGGCTTGTTTTTGGTCAATGCTCTTTTTTTTTTGGAATAGCCGGCTAAGAGGAAGAGTGATAGCTAATATGTCTTCTAGAGACGCTATGGAAACTATGAAAGAACTAGTGACTCTATTATTTAAAAGAGACAGTGCTTCGGTTTCTTTCCAAGTACTTACAAATTCAAGCACTTCATGAATTTTTGGAAGGCTTGAACAAAACAAATAAATACTATCATTGCGTTCCACCCATCTTGTTTGGCAGAGCACTATAAGCTGTCTGCCTAATTTTTGTTTTAAGACAGAGTTTCTCTTTGGGCTTGCTGTAAAAAAAGAAATAACTGTTTTTATGGTGTCGACTGCACTTCTGACCTCTTGAATCTTAGAGGCCTTTGTCAGTGTCAAATTCAAAGCATGGTTTAAGCACGGGCAATGGGTGGCGTTGACAGCACAACGTTTCACAGCATTTACTGCTCCCTTTACCTCAGACACCATACTACTACATCCATCAGTGGCTATTCCTACACAGTTTTCTGGGTTCAAATTATTTTTTTTAATTAATCCAAGCACAGTACTTCCTATCACTTCACCAGTCAAGGAGGGTTCACTTAAATAAGTTAAGTCTTCTTCTTGTGAAAAAGCTTCAACGGGTTTTCTGGAATCCACAAAGTCCAGGAAATCTTCATAAACATTTCCTTCGTAGCAGTAGCGTGTGGAAAATGTCAGTTGTGAATCATGAGCAGTATCTGTTGTTTCATCAAATAATATGCTATAGTATTTTGCAGCTTTGATTCGTTCCAGTATGACATTTCGGACTTCAGTTCCGCAACAGTTGATTAATTCACTTTGAATCGTTTTACTAGAGTACACTGCATTAGCGCATGCTGACTGGAGGTGTTTGCTGAGATTCTCATCTCCTGATTCGATATCAAAACGCACCAGTTCTCTGAAATTTCCTTCGTTTTGGGTTTGAATTTCCTTTATTACGCAACCCGTTATTCAATAACCACAAGTCAACACACATTGAACCTGTCTTTGTGTCACTCACGCTTTGCGACGGCAGGGAAAGGGATCTTGGCGCGACTGGTGATGGGGCACGGCGATCGCGTATCTATTTTTGTACACTAGACTTGACCTTCAAGCGAAATGCACTGTACTGGTGCACTTCTAATCGACAAGCAAGTTTAAACTTAACGTTTCTTTCCCCAAAAGTTGGCACTAGCGCTACATATTATTTACTTTATTTTCTTTGCTTCTTGTAATATTGAGTTCTTTCTCTAAATTAAAAAACATGATCTAAAGGGGGGGGGCTGCAGCCCCCCCTGGACTCTGTCCTTTCATAGCCATCTTAAGCTTCGGAAAAAGGAAAAAATCATCTCGCGATAGGTCGGGAGAATATGGTGGGTTATTTATCACTGTAATTGAATGCTTAGCAAGATATTGTTGTACAGAAATTGCTGTATGGGGGCCTAGCATTATTGTGTAAAAGAAACCATTGCCCAGAATCAAACAGTTCCTTCTTGACTCGCCTTATCCTGTTTCTTAATCGAAAAAGCCCCTCCTTATAAAAATACTGATTAATTGTTTGATTTTCAGGAACAAATTCTTGATGAATAAGTCCTTTGTAATCAAAAAATGCAATCAGCATCACCTTAGCCTTTGATTTTGACATCCGTGTTGTTTTTTTTTTTTTTTTTTGGTATGTGTGTGTGTGTGTGTGTGTATGTATGGTAGAAGACGGTCCTTTCCACTGAGCACTTTGTCTTTTTGTTTCTGGGTCGTATTGTAGAC
The DNA here is from genome assembly GCA_907164885.2 of Dolomedes plantarius. Taxonomy (NCBI): domain Eukaryota; kingdom Metazoa; phylum Arthropoda; class Arachnida; order Araneae; family Dolomedidae; genus Dolomedes; species Dolomedes plantarius. The sequence goes on from OU015490.1 coordinate 168,296,951, forward strand.
ACCAGCTCTCATCTCCTACTGCAATACACTTTAAGAAATTGTTGTCCTGTTGCGCAGTAGTCAGCAAATCTTCATAGAAGCTTTTCTGTCTTCTTTTTGCTGTTCTGTCAAAATCCGAGGCACAAATCGAGCACAAACTTTTTTCATTTTCAGATTTTCAATTAAAATTAATCTACAGCTTTCTTTGCTTATCCCAAACATGTCTGAAAGTTGCCGAGTTGTTACAAGTCTATCAGCTTTTACCAAAGAACGAATTTTCTCCACATTTTCCTCATTCTTTGAAGTTGAAGGGCGCCCTTTCTTTGGTTCATCTTCAATGCTTTCTCGCCCACATTTAAAGCGGTTGTACCACTCATTCACTTGTGTTCTTGATAACGATGCATCACTATATACTGTTCGAATCATCTCTAAAGTTTCGGTAGCAGATTTACCTAATTTGTAACAAAATTTAATGTTACAACATTGTTCCATTCCGAAGCAAATTTTTTTGCACAGTGGCATCTCAATAAATGAAAATTACTATGCGTTTTTATATGCAAACGACTAAATAACCAGTTTAAACTGGCTTTATCAAGAGTTGAGATGTCACTCTTTCTAGCCAGGCGATTATTTCACTTTTTTATTTTATCGTTTGATTTTTTAATTTGTCCGGTTACTTTATGGGCGCCCCTTGTATATCATTAATATGCAACCATGCATATCTGATGATGTTTGTTATCACAGACAAATACTTTTATTTGTAGAATATTAACAACTAACTGGTCGGCAACTTGACAGAAAAATATGTTAGGAGATCATATATATGTTTAATTTCTTAATTCATCTCATCATCTGAATAATTTCTTGAGTATTACAACAGGAAAAAAAAAATGAAATCCACACAATTATTCACACATGAATACTCATAAACAGAATGCTACTGAAGACTTATTATGTCTAGCCTCCTATTCATACATCTAAGATATAAGGTGGGAAGAAATAATGTTCTAACACTATCAAGTAATTAAAATATTTAAAACAAATTTTCAAACAAACCTAAACAGTTTAAACATGTAGGGTTAATTCTGGCACCTCCCCCATTCCTACTTAATGCTGTAAAATATAAAAAGACAAATTTATGAATTAAAAACACGAGGTTTAGCTTCTTCATCGTTAAACCTCTTTGATATACTTTCTATGCAAACACAATGTAGTACATTCATTTATTCTTATGATGAGGCAAATTTAAATGCAATCCAACTATATTATATAGCTTCATGTAAGACAATTTTAAAAGTTTTGACTCGACATTTCTTATGCAAACAATAAGGAGGTGAAAATATAAACACACCTGTAATACATACATGCATACACATGAAAATATACACAAGTATGTGACCAGAATAAAAATATATTATTACACACATGAAAGCACAGGCCTGAAACAATAATTATTCTTAGAATGAATTATGTAGGGGCTGGTTGGTGATTTGATTGAAAAACTTGGGTCATCTTCCATAACTTGAGTGTTAACAGGACCTACAGCTTACATCCTATTCCATACAGCAACAACCATCCATGATTAGAGCCCCTAGACCAGGGGTCCTCAACCTTTTTTTACCTAAGAGCACATTCTTGAATACCAGTAGGACAGAAGGCACCATTTATTTTTTCAAGGTGAATTTATAGTTGGACATAGTTAATACATACATACACATAATGTACAAAAAAACATTTAATTCAAAAATATAATTTAACATATAAAAATTATTGTTAATATTCTTGTGTAAAATAAATGATTACTAAATAATGCATACAAAATCTACAAAGTATAAAAATTCTTTATAAAATATATAAACCTCAAAGTCAATGCGATTTTTGGCATTTCGTTGGCCATTGCTTCATAATTAGGAGAGTATGATGATATTCCTGACCGCAAACAATCATCGAGGTGTTTATCTGTAAGTCGTGATCTGTACTTTGACTTTATGATATTCATTATTGAAAACAATGATTCTTACAAGTATGTGGAACTAAAAAAACAACTTTATTTTATATGCTGCTCTTTTCAAGAATGGAAATTTGTTTCTGTCAACTTATTTCAGAAATTCTCATCTGGTACAATGGACTTTAGGACAATGTCGTTCTGAAGATCTAAAATTTCTATCTCCAGTTCTTCTGTCCTTACTTGAACAAGCTCTAAAATGTATGATACATTACTTGGTAAGTAAAAGGATTAACAAAAAAGGTGACCATTGGCTTGATGATATTAAACTATTGAAAGCACTTTTCAATCTGGTCTTGGAGTAACTGAAGGTTGATAACAAATGTTGATAAGTCAATTTCCCTGTCGCCCATCATTTTTTTTTCATATTTGGAAAATGCACAAGGGACTTAATCTTCAAATGTGATGTCCACAAAGCCAGTTTAGCTTTAAATAAGTTTATAGACCCTATCATTGTAGCTATATGTTTGTCCTTTCCCTGCAGCTCTAAGTTTAAATAATTCAGTTTTTCCATTATATCTGTTAAAAAAGCCAAATCTGCTAGCCAACAAGGGTCTTTTAGTTAAAAAAATTTGAATTTTGGTACTGAGATAATTTTTTATTTCAATTAAATCTACAAATCTAGCAAGAACTTTGCCTTTACTGAGCCAAAGTACTTCAGTATGCAGAATGAGATCAGGATCTTCAGGATTTTCTAATAGGGCCTTAAAAAGGTGGTGTTGCAAAGGAGCTGCACGAATTAAGTTGACTATTTTTATAATTATTTTCATGACATGTCCGAAGGGTAGTAATCTACCACATAAAACTTCCTGGTGGATAATACAGTGATACAACAAAGGTTTGGAAATGATTAATTTTTTATGCAGATGGCAATAAATCCATTGACATTACCAACCATTGCTGGTGCTCCATTAGTGGTTATCGCAGACAGCTTCTGGAGAGGCATATCTATCGACTTTGCATGTTATAAATATTTTATATATATCCTCACCTGTTGTTTGTCCTTTCATGGGTAGCAATTTTATAGATCTTTTACAGTAAAGTCACTAAATACCATTCTCACCATAACTGCTAACTGTGCTGTATCTGATGTCTATAGACTCGTCAAATTGTAGTGAGAACCACTCACATATTTCCAAGTCACTCTTTAACTGAGTTTTCATGTCCTTTGAAATGGCTTGTATTCTTCTTGTAATGGTGTTATCTGACAACTTTAAGTCTTGTATTGCTGACATGATCTCACATTTGCTGGAAAATCCCTCAAATAAGCAATCAGCACAAGTAAGAAATGCTTCTTTTAACAACTCACCATCCTGGCTTTTACTTCTTTGCGAGTATGTCAGACATTTTTAAAGAAGCAATAGTAGCATTTTTAGATCTTAACAGAGGCCTAGTGAAAACTGACTGTTGAGCAGAGAGATTCGATTTTAGCTGATCTATTTTCTTCTTTCTTATTTCAGATTTAAGTGGATAGTTCATATTCAAAGTAGCATGAATTGTCAGGAAATAACATTCAACATTGTTTTTTTTTGCACTGCGACAGACAAATACATTTGTCTTTCAAATTGACGAAGCAATATGAATCCTCCCATTCAGTATTAAAATTATAGGTCCATTGTCGTTTACATGATTCACTCATTTTGGTGTAAAAATAAGTAAGTATTTAAAAACAATGAAGGAGGAAACACAGTATACAAAAAATATGAGCATATATTTATGAATAAAAAATGAAGTAGATACGTCGAATGACTGTTTATCTCACAGCACAAACCACAAAACTGGCTCTCACGAGATGAGCTCCAGGCAAATGTCTGTGTTGTGACGGCAACCATAGAAATGGACTGGTTCATTTCAGTTAAGGTATGGGAAATTGGGTTGGCGAAGATTTGGCCCGAGGGGGTAAAGAGATTGGTTGCATTACACTTAGTGCTTTTATCTGTGTTGGATGCCATATCTACTTTTGTGTGGTTAATCATTAATAATTACAAGATAAAAAGACTTTTTATATACCATGATTTTAAATTTTCTGTTGAATCATATAAACTAGACAATTCTATGTATTAATAAATACTTTTAAAAACTTTTTTTGATGAATTATCCCATCAACTTGAAAGAAAATGATGAAATGCGTAATAAAGAGGGCAATTATAAGAAATTTTCAAACATTTATTTATTGAATAACATATATAAACACATTGCCCGAATAATTTCGCTATTACGTTAATAGGTTCACTATTACGTTAATAGATGGCACCTGTAGCGCAGTTACTTTTGGTCCCAGACGCTACTTGTATTTTTACGTTATGGATTTTAAAATATGGAATAAAGATGGCTAAAAGTATTAAAATAATACATTGTCATCTTGTTCTGAGCTATTCTAAAAGTTTCAAATGTCTAGCTAGTCGGGAAGTTAGTTAAAAATCGATTGCAAGATTTGTACCAGACAAACACACAGACAAACAAACACACACACAAACAAGAAAGCAAGTTAATAAAAACATGGTAAAAATGAGAAAACTGTTACATAGTGTCAGACTCTCGTCTCCCATCCCTAAGTGGAATTGATGGACGTGAGTAATAGCGTCTTCAATGTGCACAAATGAAACATAAACAGGTGTCGAACGATATACACCTTTGGGGAAGTGCGGCAATAGTTGAAAAGGACGCAAGTCATTTAGAAAGATTTGTGAAACCATTAGCGGCGCGTTTCTACTTTAGAAAAGTCGGCAGGAAAGGAAATTCGTCATGGATGGTTGGAGAAGGCGCTGAGAAGAATGGATAAAGACAGGACGTGGGGAACGAAGAGAGAATAGATTCGGACTGTTGAAGGGTCAACACGCTTACGGGAGACGGGGAGCACGTCGGACTTGGAAATAATGAGCCCTACTCTCATGGTGGATTTTACGTTCATCGAAACGAACCTTTGTAAATGACGTATTTAACCAAGATTTTAATGTATTAATAAACCCAGATGTAAATAAGAGTTGGTGCTACAGTTATAATTACTTATACACGATAATGATTTGTCGGATCACGACTATAAAGGTTAACACACAGCATTTTATTGAAAGCTGAAATATTTTTATCATGGTCGCACAGCGGCGGGAACATGTAAAACGATTGGCGGGTGCCATAGGGTTGGGGACCCCTGCCCTAGACTAAAGTCAAGAACATTAGCTATTCTATTCTGCCATAAAAAATTTCTAGTATTTACTACAAATCTGCAATGAAATTATGAGCTAAAAATGACTTCAAAACACAGCCCATAGGTAACATTTCAGTCACATGATGAATATTTTAAAAAAGATATTTTGATTCTTACATCTTTAAAAGCTTTTATCAATTGCTTGATCTCAATTTGTGGATGGAAAAACTTGAAATTTGAAACTGAGGGTCTGAAACTAGAGAAAAAAACTAATACAAATGAGAAACAGGTTTTCAATTTTGCTCAGCTAGTTTTAATAGTTTCCTAAAAAGGTAATACTGTACTGACTGTGTATGACAATGAAAGAAACCTTATAAAAACCTGAATGGATATAAATCTTACTTGGAATAATTCAGAGATCTGAGCCCAAAATGCCCTAAGAAAAAGGATACATATAGCTAAATTTGGTGGAAGGTGCAAAACCTGTTAACATACACAGAGTCACATGCAATATACATCAGTTTACAAATTTCCTCTTAAACTCATCTTGCATACATTAAAACATACATACATATGTATGTATTGTCTCAATAATTTTTTATATAGTTATTGAAAGTATCCATATTAAAACTAGCAAATATACATAAATCAATAAAGACAGATGGATGGCATAATTTTTTAATGAAGAGTTAGTATAACAAAGAATAGGATTGATAAGTCATTGTGGAATAAAAATGAGCTTTTTCAGTTTTTATTTACTTACTATTTAATAAAGTTTTAACAAGTTCTTATTTACAGACAAATTACAATATTCATTGTACAAGTTGACAAATAGATGGATAATTATTTACAGGAAGGCCTCTTTGAACAGCAGTATTCACTTGCATTTTCACTTTAATTATCTGTATCTTGTAAGTAGCTGGGCTTTCAGGATTTTGCACAAGCCCAAAAGCAACATCAAATAATCCAACACAGTTTGAATGTTGATGCAAAACTCCATGAATAAGTACCTTAATTAATCCATGTTCCTCTACCTCAAGCTTTATTGAATCATTAGATTCATAAGCATGAAAATAGTATTTATCCACAAGTATGAGATTAGCTAAGAAAGCTGCAACATCAACAGCACAAGATAGTGACATTTCTTTGTGATCCTGTGGTGTTAACAATTCAGCTGAAAGTGTGCAAGATGGCCAAAAATGTTCAGGTCCAAAGCCATCGAGGTTATTTAACATTTTGAAGAACCATTTAGAAAACTCAACACCCATCTGCTGTGTTGCTACTTCAAGGCACTGATTTTCATTTACAGTTTCTACATAGTCACAGTCCTGAAAGAGACATATTTGTGATAACATGAAAAAAATATAACACGTCCAAAATACTTTTTAAAATGGGAAAATTGGTAATTACCATATCTTTCTTACAGTTAGTAACAACTGTTATCGCCAATTTACATTAATATAATGAAAAATTATTTTATAATATTTTAATGTACAAATAATTCTAGTAATGTGTTTCCTCTTACAAGTATCTAATAACTGAATAAAATATTCAAAATCATATTTTTACATAAAAATTACTAACTTAACTTTCTCTTTAAATATGGAAAACAAACTTCTCCAGTTAAAAACTAATCATTTTCGTAGGTCTTAGATTACATGCACTTACTTTAATTACCATGCTTAACAAACAAACAAAAAAAAACTCATACTCAAAATTCCGAAAACAGATAGTTTATTCTTCAAGGACATTTATTTACTCATGAAAACTATGATATAACTCTAAACTGAAAAGAAACAAAGAAAACTACATGCAGGAATATTATGCTCTTAATGATATGCATGTCATAATGAGCCTGATAATATCAAATTTACAATATATTTTTAAATTTTCTAATCTTTTAACAATGAGAAACTCATCTATTACCAACTCTTAATGTAGCCTAAGTCAAGGCTTGATTGTCATTTTTTTTCTAAAATACTAGTGACAGAGTTTCCAATCATTTTCAAAAGATAAATAAATAAATAAAAAATAAAAAACTTTTCTGAGCTCCATATTTTCAAATTCTTTTAACATTAAATGAGCTAAAATCTACTATACTAACATCTACCCAAATTTTAAGTAATTCCCAAGCAACTGACACATAAATTTTAATAAAAAAATTACTCCGACATGATTTCACAAATAAAATTAAATAATGCTACTTAATATTTATTTCAAAGTGTATTATTATTATTTTGATTTCAAAAATTAAAATGTGGAAAATTATACTTTTCAGTATTCAAATTTCTCTCCCTTTATACCACCATATCAGCAAATTTTGTTTTTGAGAGAATGCTTTCAAATACATTTACTATAAAGCAATGAAACAATATATATATATTTTTTTTGTGCAACCTTATTTAATACTCTAAATCAGACCTGAAATTATAGTGAGGTACACAGTTACTTGTATGATCTGTACAACTTCTGGAATAAAGACATCTGTAGACTTGAAAGTGCTTTTTGAATTTCTTCAATTTCTGGCATTTTTCTTCCCATTATTATAAAAGGGGAAGCTGATAGCGTGGCATCCAAAAAAATGTCACATAGCACACATGAAATGCTCGTCTGTTATGAACAGAATTGATTCAAGAATGTTTTCTCAGATTTGATTCAAAGACATTCAATCACACTAAAGGCAAACATTTTGAGTTATAATGAAACCCCATAACTCCTGATTCTGATACAAAAAGTTCTGGAATCTTTGAAAACTATAGTTGATTTTCTGAATTTGCTAGGTGACATGTAAATAAAAACTAAAACTCCAAAACTTTCGTAGCAAATCTAAAACCTATGAAATGAATTAAAAATATAGTTTCTGTCCATAGTACCTCCTCAATGAAAAGCTAATTTTTCAAGACAGGATTTTGAAAAAAGATTGTTTAAGTCAAAGGACATTTTAATCAACATATTTAAATCAGGATTTAAATCCTTTCCATTTAAACATCCTTAAAAATAATTCATATATATATGCGTGTATATATATATATATATATATATATATATATATATATATATATTATATATATATATATATATATTTATATATATATATATATATGTATATATATATATATATATATATATTTATATATATATATATATGTATATATATATATATATATATTTATATATATATATATATGTATATATATATGTATGTGTGTGTGTGTGTGCAAGGTATATGCAAACACACTAACTCAGCAACAATGGTTTGGAAATTTATTTAGATCAGGACTTGTTAGTTTCTAATTTTTCATCTGAAATTCAACCTGGATTTTAAAAAAAATTAGACCTGAACTTAAAAAAAAATAAAAATAAAAATTTAAGTTGGCTCTCTGTTTAACGATGCTCTACTTAACGACGATATTTCCCAGTCCCAGCCCCTCCGACGTTATGGGAAATGTTATTTTTTCACAAATTCTGTTTAAGGGCGATCTCTACTTAAGGACGATTTTTCACGGTCCCTTGAAAGTCGTTAAACAGAGAGCCAACTGTAATAATAATAATAATAATAATAATAATAATAATATGCTGACTCTAATATTTCCAGCTAATCACTTAATGAAGTTCAGCCTATTTGGGAAGAAAAAAAAAATATTCAACACAAAGAATTATGAGTAGTAACTACTTACTTTGCATGGTTCTGTTGAGCCCCAAAATTCTAAACATTTTCTAACCAATTCTGCTTTATCCCAATCTGCTTGAACTACAATTCTTCTTTTCACCAAATAATTAAAGAGAACTTTCTTCGTTACCTTTTGTCGTCTTAATAGATCTGAAGGATTTACAGTGCAGAATAGTATTTTTTCAATAGCCACTGCAAATAAGAAACAAAATTAATAAACATGAATAAAAAAAATCAACATTTAAATTTACTTTAGTTTTTGTATTAAGCTTTCTAAAATCCTTTACAGAAGCATTTAAGTTTCTACAATATTCATTTTGAATACTTGAGGATAAAAAAAGACACCATTAGATGCTATAATAGCCTTGAAGTTTGTTTGTTTATTTATTTTTATAAGGCAGACAATTTGTTCTGAGGCCATCTACATATCCACATCACAATATTGAGGATTTCTTAATTATAGGAGCACCCTATAGGTCAGAGGTGGGGTAAGAGCGGCCTGCGTGACCTTCTTGTGCAGCCTTCATAAAAGCTAGCACTTGTATTAATTAATATTTAATTTTATAGATTACTACAATTTGCAAATCAATGGAATTAAATAAAGAAAGGCATGAATGTATGTACGCAGGCTTTGCGTTACAAAGCTTGATCCAAATATTCAATTGCTTTCAAGCAAGAAACAAATGCAAATATACTACTAGCTTAAATTTTCCATCGGATTTAAAAATTATTTTAGGAATTGTTGCTATGTCAGCTATTTATAATTTAATACTATTATTTTTCTATTGTATTTCTTTATAATGTTAAAATTATTTAAAAATACTTCTACTTTATTATTTTTATTTGAAGTGGTATTTAAATATGTAGTTATTAAAATTTAAAAATCTGGATATATATATATATATATGTGCTTACATAAATAAAAATACCAACAGTAAAATATAAAAAATTACAGTGGTATCTATGAATCTTATAATTTTATTAAAAAAAAATAATAATTAATGATTAATGTTATAACAAGTTTTTACCCTTATGTGAATACAAAAATATTTTACATTGTAACTTTTAAAGTCAAATAATAAATAAATAAGGACTTAATTTTTTGTTATTTTTCTATATAATGCATCAAATTGTTAAAACTATACCTAACTATAATAATTTCATAAAAGTCACATTTATAGCTATATCAACTTATGAGGCCTCCTTTATTTCTACCTAATTTACATGTGGCCTCTAATGGTAAAAAGGTTCCCCACCTCTGCTGTAGGTGAACCAACAGTACTCCCTCTTTATGAGAGGATAACACAGTCATTTCCATAGTCAGGATTCAAACTCAAGCTCATTCTGTGGAAGCTCACAATACTAGCAACTACACGAAGTGATTTTGAAGTGAATAATGAACTGCTCAACAAGGTATTATCAGTTATACAGTCGAACCTCCCATAACAAGCATAATTTGTTCTAGAATCTTACTCGTAATGCGAAACACTCGTTAAGCGAAAACATTTTCCCATATAAATTAATGTAAAATATGATAATGCGTTCCATGCCAAAAAATACTCAAAATTTTTTAGATGTAACATTTATTATTTAAAGAAAATTACTTATACATAAATTCTTAAGGAGCAAAATCATCCATATGTAGTTTATTATTTACGAATTTAAGACACATATCTAATTTTTTTACTAGAAAGCTATCTAGCAACATTTGTTTTTCTCGGCATTTCAAAATTTGCTGAAAATGTGTCACCGCATTGTCACTGAATAAATTTACAGCGCACATAGCCACCGTCTTATCAGGGTAATGCTTTGTAACTTACGATGCAACAGTTTCCCATGCTTTCATCATTGCTTTAATTGCACCAGAAGATTGTTTCTTTGCTGTCTCTCCATCCTTCTCCACTGACAAACTCTCCTCTACAACTCCTTGCTGTGAAAGACACTGTAATTCTATTAGCTGTTCGATGATCAGCTCTTGGTTGTGCTCTTCCACAAGCTCCTCAATATCATTGTTATCCTCCAGTCCCATGATATTTGCTTCTTGAACCATCCATGACTACCCTTAAATACTTATTTTTTGGCCGTTGATGATCCTGGTGACGTGAAGAGGGGACTTCCTTCCACATCACTCGATATGCAGAATGTTGCTGGTTAAGCGAGCCATTTTTTTACAATTTATTTTGCTCGTTATGCAAAATACTTGTTATGCATGGTGCTCGTTAAGCGAGGATCCACTGTATTTATTCTATAAACAGCTATCTGCTTTAAGTACAGGTATTCTTTGACTTACAACCGAGATAGGGATCTAGACATTGGTCTTAAGTTGATTTGGTCGTAAGTCGAGTTTCAAATAGAAGACATAAATTATTCTTTGCCATCACTACTTATTATGTTAGTATAATCCTTGGTTCAGAATTTGCGACAGGAGATATGTTGCAAGTTTTTAAAACAAAGTTATCCAAGGGAGTTTGAACAGTTTACGTCTTCTTTTCCTTGTATACTATCTGGTAGCAAGGCAGAGTTTTCTAACACTTGTGAATCTATCTTGATTTGGATTCATTGCTTCTAATTGCTGTAGTACTTTATTATTATAATGAAAAGCTGAAGCCATTTCTTGCAAAACAAATTTTTTTTTATTGTACTTCAGCTTGTTTGTTTGTTTATTTCATTTCTATATCTATTAAACTTCTATTTTTTTTTTTTTGTGGCACTTTTACTATTGCCTGCCATACAGGGAATAAATTTATGTATGCACTTAACTTCACAGATTAAAATCAAACCACTACATATTTAACAATACGAAATAGCTAGTAATATTTTTTGTAATAATAATGAGAAGCAACGACTGTGTCTTGTTTTGTTAACTCTCGAATGAAGGTTTATTTGATTTATCGTGTGGATATCAAAACTATTGCATCATACATTTTTATTATTGTGCCATAAACTTGTGCTGTATTTTTAGAATATTGCATATTTTTTAATAATTATATAATACATATAGGTATGTACTGTACATTCGAGGAGCATTTTTGAGAAAAAAAATAAAAACAAGTAAAAAAATTAATAAAAATTTAGGTCGTAAGTCGAGGAATACCTGTAAGCTTAACATTATTTCTAAATTCGACAGTTAAGATTGTTGTTACAAATTTTGATAAATAAACTAAGGAAAATATCATAAATAGGTTTTTAACTATCACTCTAAAAATCTTACAAACATTTACAAGTAGGGGAACCTGTTATACTTTGAAAGGATGCACACTGATCCTAAGCCATTGCCAGCTCTATCTATTCAGTTTTTTTGTAAGTGTGAAGAGTAATTCATGTATATGCCATGAAAGCTCCTTAATGTGTTTTGTATAAAAAAACCTTTCGATTTCAGTCTAGCTGTCAACCTCACTTATTTAGTCTTGGGGACTCCAAGTAAATATTTTTATGTTTTAATTTTGATTTCTCTTGAGATCTTAACAGCATTTTAACACAATGCTGTTAATGAACTTCATTCCTAAATCAATTGCCCTTTTAGAAACATATTAATCATAAAATTATGACTTTAATGTAACATAGAAGTTGGAGAAAAGAACAATTGTTTGGAGTGTGAACCTGTTGTACCTCGGACCAGGAATTTTATACCTTGGTCCTAGTTTCAAGGTAAAATGTCCTGCTAGTTAATTCACATTCTATTGGTACCCTTAGGCGACAGCCATGCCTCGGAGCAATATCAGTGTCAAAAAGAAGGCTTAAGAAAGAGAAGAGAAAGAAGATAAAGAAAGCTATTGATTTAGTTCTCAAGAAAGATATGACAAAGATTCGGAGCTGCTAAACATTTCAATCTATCTAAAACTACGCTAATTAGCAAGTGAAAAAAATTTTAGAATCAGGAATGAGTACATATTCATAATCCAAAAATAACAATGTGAAACAAGTTTTTACTAATGAAGAGGAACTCTTATCAATCAAATGCATCCAAAGAGCTGGTCAACTTTAGCTTAGGTTTAAAACAAGTTTGCTAGTTAGCCTTCTAACTTATAAAAGCAAGTAATAAAAAATATGATAAATCCTGGGATAGAAATCAAATGGCTGGGGAATTTGAATTCGATTATTTCAAAACAATTTGAGGACATAACTTTAAAAAACCAGAAACCTCAAGCTTGTCTTCGGCTACAGCTTTTAACTGAGCAACTGATGATTCATTTTTATATTTTATTTCCGATATGTTTATTGTGTTTATAATAAAGTTTAATTGATCTACTAACCTGCTTTTAAAAAAAAAAACTTTTAATTAAGGTTTGGGCTAGGGTAAAAATTTATACTTTTTAATTGTGTAATAAAAATAAAAATCAATCGAACTAAGGTAGAAGATATGATGGACCAGGGTATAACAGGGTGTTGTACCTTGGTCCTAAAAGCATTTTAATTCTAAATTGTCCAAAAAACATGAAATTAATTCACATCAAAAATTAATAAAATTACAGGTTAACACATTGTGAATTATCAAAATGTAGCATTGATTTATTTTTTAAGCACTACATGGATGAAAAAAAATTAAAACATTAAAATATGTCTGAGGTAGAACTGGTTTCCTTAGTATAACACATACAATGTACATAATTCAACGTGAAATAAAACATATAAAGAGGACATTAGATTGCTGAACAAATTAACAGAAAACCTACCCTAGCGTTGAAAATTTTAACTTTTCAATAAAAGATTGTGCAGTTGCAACAAATCCTCACACTGAAAATGGACAAATATAGCTAAAAGTAAAATAACTTAACAAAGCAAAATAATTATTAGCAGGAAGAAATGTAGACAAAAATAAACAGAAAACACGAACTTAGGACCCAACACACCTTAATGCAAGTTTCTGTGGTAGAACTAAACCATATATCGAGGTAACCAATTGGTCTCATCATCAGGAGGCCTAACCAAATCAATTACCTCAAGGGGAACTTTCTGAATAGGATGCAGGTCTGACCAAAAGACATCCCAAGGCCCCGAGATCCCCATTGAAACAGACAGTCAAATCAAATGAAAAATACACAGACATCCTACACTTATGACTCAACGCACCTTAAATACAAGCACACATACAGCATTCTGCACCCCTGCTTCCAAGTGGGCCCTGTACAGGTACATCTGTTGCACCTGCTAGTTACGGCACTGGAGATAATCTGATGATTTGCCATTTTATAGAATTATTGATAGTGCAGATAAAGATATAATTATACGTGATGAAATATATAAAAAGCTTTTAAAAGTTTTATCACTTAAAAGCGTTCATTATAATGTATTTAACAATAATAGGCCATTTCAAAAGCATTAGCATCAATCTATCATATAATATAAAATAAAGTAAAATATTAACACCATAGCCTATGATATTATTCAATTTGGGTTCTCGCTCATTTTGAATAATGTATAAAGGTTATTTTTATAATTGTACTTTCTGTCCCGTGGTATTCAGTAATTTTTTACGTAACTTATCACTGTTTCCACACATTCACAGTATTCAAGAATTATGATGAAAAATAATTCTAAAATAAGGAATTCGAGGATAATTTTATGTATTAAATATATTTATACAGTTAAAAACGACATTTAAACCCGTACCCTGTCTATTTTGGGTGGTAAACATTCGTTTCGTCACAGTCTCCAAAATTGAAAACACGTCGTGGTCATCGATATCCTTTAAAATATCATTAAGTCCACTTCTTTCATTTGGTGATAACATGTCTACGAGGTTCTTTTGCTGACACTACGTCTATTTCAGAGATAATAAAACATGAAAATAACCAAAATATTAATTTTTCATGCTATAACCCACTATGCATGCCATTAGATATTTCATAAACACAAATATCTTTCAGTTTCGTTATTTTCGATATTTTAAATCGATTACGAAATTGTTATCGGATCGATTACAATGGAGAAATGAACAAGGAAGAACTTATCAGCCATCGTAAAATATATAAAAAAATAACCAGCGTCACTGAAGAAAATTAGAAACAATTGAAAAAGCAACTCCTTCGATTCGATGGAACGTTCAGCAGTATTTTCTTAACAGAAAAGTTTTCATGACCAATAATGATAGTACTACTTAAATTCTTAACGTGTAAATGGCAACAATTTGATCTGTCATGATCCCACAACATTAAACACCAAACGGAAAGAGAAATATTTGTGCCTCACGATCTTGAGAGATAGTTACTGGTACCGAAAAGATTTTTTAGGCGTTAAATATGAATGTCATAGCAGCTATTAAACTGTACGTCAATAAAATGATTGATGATTGTGGTACTGGAATGAAAGTATTGTTGATGGATAAAGAAACGGTTTGTTGCTAAAATATTATTTATTTTTCATTAAATGTCATTGAGTTTTGAGGTTGTATTTGCTCAGAAATCCGAGCTTTGTTCATTATTTATCATAACATTAAGTTTGATATCGTACTTTGTTGGACACCCGGAAGAATTGAATAATTTTTGCATGATTTTCCACGATTTAATAAAACAGTAGAGACCTGTAACAAACTTTTATGTCATGGTAAATGAAGAGAGATGAGGGAACGGAATTTTCTTCATGTATGGTTACCTAGGATTCTTTTGAACAAAATAAAAGAGACAAATGATTATGCTTTCTAGTATACTTTTAAGTTCGCTGTGCGTTATTATGAAAGGATCTCATACACTACTATGGGATCTTTTTATAGCATGTTCATATGTTGGACATTTATCGTAAAAGTTTCAATCAATAACGGTGGCCGTTATTTAGGTGTTAATATATACAATGGTATCTCCGAAAAGCGGATAGTCACGGGACCAAAAGTTTTGTCTGTTATTAGGAAGTGTCCGCATTTGGGGAGGACAACCTTTTTATAACAAAGTTTTTGCACTTCTGTTTGACATTTGATTGAAAATTACGGCTGCAATTTTTATTGAAAAAGAAAAATTAATTAGGTAAGAAAAGAATAACTATTTACTACTTTACCTTTCAATTGTGTGCTAATCCTTTTATCTTGCATTAAATAATCCCAAAATACAATGTATAGGAGTTAAATTATTTTAATTACTACTAAAAAAATCTTAACAGCTGGATTTCTCCTTTTATTACAACAAACCTGTTTTCAAGGTGAATCTTTGGAGGATTTAGCTTTGCTAGTCCCTCTGAATCTTTATTGTTCAAATGTTTTAATTGTTCGCTGCATTTCAGTGCTTCTGAATAATCTTTGATTTTGCAGTCTTCCATGGACGATTCCTCATCATTATCCTCAGAAAGGGCCAGTGCTTCAGTGGTGTCTTGATGAATGAAATTCGAAACATGCAGGTTTTCTTTCTCAATGGATAAATCGTTGTCAATCTTGACATACTCTTCAACACTGACATTTGAATCCAAATTGGCTACTAGATCTGCAAGTTCTTTTTCACTTTTTTCAGTAGTATTGTCAGTTGCCACTTTGCTTGTACTAAAAAATCCTGCCTTCTTCAAACATTTTTTAACGCACCTAGGTTCAACCTTTTTAAGAGCTGATGTTGTCCAGGAAATTGCATCCAAAACAGATACAGATTTTGCCAACTCTTTGCTGGATTTGCAGGAGATAATCTGTAAAAGCATGTCTTAGAAGCAGCTTTCTGTATTGTATTTTAAAGTTGTGGATAATTACCTGATCAAGTAGCTGTAGCATCAAAGTGGTGTTAGGAGGCAAGAAAACTAAATTCACATTTTTGAGCTTTAAATCATCAGGATGGGAAATAGCATTGTCCATGAACAGAATAATTTTTCTCTTTTGATTTTTCACTTTGTTGTCTAACTCCAGCAATCAATCGCTCATTATCTCAGTGGTCATCCATGCTTTCTTATTTGACTTCCACAAAACACTAAGTTTTCATACATCAATGTTCTTGAAATATGTAGGCTTCTTAGCTTTTCCAATAACAACTGGAGTTTTGAACTCTCCCAACATGTTGCAACACAGCAAAAGAGTGAGCTGCTTTTTTGAAATTTTCCCACCACTTCATTTTTCACCCGTACAACATAAGGTGTTGTCTGGAAGGACGCGGCAAACGAGGCCAGTCTCATTGGCACTGAAAATGTCTCTGTCATCATATCCTTTTTCAAAGAATTAAGCTTTCTTATCAAATCTGTTACTTCATTTGAATTTACAGATTTTTCTTTGCTACAAATCTGTGTAAAAGATATGTTGTGATGTATTCGGAATTTTTCCAACCATCCAATTGAGGCCTTTAAAGTTTCTAACTCCAAACGTTCACTGACTTCTCTGGCTTTTTCTTGGAGCAACTTTCTTGGAGCTTCCGCTTACAGGAATGTTCTTTGCACAAGCAGAATGGAACCATTTCATGAACACTTCAGCAATTTCGTTTGTTTCTGTCTTACGAAACTTCAAATTTTTGTTTGAACTCCTTTATTCTTTAAAAGTTTACTAATCTGTGTTTTACCAATGTGGAAACATTTGGCAAGGCTACCAACACTCAGCTTTTCCTTTTCAACACCATTTTAAACGATCTGAATCAGTTTGCACTATCGCTCTAAACTGAATAGACAAGTAAAGTTTTAGCCTCGCCAGTGACCAACGACCAAGCCCCCCAAAACAGGTTTCACGCCTCTTAAAGTCCAAGAGACAGAGAAAGTTTGGGAAGAATAGGAAGAAAGAAAGGGTGAGGGGGATAGAAGAATGTCATTGTGCACATTTTAGGGTTGAATTCCATTGTGTCAAGCATGGAAGGGAGGAGTCAGGAAAAGTTCGTTGTAAAGATGCATATGCATATATTTTTAGCTTGCTTGTTAGAATAACTTTGAAATGTTTGCCAAAATAATTGAAAGTTTTTCAAAAATACCTGTCCGCTATTCGGAGTATCCACTTTCCAGAGGGAATAACATGGATTGTCCTTTATAAAAGGACTGGGACTCGTAAAAAGTCCATTTATTAGAGGGGTCGACTATTCAGGAGTGTCCGTTAAGGGAGGTACCACTGTAACAGTTAATTTTTTTTAGTTGATAATAGATCAAAAAATTAAATGCAGCTAATCATTAGCACTTTCAGTTGCATTGATAATTTATTTTCACTGACAGAAGTTCAAAATTATTTCAAATTTACAACTCCATTAGTGTAATATAAATAAATAAAAAAGATGAAACTTAACAAAGCATTCAGAGTAATCAGCTCCTGAAGCTTCCATAAATGTCTACTTTGATTCAAGGTAAAATAGGTATGTGTAGCATATATTAGTAATGAACAATGTATTTTGTTGATCTCCACTATTTATTTTACCAAATAAAAGTAGATTTTCAAAAACAGCAGTTGTCTTTGTGATGTTAAAAGCTTTTGTTTTGGATATTCTAAACATGTTAAATAAATACATCAAGAAGAAAATTCATTTTTACAAAACTGGTTTCTATAATTCCATACATAAAAGGAAAAAATTTATTCTAAAAAAGAATAACAAAATGAGTTTGATCAGTAGTTAAAAAATTACACACAGTTGCTTCTATGATACTTTCATCACATATTATATGAACTAATGTGTATATTGGACTAATGTTTTAGGTTTGAGCTATGGATACAAAGTTAATTTATCTACAGTTAGTATGCTTATGAATCCATATGATTTTTTTATGTTGCTAAGATAATTTCTGTACATGATTTCATTCTTTAAAATCTAGTGTACTCAAACATTGTTCCATATCACTTTTCACTCTGTCTCAATTGTTTTATTAATTATACTTTCAGAAATAGACTGCCTAAGTTCAAGAGTTGTCACTGATTTTCCTTTATGCATACATAAAGGAATTCCTCTGACTGTATAAATAGAAAAACACTTAAACCTTTTGAGTTTTTTTTTTTTTTCATATCAAAGTAGATTCCATTCTACCCAAAAAATTTATGCATACACCCATCCAGATATGTCTTTTATATCTAATCCAGTGGGCTTGGAGTGGGGCATTTGATAATAATAAGTTTCTGCCATCCAAATATTAAGAGATGGACAATACCTGTCCTGATGAAGACAATATTTAAAAATGGAAAAACTTAGGAAATTAGGCTACTCTGACTTTGCCAGTAAATTTTTCTTATTCAGAATGATAATACATGTTTGATATTTTCTCAAATACTCTCGCCTATCAACATAAAAAGACTACAAGTTAACTCTTATTATTAATTTCTTTGATATTACTGATTGTAATATAACTTTCAAGTTAAATGCAAAAGAAATCTTACAGATAGCAATTTTTTTAATATGATGTTTAACATTATAAATACTTAGATATGTTAGGTAAAGTTATAAGAATTTTATTCTAATACTGAAATGCTTCAATATCTAAATTTTGAAAATAAAATGTTTCAAATTATTTTTGAACTTCTTAGAAAGACTGCTGTAAATCATTAAAAAGTCTATAAGAACTTCTGATTTTTCATTTCTGAAATGAACCCTTGAGAAACTGTTTAATGTGTAAATTATACTATATATTTTAAGTACAAAGCAAATGCTCATTTATTCAATATAATACTGTTATCATTATCTGATTACGTAATTTTTTTTTCTCCTCTTAAGCACATTCTTTTTTTCAGTTTTATTTTTTAAAGTTGTATGTTTGATTTTAATATGACTTCATTTCATTTTTATTCCAGATAAGCATTGTTAGTATGGCTTTTGCCCAGTCAGAAATTCTACAAAAAGAAGTATTTCTGTTTGAAAGACTAGATATGGCACGTTCAGAACCCATGAAACACTTAAAGTGTATAACCTTCCTTAGACCAACAAGCCAAAATATTGATAACTTAGCTTATGAACTTAAATTCCCAAGATATGGACAGTATTTTATATGTAAGACAATTATTTAGTAGTTTTTTTGCATATAAATGATTTTTTTAGGTATTGTATGAGGACAGAAAAATTACTAATGTGTATGTTATATATTCTGTAATGTTTCTCAAAATAATGTATTCTGGTATATGTTGTATCAAACCCTGGTAGACTTTTTTATATTTCTCAACACCCCTGTGTGTATAATGAAAAATATTTCTGTTATGCTAAAATTTATCTTGAATTGAAATTGTTATAAATATACTTTATTTTAGCATGTTAAGTTAGAATGTTTATATTTGAATTTTATATTTTTTTCCCTTAATTTAGGTTAAACTAATTTTTCTTCACGTTTTTTTAGACTGATGTATTTAATTGTATTATAAACATGAGAAATACCTGTAGCTAAATATCAGATGACATAAATTGTTTTTTATAGATGAATTTATAACGGAAAGCTATTGAGAAAAAGTAATTTTAATGAATATTAACATTCAGCTCAGAGTTAAAAATCCTTAAAATATTCTAACATTCACCAGAAATAACTGAAAACATTTAGAGTGAAACATGGTAGAATAAGAGTAACTTTTCTGCTATTTATTCAGAATATTTTAAGGTATTTCCTCTGTAACCATTTTCTTTTCAATGCTATCAACATTAAGCCCTCTAGTTTATGATTTAAAAATATGAAGCGTTCTTTCGTTTGAATAGTACAAATAGTTTTTGACTTCATTTGTTTAAGACAATGTCTTTCTGTGTTAATTTTTAACAGTAATTGACAAAATTTATGTACTTTTATAGATTTTAGCAATATAGTAAGCAAGAGTGACATAAAAATTTTAGCTGAAGCAGATGAAACAGAATCTGTTAGAGAAATACAAGTAAGATGCTGTGATTTTTGTGAATTAATTTTTTGATTATATTGATCTGACAAATTTTTTCCATATTATTAATCCATTCATAATTATGGTCATTAATCTAGTTTTTCTCTTTTACATATCTTTACACAACAATATGCAGCATGAAAGTTTAAAATTCTTGATTCTAAATCTATTACTTTGTTTTTTAACTATAAACTTTTTACATATTTCATGACTTTTAGTTTTATAAATTATTTGACGATTTCCTTAATTTAAATGCATTTTTCTTATTCTAGCTTATATACTTCATCCAGGTTTGCATTAATAGAGCATATATAACAAAGTTTTTGCAAAAATTATCAGCTTTCTTTTCTGTTCTTTAAAGCATTAAATCATTGAAGACTTGTTTTATCTCATCTGCTTAGCCATATCTTTCCTTTTGCATATACAGTCACATGGTAGTCATTGGAATGATTGTTTACTTATGCATTTAAAATATGTGGTAAAATATTAGCTAATACACTAATCAAAAAGAAACTTCTTTTTTAATAATTAAGAATTAGCATTTTATAGAGGTGGTAATTACATTGAAAATTCTGAAGATTCTCTGAACTTTTTAATCAAAATATGTTAGTTGGATAATAGCTGAATAGTGTACAACAAAATACCACACTTGTTAAATGTGAAGTTTCATGAAAAAATATTTTGTTTCAGATATTTTTTTGAAAAATTAGCATGATGTATAGTTAAAAAAAATGCATTAGTCTCTAGTTTTTTTTTCTTTTCTTCATTTTATTAGTGCATCTTGACATTATTTTAGACTTATCCACCATGTAGGAAATTTATATCATTCATATAGATCAGTGATTCTCAACCTTTTCATACCTAAGGATCACTAGATGCCTTACCAAATCAATGGCAGACCACATACACTAAAAGAAATGGAAACCTGTGTAGGCGTAGATCTACTACATACATTCTTGTTATTATTATACCAAAAGGCCAATATTTCGTGGACTACATGAAAACGTCATATGGAGCACAGGTTGAGAATCGCTGATCTAGATTATCTTGACTTAAAACTAGAGTTGTAGAAGTTTTGATAATGTGCTCACTTGACAATTTCCCCTTCAAAAGTGAGGTTTTCATTGCTGTTGTTGACCTAGATTTGGGGTGTATGAGAAAGAAGAAAACACTTCATAATGTATTTTAAGAAATTAATTCTACTGAATAAATATTAAGGAAAAGTTCCAGAATTATAGTGCTCCCAAATTATTAAAAACGTAAACCTTGAAATTAGGACCTTAGAAATCACCCCACACCCAAAAAAATTTAAATTTAAGAAATCTGTGGAACCCATATAGATTTATAAAGAAATTATAATAAATTTAATCTCTCTCATAGTCAAGCAGTTAATGAACACATTGCTTGATAACCCTCATTTAACATGTTCATTTTTATATTTGCCTGGGATGGATATTAAATGAAATATTCTGTTTGTTTTTTAGTTAAAAAACAAGTAATTGCAAGATAAAAAGAACTTTTTATCTACCATGTTTTTAAATTATCTGTTGAATCATATAAACTTGACAATTCTATGTATTAATAAATACTTTTTAAAAATTTTTTGATGAATTATCCCATCAACTTGAAAGAAAATGATCAAATGTGTAATAAAGAGGTATCAAATGTGTAATCAATCGTTTAGCTCGGGATTGGAAGTTAATTTGCGTTTCACTTTTCGTTCCTGTCCTGACTGATAGATGGCTGCACCATTCTACAAAACAAAATTAACTGAAAATGTATTCAATTCTGCTTAAAGATGGCTAAGAGTATTAAAAGAATGCATTGTCATCGTGTGCTGAGCTATTCTAAAAGTTTCAAATGTCTAGCTTGTCGGGAAGTTAGTTAAAAATCGATTGCAAGATTTATACTGGACAAACACACAAACAAAAAAGAAAGCGAGTTAATAAAAACATGGTAATTAACTATATTAGGATTGATATTTATAGTACTTATTTATATTTTTATTTCCTTATATTTTATCACTAAAATATTTTGGAGTATAATGTATTTTGATTTTTGTTCTTATATTTTATGAAGAAATTTCCTGATTTCATAACTTTTTGTAAAGTTAAATATTTATGAACAATTTTAAAGAATATCAAAATACTGAAAATTGTATATTATTAAAAATGTTTGTGTTGGTGTAATTTTTTCTGATATTTGTGGATTTTATACTAGCTTCCTTAAAAACTAAAGTGATGTGTTTATATAAAACATTTATAAATTTCTTTCTTTAAATAAATATATTTTTAAGTATAATTTATTAATAATATAATAAGAAATTAAAATACATTTTACTTGAAAATGTTTTTGTTAAAAGAATCATTCAAAACTTGGTAGTAGGAAAATTTGTCCTCTTAACTCCTCATGAATATTATAACCAATTGTTGAGACTGGAAATTTTCAGCAGTACAAGTGTAGCAGAATTATATATTGTTGACATTTTTAATTTAGTAAGAAAGGTATTTTTAAAAAATTAATAACTGTTAATATTAAAATATATTGATCAGTAAATGCAAATTAATGAAAAAAACCTTTTTTTATTCTTAGAATCAAATGCACATGCATGTAATAATCACAGTGTTTTCTAAATTAATTTTATATTTGTAATTTTGTATAGCCTTTACAGTTTGATAATGTCATTATATTACTTTCCAGGAATTTTATGGAGATTTTGTTCCAGTTGCACCACATTTGTTTTCCTTAAATATAATTGGCTGCTATCAAGTAAATATTATCATTAATGTGTTGTTTAATCTGTAGCAGATTTTAGAATGCAAATTTAATTTATTAAAGTATGTATATTTGTAAAAGCTACTTTTTTTTATTTTTTTATTAGTGTTCTGATTTATATAAATATGATGTACAGTAGAAGCTCTTTAGTCCGGCATTCTATGGTTCGGCACATTCTGTAATCAGGCACCGATTGAGCCATCCACGTTTGGTTTTTTTTGGGTGGATTCAACATCCCCCACTGCACTGGCAGTTCCCGCCAGGTAGCTTTTCAGTTCGTCTGTGTTTCATACAGTTATACAGTGTTGTCTAGGACCCTTGTTCCTGTATTTTTAGTTCGATTATTATACAAAGTGTTGTTAACCCACAAGAAACTCAGGTTCAAGAGGTGGAATCGGATGAAGAAGGACCCATGTCAGATGAAGCTCAAATTTCATGGAAACAGGCTTCTGATGCATTGCATCTTACTATTAACAGATTGAAGGTAAACAAACGTATGTTTGTTAGTGAGCAGACATGAGGACGAGCTAATCTCGCAAACCGAGCATAGCAAGATATTGTGACTGGTACCAATGGATGCAGACAGATGAGAAGTGGGCACTGATGCCATCCTCAACTTTCAAAACTTTAAACTTATTTAATTATTAAATTAAAACAACCGAACTCAAAAGAAGAGGACAACAGACACAGCTGACATTCCAGGTGGACCAGCTCCTTTCTGTTTTGCAAATTTCCACTATATGCATGCATGCAAAATTCAACTTTCCCTTCCATCAATCGACAAATTTTTTATTTCCATGTATTCTACAACTCTTCATCTTTAAGGATATACACATTTTTATAAAGTTAAAAATGTTTTTCATTGCAAATGAAGCTTTTTCCCCAAAGCAGTTTTCCAAATTTCACAAAATCGACAGGTTTGATGGATAAATATTTCAGTTTTCTGCACCTATTAATGTCAATTTTACAATTTATTGGAATTTGCTAGATGTTCAGCTTCCAAAATATACCAAATACATTTAATAAAAAAAATGTTATCATTCTAAAAAAGCGTACTTACAAAACTCACTTTTGAAATTTCCCGTTGTGATCGCCATTGTATCGTAATGTAACTGAATGCCGAGTTTGTAATTTTTCAACTTATTATTTTACTCACTACTAATTCCAACAAGTTCCGGAAATTTTTTTCTAATTAATGAGCAACTGATGAGGATTCTCCCACCACCAATTTTGAATTCATCAGAACTGTCTTTCTATTTTTTTTAAGGTACTTTTCCACCATGAGATTTAATATTTACATTCGGCCATGTTCCCAAAAGGAAAAATTATTAGTTGAGAACGAGTCATTTAATAATTGAAATCCAGAAATAATTTTAAAGTATCATAAATAATTTTAGTTTTAGGAAAGGAGAAGCTAAAACCTTTAGAATTTTTTTTTAAATTGAATGAGCTTTTTTTGTTTAAAAAGCAAAATTTGAAAATGGAAATTTGAAATAATTATTTGAAAGCCAAAAACCAAAATTTGAAAAAGAGAATTTTAAATAATTATTTCATTTTTAAAAATTCTAATATATTTTTAAAGTGATTAAACAGTTTTTAATCTTTAAGAAATAATTCATTTTAAATCAAAAAAGCAACACATCGGGTTGCCACTCAGCAAGTACATTTATAAAATTTGCTGAATCCAACAAAAGTTACAACTCTGCTGAACTCATGAATTTTTCATAATCCGTAATGACGTTTTGAAAAACAAACCAGAATCATAGAAGCAAAGTGTTATCAGACTTCTAAAATCAATAACGCTCATGTGTATTTTTGAACTCGGTTTTTCTTTAAACCCCGCAGTTGCTAGAATGACAAAATACTGTATGTATGTACTTTGTTGGATTTTTATACCATCTACACAGATTCAGAATGCATGTTTTAATCATCTGCATTTTTATATAGAGTGATTTATCTTTGGCATTCCTTTTAAAATTATTGATGTTTGATAATCCGGCACGACTGAGGTCCTGGATGCACCAGATTAAGAAGCTTCTACTGTATAGTCGAACCCCATTATAACAAACGTAAAGGGACCAAAGGTTTTGTTCACTTTATCTAGTAGTTTGCTATATCCGAATGGTTAAGAAAAATGCTAGAGTTCACAAAATGTATAACTCACTAATTATAATGTGTATTCAATAATGATGTATTAAAAAATGATAAATTATATTAAAAATTATCAGTAATGAATTTAATCGAATAAAATTGATTACATTAAACTGACATAATACTAATTAAATTTCGTACAAAAGGAAAACGGCAAGACCAAAATTTTCGTATTTATATACCGGGTTTGCTATAATGGGGTTTGACTGTATTTAATTTCCTGTTTTTTTCACTTTTTACTGTAATTTTGCAAAATTTACTGTATAATTACACTTGTTTTAATGCAATCCTCTTTTTTTTTCTTTCACTCTAAAGGGCCGATCTTGGAATCCTAACCATTTGCAGCATTCAGTTCAAGGGTTGATTGCTATTCTTTTGGCTCTTAAAAAAATACCTGTAATTAGGTACCAAGATTCATCTGAATCTGCTCGAAAGTTAGCCGAAACTGTAAAAGTATGTCATGTTCTCAATATTTCCTTACACCAATGGGAATATAATTTAATTCATTATCTTGCTCTGTGTCTCAAAGGCATATTGCTTTTCATTAATTGAAATCAAATATAACCATGTACATCCTCATATAAATTAATGATGATAAATTAAATCACTATGTTCTAATCCTTGACTATTTGTTGTATGGTAAAGTATATATATGATTTTTTTGCCTTTCTACCTTTATAATATAACCATCAGTAGTTTTTGTTCTGAAATATTTGGGATTAAAATCTAAAATTACTTCAATACCCCAAGTTTTTTCTTTTAATTTAATTATTTTTTTTTTATTATGAACATTTGTCTTGTAGTAAACATTGGAGTTTTCAATTGTGCATATCACAATTGAAGAATTTGTTTGTATTTTGACACATATATGTGAGATAACAGTAGCAGTTCAGTTAAACACTTTGCATTATTTGTGTACTTTACTTTTGTATTCCATGAACATGCTTTTCTAGAATAGCCTTAAAAAATTTATCTAGAAACTTGATAAATATTGTATTTTTATGTTATTTGTATTAAAGTTTCTGACATTATTGAAGTTAATAATCTATTGAATTTTATTAGTTTCATGTAAGCCTTATTTCCTATTCATTCCTTCCTTTAAGGATATTTTTATCCCTAGGATTTTGATATTTCCAAAATTTCAGTACTAAAAGTTTTATTGTATGCATATTGGGATTTGTAATTATATAAATCTTTTCCCCACTTCTAGCAAACTATAGCCAAAGAAAATGCATTATTTGATTTTCGGCGTCCAGATATTCCACCTCTTTTATTGATTTTAGATAGAAAGGTTGATGTTGTGACTCCACTTTTAAATCAGGTACAGGCATCCCTTATTTCTCTATATTACCATGGTATTTAAGCACAGTATGTCTTTATTAGCATGTAAATTATATTATGTAATAGATTTATTAGAAGTTAAACTTTAAGGGGGCTAGGTGGGTTTTCTACAGAAAGTCTGAATTAAAATGGTAAATGCCATGATTATTCATAGTCAATAAGATGAACGCGATTATGAATGAAGAACGCTGTAGGAGTTATTAATAGAATTAGAGTAGGTGTTCAGTGGAAGCAACATGGGTTTTCCCGCTAGCTCATCAGTTTATTGGTGCAAAATTATTGCAAGTTAATCAAAAAGAGTGTTCCAGGGAGTTCTATGCAGCATAAGCAGATCATTCTAGGTGGACTTGAAACAAAGGAATAACTTCAGAGACGATGCAGACTTCAACAGGGCAGGTCACCATTTGACGGTGTAATAGATTGAATGGAATGGGAGTAAATTGATTTGAACAGAATAGAGATTTTAATTCATAAAAATTAAGTGTTATAGATAAATAGTGGAATGGTTAGTTTTAATTTGGAGTCAAGAGTTTTTATGTGAAGTAATAAATGTTTCGAAAAGCTTAAAGACTTATTTTGTTCTACTCGAGCTACATCAACTAGAATATGATGATTGACTGCACTTTGAAGAATTAGTATTCTGGCCTTCAACGACTGTATGATGGAGTAACTTGGGGAAATGGATGTTTTAAAGAATGGTGTGAAATCAATTCCAACATATATATATATATATATATATATATATATATATATATATATATATATATATATATATATATATATATATATTACCTTTAATTTTTTTCTGTCACTTGACTCAATATCCAGGTTCACATTTTGAGAGCAAAAGTAGACAACTGATATTTGGCTAAAAAGTAATGGACTAATTGTTTTTTCTATACAGTATCTTTGCTTCTTTTATTTTCTCAAAGATTAAGCAGTTGCTGATTCCATATATAAATAAATAAATATATATACAGTGAAACTTCTTCATGGGGGGCCAGTAATGGTTCTGGAAGAAAGTAGCTGGCGAGAGAAGTTTCACTGTGTATGTATGTATATATATATATATAAATGTAATGAAAGCTGTTGCAGGGCGATGCTTAGGCCCGTAACTCAAAAAATCCCAGAAATCAGGTAGGAGACCTCAATACACATTATGAAATAATAGTACTTGTAGTCGTCGAAGCATTAAACAGTAGAAGTGGTCGACGAGTGGAGGCAATAATATAGAGTCAAATAAAATCCGACACCAGAAAAGAGGCGATTTGGTCATAGTACAGTCTTTTTATTCTTGGAAATGTTGCTGGACATGTTTTAGTGCCTAAACAGTTGGGCGGCACATTATTCTTGGAAGATACAGTTTCACAAATTACTTATTCCAGAGTTTGCTGGAACACATATACAAGACAAGGGACGTAGTGTGCTAGAACACAACTTGACAGGACAGGGGCAGAACACAGAAGAAGCACGAAAACTGTAGGTTCACACCCTGAGTACAGGTGTGCTGAACTTTTAATTGGTTAAAATTGTCAGGTGTCAATTTTTTCAGGTGGTTAAAATTGACACCTGACTTTAATGCGTCATATGTGGTGATGATTTTCGAATGTTCTACGACATTCAATCTTATACACAGTGCGTCAAATAAGTTTTAAGACTCGTCCCAGAGCACAGGTTGTAAAGGTGCTGTGAGTGTAAATCCGCATGCGTCATAACATTCATCGTCTGCTGACACACTGCTAACAAGTTGTGCGCATTTCGTTAAGTAGTTGAGAGAAGGCGAGCGTTTATTGCAGAAGTGAATATTTTTCATGTTGATTTTTTAAGATGGAGCAAAGAGCTGAAATTAAATTTAACGCAAAACTTGGTAAAAGTACTTCGGAAACATACCAACTCATGAAACAAGTTTGCGGTGACTGTTGTTTAAGTAGATGAAATGTTTTTGTGTGGCACAAACGTTTTTTGGACGGAAGAGATACGGTAGAAGATGATCAGCGTAGTGGAAGACCAATTTCCTCTAGGAGACCTGAAGTTATTGAGAAAGTTCGAAATTTCGTAATAAACGATCACTGTGCATCACTGAGAATGATGGAAGACTCTTTAAACATCAACAATGATACAATTCG
Source organism: Dolomedes plantarius (assembly GCA_907164885.2). NCBI lineage: Eukaryota > Metazoa > Arthropoda > Arachnida > Araneae > Dolomedidae > Dolomedes > Dolomedes plantarius. The sequence continues at coordinate 168,325,847 of OU015490.1, forward strand.
AACCATCCTGCATGAAGATTTGGCAAAACAAAAGTGTGTGCTAAATTTGTTCCACACACTTTAACCCCTGAACAAAAAGCAATGAGAAGTGCACATTGCGGAGACATTATTTCAGCTGCTGAAAACGATCCAAACTTCTTGAAGTCCATTGTTACAGGTGATGAAACCTGGTGTTTCCAATATGATCCTGAAACAAAACGAAAAAGTGCGGAATGGAAGTCACCAAATTCACCACAAGCCAAAAAAACAAGAAAAGTTCCATCCAAAATCAATACAATGCTCATTACATTCTTCGATAGTAAAGGTATTATCCACAAAGAATTTGTTCCAACTGGACAAACAATTACAGGTCAATACTACTTAGCTGTTTTAAAGCGTTTGATGGCCAGAAATAGTTGCATTCGTCCAGACTATAGGACTGAAAGCAGTTGGTGTTTATTACACGGCAATGCACCCAGTCACACCTGCCTTATTGTTAGTTGATTTTTGGCAAAAAATAATGTCTGTGTGTTGAACCATCCACCTTATTCACCTGATTTAGCAACCTGTGACTACTCCTTATTCTCACAACTTAAAATGAAGTTAAAAGGGTGGTTTTTGAGGATATTTCGACCATACATGAAGCTTCGACGCGTGCTTTGCAGGCCATTCCACAAAGTGATTTACAACAGGCTTTCGAATTATTATTAAATCGCTGTAAAAAGTGCATTGAAGCCGGAGGGTCCTATTTTGAATAAAAAACCAAAACAGGTATAATTTCTTGTTTTCATTTCTTTTTATAGACCCAGTCTTAAAACTTATTTGACGCACTGTGTATAAGTGTTGGCCGCACGTGGCTTTTAGGGGGAAAATTAATAGCTTAATTTAGTATATCTAGATCAAAATCAAATTCAGGGATAATGTTCTGTTGCGGTAAAACAAAGTTAAGGAAGGGAAAGGTTTATCGTTTCAAATCCCCCCCTCCGGAAAAGACTTGTGAAAAGGACCGGCTCCCTCAGCAAGGCTCTCCATCACGGGAGAACCACGTATGACAAAAAGAGTAATTTTGAATAATAATTTTGAGGAATATTTTTGAAAAAGTTTTGGTTCAGGAATTGAAAATTGAAAATTTTCTTTAACTATCATCCTTGTGTGTCCGCTCAAGTCATGAAAATATCACATAATAATTATACCTTACAATTTTAAATCACAACATAGCACAAAAAATAGGAACACTGAATGTTGATATCACTAACTAATAATGCGACATATAATATAATTTAAAGTATTTCAGTCAGATTCTGTTGTATGACATGTGCATTCATCAAATCAGGGGTCGGCACCCTTTTTTACTTGGAGGACATATTTCAGAAATGTGGAAGTTGGGTGGGCACCGCTGGATGAACAGGAGGAGGGAGGGGTTTAATATTTAAACATGAAAATATTAATGCAGCATAAATTTTTAATACATATTCAAATTTTAATTTAAGCAAAATAATCTTAAAATTGATAATTAATGCGATATTTGACATTGCAAATGTGTGGCCAACTTGTTGTAGTAATGTGGCACATAAGTTGAATTCCCAGTTCTCAGGCATTGGTTCAAATGAGTGTCAGTGAGGCTTGATCGGTACTTTGATTTTAAGTATTTCATATTGGAAAACAAAGATTCACAAGCATATCGACGTGCATAGAGAGTTCAGTTTCAGAGCAGGAAAATGAAGCTGACTCACAGCAAGGGAGAACGACGCTGTCGAGAGAGCGGGCAGCCCAGTTTTTTATTTCAACAGTTTTACGGTTTTTAATTTTTTTTACTAAAATTATTCATTACAACGACAAGCGTTTAAAATGTTCAAATATCTAAAATTTAGATATTTGAATGGCGGGCACTTTAAAATTGTTTCATGGGCACCGCGTTACTGACCCCTGCATCAAATGTTAGTGGGGTTTTATTTGTTTTTCTCCATGGTTTATTGATTACAAGTTGGGATCAACTCGTTGTGTGCTGTCCGTAATTTATGCAAATAATATGTGTATATATATTGACTGTGTATCGAGTTTTTTTGCTCTTGTCTTCTTTTCTCTGTTTTGCCGGCTGTGGTAGACCCTATTATAAGTGAGATGTCTCATGGACTGCGTTCCTGAGACAGTTTTATTTTATTATGTTTGAATAAAAATTAATATTTTAGTTTGTTTATAACTTCGAATAAAAAAGTTTTATTTTATCTCTGTTTCTGTCGTTATATACTGCCAGCCACACTCTGCTTATTGTCCCTATGTCTGACAATAGCATGTATTCTCAAAATAATCACCTAAAAATCTACTAATCAGGATAAATTGTATTCAAATGCCATTAAGTGCTGTAATCTATTGATGAATGAAAAAATCAATTTAGTACACGTTAAATGTGTTTGTAACATGCAAACCATTGGAAAATCCAGATAGACGTGTCCGTAACGCTGGGGGAAAGACTGATGAACGTGCTGGGCACATTCATAACAGTCTAAGGGTTAAATTAGAAGTATCCTCATACATTACTGTGTTTTTCTCTTTGTTAGGGATAGTTTTTTTTTTTTCAACATAATTCAGTTGTCATCTGTTCTTGACTCAAGTAGCTGTCTGATATTGAAAAATCAAGGTCTGTACCAGGTGCATGGTTTTTGCTTATGTTGTTAGTGTGATATAAGCACTGCACTTATTAATAAATTCTGATTAAGTATTACATTGTCAAATAAGGGGACATTATTTTGCAATCTTAAGCAGAAAACATCTGGGTCAAATTCTTCAACTGCGACTGCATTTTGGAAACTAAATAGCAATTCTGTTAAACATGTAGATAGGTTATTTACACCATACATTAGAAATATTTTAGCCAAACACTAAAGACTATTAAACTGCCTTTGTCAACCAATTTATGAAGGAGACAAAATCTTAAACAGCTCTCCTGAATATAAATTAATTGCTTTATTTACTAATTATTGTTTTATATATATATATTTTTTTTTCAATTTAACCTCGTCAAAATTTCTGCATTGTATATTAATTCTTTTTTAGGTTTGTTGTTTACTGAATTGTTTTTTAAAAGTAGTACTTTAGTAAATTAGTCACAATATATTTGTACTACTAAGAGTACATCATCAAATTTTTTTTTAACGCTTAGGCACTTGTCACTATACATTCCCCTGTATATGTACCACAAGATTGCTGGCCATTCATTTAAGGGGGCACCATATAGGTGGCCAGCACTACCCCTTACAAGCCGGTCCTGTAATTTAGAACCGAGTCAAGTGACGAGACCAGTACACTTGACCCCACACCTCCACAGTAAATTTGTGAACTTGGAGAACAATGCAGATCATAGTAAATATACACTGGGATATACACCTATACCTTGCTATACGGCTGCTCTTTATATGGCATTTCTCTATAATGGCCTTTTTTAATTATGGCACTTTTTCGATTTATGACCCATAATGTTTCGTTATACGGCTACAACAGCAGAAAGTGATGATGGCAGCATATTAGCTCTTAGTGATTCTTTATGGTAATGTTCACCATCAAATTAAAACAGTTTTTAAATTATTTATTTTATGTTTTTTGTTATATGTATACATATCACTCACTCCTTTCAACAACGTCATATCTCAAAAATCGGCAATTTTTAGTTATGCTTGTTTTTAGAATGCCCTGAGAGAGTAGTATATCCCTGCAAGATCGTAATATCTTCCCGCTCAATATTTAGCCGCTAGAGAGCAGAGTTAAAATTTATGTTCAATACATTTCAATGTACTTTTCAACTTTCAAATCACTCTCCTGAAAAACCGTGTTTTTTTTAGATATGACGTTGTTGAAAGGAGTGAGCGATATGTGCATATGATTTCTTTTGGATAACGTAGTATGCACATTTCTCTTCGGAAAGAGCATAAATGTTGCCTTCGAACCACTGCTTTGTTAAAAATGCCATTTTGAATTTAAAAAAACTTTCAAGCGGCAGACGATAATTTTGACTTTTAAAAACATAGTACAATTGCAATTATTTCTTTTGCAGCAAACGATTTTTTATTACCGCTTACCAAAATCGTCTAAAAAATGTGCAAACAGCCTCTGTATAGTGAACTGGAGTATTTGGTCAGTCTTGGTGGAAAACCTTGAAATTAGATCATTGAAGTACAAACTTTAATTTTAACTTTTGACTTGAAGCTTCAAATTCATAAACAGTTTCTGATGTTGATTGACTTTAAATATCTTGTAATTTCTTAGCTTCTATATTTGCTTGAATCTTTACCTGATTTTTTTTTTATTGTGTTAATCTTTAGTGGACTTACCAGGCCATGGTTCATGAACTTCTAGCAATCAATAACAATAGAGTGAATTTGTCAAATGTTCCCGGGATCAGCAAAGATCTTCAAGAAGTAGTTTTGTCTCCTGAGCATGATGAATTTTATTCAACAGTAAGGAAAAGTTAGTTCCTTACATGTATGCAGCATTTATTTGTTCTCATTGAGTCTGTTATCATAATTGACTAGTCAAATAGTTGTATTTTATGATACAGCATTAATTTATATTTTTAGAAGAATACAGCTGAAGTAAAGATGATTGAAATATGTACTCATATTTTTTTTTTGCCGCTGTATTCTTTACTTAGTAGTTAATGAATCAATAACTACTAAGTAAAGAGTACCTAGTAGTTTTTGATTTATTGATATTTCTATCAATTAATAACAATAGAGTGAATTAGTCAAATGTTTCCGGGATCAGCAAAGATCTTCAAGAAGTAGTTTTGTCTCCTGAGCATGATGAATTTTATTCAACAGTAAGGAAAAGTTAGTTCCTTACATGTATGCTGCATTTATTTGTTCTCATTGAGTCTGTTATCATAATTTACTAGTCAGATAGGTATATTTTATGATACAGCATTAATTTATATTTAGCTGAAGTGAAGATGATTGAAATATGTACTCATAGTTAATTTTTTTTCCGCTGTATTTGAACTTAATAACCTACAAAATAAATATCTTGCCTAATAAAATAAAAGTTAAATCTAAAATAAAAATTGCTCAAACGAAAGTAGGTAAGACAGCAGGAGGAAGGAAAAAACAACTGCATCGTTAAAAAATAACTAAATGTTTATTTAAAAAAACATTGAAACTTTCGATAAACAAAAACAAATAAACTTTAATAACAAGGCAGTGAACTCCTAACAAAAGCTAAAAGATAAACGCTAACAGCTAACTAGCTAACTAGCAACCCCCATCCTCACTCCTACCGCTGTCTGAACACAGATCCATCCTACCATATATGTATACTAACTAGTTAAATACCCGTTCTTCACTACAGAGTACATTCAAATTAAATACAACGGTCAATGTATGCAATTAATGCCAAACAATAAACAAAAAAATATATTTATCAAAAAATCGTAATGGATATTTTTATAGACAAAATAATGTAGAAGAAAATATTCAAATTAAATCTAATAGAACATACTAAAGAATATGGTTCAGTTAATATAGTACAGTTTGAGGAACATTTCTTTTATTGTATTTTAATATTTTTTTGGATAATGTCCAATCGTCTGTCACATTAGAAAGAAAAATTAGAAAAACTTAAAATAATGTTACAAAAACAGCTTAAAAATTTAATTTTTAAAAAATCTAAGAAGAATTTTTCAAAAATCTTTCTTAGTGCACCCTTAAACTATACAAAGAATTGCCATGCAAAATTTCAACCCTTTGGGTCCTGCGTTTTGGTCTTTGCGTTATCTGTCAGTCAGTCAATCAGTCAGTTACGGAACTGTTTTATATATATAGACTTCTGAAATGAATCTGCGTATTGCAAAAGTTATCTTAGAAAATAAACTATATTTAACTTATAATGAGGCTAGTATGTAGCATAGCCACACCTTAAATCTCATGCGATTAATTCAAATTCAGGTTCAAACTGAAACACTGCAAATTTTAAATGCTGTAAAGCAATAGATAGGTCAAGTAGATCAAGTGAAGTTGTCACGGTAAAAAAGCTGGTCTATTCAAATCCATAGTTTTTCTTAACAGTACTCTTTACTTTGTAGTTAATGAGATAAATGTTCTCTATGTTCAGTTTTGTTATGTTTTGTTTAGAATGTTATAATCTATGAGACTAATATTATAAATAGTATGTAATACTTTAGAATTTGTAATCAGTTGCTTAATAAAAGCCAGCAGTAATATTTCCTTTAATAGTAATTTTTCCTTTGTTTTTATCCAATAAGCTATGTATTTATATCTCTGAATAAAATGCATGAGATATTTCTCATTGATGCCTTATCTGTTTGACTTTGTTTTTACAATATTGAGATTTTTTGCCAAGTACTTTAAGGAGGTGCTTTGAAGATAAGATTTTTTTTATAGAAAAGGATAATACATTTATAATTTTTCAGGTATTTAGAGAAAAATTATGTCTCAATGATCAATAGAGCATAAATATAAAATTTCAACTAACTAGTGAGAACTCTTTTATTTGACTATTTTTCTGAAGTTGCTTTCATATAAAATGTATACAAAAGTAGACCCATTCCTCAATTTATGCGATATTCAGTTTGTGCAGTTTCAGTTTAACGTGGTTTAAAAAAAAAAAAAATCCATACAGGAATTTCCTGTTAACACAACTTTACAATAATGCATGCAATAAATTTATCGGTAAGTGTGGTAAAATTAAAATTTTAACAATAATTCTATTATTTTTTTGTTACTGCAAAATAAACTATATGTGCATATATATCTAACCTTTTTTTAATAATTTCTTAGTCTTCAATTACACATTTTTTCTCTGGACCCTATATTGCCATTTTTTATATATTCTATGCACTTATGTACATGCTTTTGGGGGGTTCATTACATATCTCCCAGTTTTATAGGATTTCCTTAGATTCAATTGATGTCGTTTCACTTTAATGTGTAACATATCTGTTATGTAAATTGAGGGATGGATGTACTGTCTTTTTGTAAATTGGCTTGAAGTTGCTGAAACTGGAGTTGTAAAATCATAACTGTGAAATCCAAACTTCTGTGGAATTATTTTGTAATGTGCTAATAATTTCAGCCTGAACAATTTCTTTATTTCTAAAAAAAAAAAATAAATAAATAAAATAAAATTATGTGAGATTGTATATTATCATTCTGTCAAGTGATTCTTTTTATTTCTGTTTTATTCATCTTTTCTACCTCTTTGCACTTTTCAAAATTATTTTTTTGTTTTCATTTGATTATCTGTCTCTTTTTGCAAACCATAGTAAAAGTCTGATCTGTTTAGTTCTCCTATAGCAAAAGATGGAAAACAATCAACCCTAGTAATAATCTACTCTACAATGCTATATCTCTGTATTCTGTAAAATAATGTAATTCAAAGTTTTCTTTCTTATTACATAAATTTACAAGGTGTGGCCATTAATTTCCAGGACTGATTTAATAACTCCAGAAAATATTACATGAAATACATACCCATTTAATATGTTTCAAATTAACTCCCACCTGCTGTAATGCACTTCTGTGCTTGGCTGTATAAGTGTTGGAAACAACTTTTAAAGACCTCTTTAGGAATGCTGTTTTATGTGGACGTCACCGTTTTCTTGGTGGCTTCGGCATCCTCAAATCTTGTTCCCTTCAGCAAATCTTTCAGTTTTGGAAACAAGGAAAAGTATACCGATGCTAAGTTCGGAGAGTATGGAGGATGCTGCATCTCCATGACCTCATGCTGGGAACAAGATTTGAGGATGTCAAAGCCATCAAGAAAATGGTGACATTCACATTAAATAGCATTCCAAAAGAGGACTATAAAAGTTCTTTCCAAAACTTATACAGCCGAGCACAGAAGTGCATTATGGCAGGTGGGAATTACTTTGAAACATATTAAATGGGTATGTATTTCATGTTATATTTTCTGGAGTTATTAGGTCAGTCCTGGGAATTAATGGCAGCACTTTGTATTTATATATTTTATGTGTAGTGTGTGTACAGTATAGCATTTCAAAATTCTTGAAACTGTTGCCTGTGAGGAGTATTTTATTAGGTTTTTACAATCTATCATCTGGTAAAGCATTCAAACTGTTAAACAAATTTATGCTAAACATTAAAGATTATTAAAAAGTGTTTATCATGTATCTCAAATTGTGCTGTTTATTAGACAGCTATTTGGGTAATTATTTTTTTATTGGGTTATTTATATATTTATTTTTTTAACAGAATATGTATTCCAATTTTGGAGAAATTGGAGTTAAAATCAAAGAACTGATGGATGAATTTCAGAAGAAAACTAAAAATCAGAAGAAAGTTGAATCTATTGCTGATATGAAAGTAATTAAGTATTCATTTTGTTTATTCAGTGGTTAGATTGCTTGTATTTTTTTCTTTTTATTTGATCTGAGAAATGTTGCAAATTGTATTTCTTTTCACATAAAGTTTTATTGAAATGAAACATTTTATGTTCTTGTAAAAGGTGATGCCTTTCCTTATGGTGCTTCTATTAGATTTATGCTTGCATAAAGTCATTGAAATTAATGCATTTTAAAGGATATAAGAAGTAATAGAGATATATCAAGGAATTTGAAAATTTTTTTGTTTTGTTTTTTGGTCACCTTGTTAGCATGTCTTATGCTGTTTTGTATTATTTCATTCTCACCAGCTCAAGCACTAAATAATGTAAATATGTGTTGCTAAGCGAGTCACAAGTCAGATAAAGCTGAATATCACTCATTAAGCTTCGTTTTATTGTGAATTGATTGATCACTTAAAAATCTATTAATAATACACCCTATCTTAAGGTACCTATACATGTAGAGGAAATCCTTGAGGTTTTGACTGTGTCGTTCAAGCCTTGAGTGTTTCCCCATCATGTGTGGGGAAGCCTTGAGACTGGTGGCTGACTGGTACAGTCCCTGAAATCCTGATCAGAACATATGCTGTGTTCCAATACCTGGCACATGTGTGTACGTGGGGGTTCAATCAAGGAAATCCTGTAGACTTTTTCCTTGAGGATTTCCTGCACGTGTATGGCCACCTTTAATATGTTTGTCACATAATTAAAGATATAAATTGTTATGTCAATACTTCATAGTACATGCATTCATAGCAACTTTTTTTTATTATGTTTAAAGAACAATATCAAAAATGTATATATTTAACCCTTCAGCAGGTGCACCCATGTACAAAGTGCAACATTTTCGTAATTTTGAATGATTTGTTTTTACATGTAAGGTTTGAATGTTCTACGCAGTTTCTATTTCTAGCTACACCCTTTCTAATGCAGGTCTGATTTTCTGACCCTTGTATTCCTTTCTATTCATTGTTAGTCATGATTTAACTGTGGTAAACCAGCGATTGTACTGGATTACAATATGACAAAAGGAGGAGTTGATGTAGTCGATCAAATGTGCAGCTATTACACGGTATCCCACATATTACAAAGATGGACAATCTCATTGTTTTTTAGGTTTTGGGACGTAATAGGAATCAATTCGCAAGCTATACTTAGATCCAATACACTGGACAGTTTTGAAATAAGGCAATTGTATCTGCATTCTTTGGCCTTTAATTATAAATATATCTCAGTATTATCAACATTTTATATCTTGTCATAAAACTCAGAATTATTATCAGCAATTTGTAAAAGAAAGTTTATTACAGAAGGAATAATCAAGGTTGAAAGAGACATTGCACTTTGTGCCACACATGCCTGCTGGTGTTCCAAAAATTAGCACGCCCGCTGAAGGGTTAATGAATAAGGGGTAATTTTAATTTTGCACATTACCTGAAGTATAAAGCAAAGCTGTTTTATGTATTTCATCCTTTATTTTTCTGTTGCCGTTTTTTTTTTTTAATTTTCTTTCATACATTTATTTTTATTTATTTTTTTCCAGGCCTTTGTAGAGACATACCCTCAGTTCAAGAAAATGTCTGGTACAGTGTCTAAACATGTTACTTTAGTGGGTGAACTTTCAAGATTAGTAGGTGCACACAATCTGTTGGAAGTCTCTGAAGCTGAACAAGAATTGGCTTGTGAATCTGATCATGCGGAATCTCTTAAAGTTAGTACTTTTAACATTTGTTTTTTATTTCCAATGGCAGATTACAAAGACAACTGTAGACAGAACAATAAAACAGAGAAAGCAATAGCAGTGAACAACAAAACTAGAATCAGTCTACAGTATAATCTATAAATCTATTTTGTGTCGTGCCTCCCAATATCTCTCCCAGAGTGATCCAGCACTGAGTGCAGGGCAACGACTCAAATGTAAGGCATCCATTTCCTCATCAATATTGCACAATTTGCAGATCGGTCTTAGAACAATCTTTGTTCGATGCAGATGTTTTAACCTTTTAACTATCAAGTTATTTTGATGATTTTGGTACGGAAAATGTCATTTTTTAAAAATTTATTGTAAAAATCAAATGTTTAGTACAAAATAATGTACATAAACTGCCATCTACTGAATAAAGCAAAAATTCACCTCCCAAGATATGGTATAGAACAGTGCTCCCCAACCTTTTAATCGCCGCAGACCGGTCAACGTTCGATAATAATTTTACTGCAGCCCGCTGAGGGGGGCTATGACTGCAATTTTAATTCATAATCTTGAAATGTTTATTAAACAATAAACTAATTTAAAATAGTTGCAAGATTTCTTTTGTTACAAAGGTATAAATTAGCACAAACCCGACAAAGTCGCACTAACCCAATAGAAATACACCACAGTAAATAAAATGGAAATAATTTAATGTTCTTTGGGCGGCCCGGTACTATTTGATCCACGGACCGGGGGTTGGGGACCACTGGTATAGAATACTAGTGCTGCCATCTATTGAATAAAGCCCAAATCAACTAGTCCTGAGATAAATTCGGGTTTGACAATAAGATGCAAGGAAAAAAAATCTACCCTGAGACTATCTGGGGCACGACATTTTGGAACGCAAGTGCCATGCCTGAGACTGTCTCGGGCACAACAGTTAAAAGGTTAATTGACAGTCATGGCCAGTAGCAAGTAGCAAAATTTTTAAAAATTGTAGAGTTATTGAAAATTTTATAAGCAATGCATGGTTTCCCTGTTTTGCATATATTTCAAGAATATATAGTAGCATATCTAATATGATGATCAAGAAGTTATGGTCTGGAGTGTTTAACAAGTGTTAAAATATACCCAAAGTAGAAGAAAAAATTTTTGATTTATCTGTAGATAATAGTTTTTTTCATGTTTAAAAAATATATTTGTTTGAGTAAAAGGTGAGTTCTAGACTTACTGTTGATTAAATAAATAATCCTGTGTTAACTCTTGTAAGTTGAGAAAAACACCCAAATTGCAGCAGGGTTTATAGTTATGTAATACTGTAATGTTTGCTGGTATGTTAACAAAAGGCTTTAAAAGCATAAATATGTATTTCTTTTTTTTTAAATAAAGGCCTGCTAGGAAACAAGCAAACAAACAAACAAAGAGAATGTTTGTGGGTTGAAGATTAATAGCATAGTTAAAATACAAAGTTTTTAATTTCATATCAAATTTATAAATTGAATCTTAGATAGGGTTTGAATTCTCCTGGGAAAAATTCTGTATTGTTACAGTAAATGACATAGAATGCAAAAATCAGGGAAAGAAAACTTATTTTCTACAAATACCCCAAATTAGGATTTTGTTTTTTCTTTCTTAATTTAGGGAATTTTTGTACTAAATTCCTAGAACTATTCATTAAAGTTTTTTATAGCTAGTTTTACTCTCAGATTTCAATTTAAGTATTCCTGAATCATCAACTGCCTTGAAGGAAAGTTAATGTTTCACATTATTTTCAGAAAATGTAGTATTTTTTTTCTTTTTTGGTTTTTTTTTTCTTTCTAATTTTTACAAATATCAACTCATACCCACCCATGCAATGAAAGGTCAAAAAATATCAAATCAATTTTTATCCATCTACTTGTAGTATTAAAGTTCATAATTTATCAGTATTGTGAAGATTGCAAGTGCTTTATCATTTGTAAATTAAAAGATTTTGTATGAGCTAAAGATTAGAATTCATTATGGCAAAAGTTATCAATTTTGACAGATTTAATGATAAAGAAATTGGGAAGTACACAAAAAGTATGGAATTTTTTTTTCTACTTGTTGTTTAGTGAAGTCCTATTCTATAGAATATGTAAGATTTAAAATTTTAAAAAATGTATTTCTCTGTGAGGTGTAAAAGCTTGTAGAAGGTTATTAATTTTAGCTGATTTAACAGTGAAAGAATTTGAGGACATCCAGCTCAAAAATATTTGGGGGAAGAAAGGGAACCCATAGTTATAGCACTTCATAGATTCTAGGATTAAAAGTAAAGTCTATATATATTATATTGTAATATAAAATTCAAAATAAAATACTAATATTGATGTTAATCATAACTGAGAGAAAACTATAATTGAAAAATAAATAACACAAAATAAATTTGAGTCTCTTATATGTATTTGCTTTTATATAATTATTTATTAATAATGCTTGTAATACTAAATTTATGTGCATGAAGCTTTATTTATCCTTTTCTCATGAGATTTTACTTTGAACACAAAAATACTCTCAATTTTAAAGAGTAACAGTTTAATTCTAGAAGGAAGTCCTACACAAAATTTATAAGTGTAAATATAGATTGTTAGCATGCAATTTAGTGTATAGTTTACCTAATTATGTGCTATATTTGACTGCACTGTGATATAACTTCATTATATATTTAACTACATTAAAATATTTCTCAAATACATATTTAACATTATTACACTATCTACCATTAAGTATTTGGACACCTGTGATAGAAAAGGAAAACAAAATTTATTCATATTCAATAGTTGGTAGAGTCTTCACGAAAGGCAATTACAGCCTCAACCCTCCGGGGCGTGCTTTCCACAAGTTCTTGTATGACGGCTAGTAGTATTTTCTTCCAATCGGCTTCGAGAAGACATGTAAGTTCCTTCACCGATTTTGGATGGTTGTTGCACCCCTTAATTCTGCAATCCAACTCGTCCCAAAGATTCTTGCTATGGTTCAGGTCTGGGCTTTGGGCAGGGCAGTCTGTTCGGTTAACCCCATTGTCACCATACTAGTCCATGGTGGACTTGCAACATGACACCTGGCGTTGTTGTCTGGGAAGTAACATGGGTCCAACTCATAAAACTGCCACATTGTAGGAAGCACTCTGTCATCCAAACTAGTGCAGTGGGCATAGGTGTAGAACTTACCATGAATTGGAACCAAGGGTCTCAGTATACCAGGAGAAACACCCCCAGACAATAATTCCATCTCTGCCGAACTTTACTGTGGGCACAATGCATTCTGGCAGGAGGTGTTCTCCAGGCAGACACCAGACCCCAGACTCTGCCAACCGAATGGTAGAGAGTGAACCTTGATTCGTTGCTCCAGAGAACCCGTTTCCTCTGATCTACGGTCCAATTTCGGCATGTTTTGCACCATATTAACGGAGCAGTGCAATTGGACTTTGTGATCAAAGGCTTATGGGTGACAGCACGACCATGAAAACCAAGCAGATGTGCTTCCTTTTGGATGGTATTAATCGAAACAACTCTCCCGAATGCTTGTTGAAACTCCTGGAGTATGTGGGCCATTAGTTGGGTGCAGTTCTTCCGAATTTCTCTGGACACCACCCGTTGGTCTCTATCTCCCAGTTTCATGGGTCTGCTGACTCGGGGCACATTTCGACAATCACCGCTTACCTTCCACTTCTGAATCACATAGGCCACTGTCGATTTTGGGTAATTCAGCTCGTTAGATATGTCCCTTAAGGATTGTCCATTTCTGTGATACTCGACGATTACATCTTTCTCAAAATCAGATAACTCTGCACTTCGTGGCATCTTGCATGCGACTAATGCCAGTGTTGTTTCCTACACGATATTTAATGGCAGAGGGCATGATGTATATCAGGACCTCAGATATCGTCATTTGCAGTTGTGTCCAAATGAATTGGTAGATAGTGTATAGCATTTTTTTTTTAACCTGTTATAACAATTTGATCTCTTCAAAAACTTTAATTCACATTGCAAACTTGTAGTATGCTTAAATATGTTGAAAAATTTTTTCTTTTTGCAGAAAATACGTAAACTAATTAATAATGATAAAATCAGAGACATAGATGCTGTTAGACTTGTGATGCTATATTCTCTTCATTATGAAAAAAATAGCAATAATGATATTTCTGGATTAATTGATCTCTTAAAAAAGAGAAATACCAGTGACAAACTTATAAGGGTAAGTATTTGATTCTGATCAAAGATTTTATAAAAAATTGAGTTTTTTTTTTTTTTTTTTTTTTTTTTTTTTTCTTGATTAGATGCAAGATATCAGAGGAAGGTGGGCTGTAAAAGTGAAGGAAGTGTATAATAAAAGTTTTTTTTTTTTTGTTGTCGTGTCTGCGGATAAAAACACTATCCGCAGAAGAGGGAGGTGCCATTGCCTCAAGAGAGGTTGGACTTCTATACGTCACACCCCAGTCCAGTGTACATATGAATACAAGGAAATAGAAACATAAATCACACAATCACAGAAGAATTTTTATTAACAAGTGATGACACCGGCGATGGACGATGGGTTGCAGCTCCCCTTTCTAGACCTTCCCCTTTCTAAATCCTTTTGCAGGCAGAAGACTGACAAGTTCCCCAGAATATGACCAAGTCTTATGCAGGAATCGAACCCATGCCCCTGACGTGGCAGGCTGATGCCTTAACCACTTATCTACTGGGCGACAATAAAACATGTAAAAGTTATTTTAGGATTTCATTTATATTGAAGCTAGAACTTCTATCTTTTATGTGTGCATTGTTTAAGAGGGTAGATTCAACCTTTATAACAAAGTGGGAGTAGATTAATATTAAAATATACTCTTTCATGTATAATTGTTTGGCTTACAGCAGGTGTTCCCAACAATGGAAAAGTCTCGTTCAAAGCGCAAACTCAGTTTGTTGGAAATCTATTGCCTTTATTTGGTAGTAAATGAAAATTGCAGTTATCTACTACGTACAGTACATAAATTCTAAACTTCAGTTTGTCTTTTGATCAGTCTGCTGGGTTTTTTTTTTTTTTTTTTCATTACCATTGTAGTTTCTTCAACGGAATAAAGCAATTTTATTTAGATCAGTTTTTTTCTATTTTTGTTGTTATATAATTCTGAATCAATAAGGTAGTTGTATTATTTTTCTTGAGGTTTCCTTCCATTCTGTTCTTGCTTTTATATACCTTTAACTGGGGGATGAATGTTTTTTAATGTTCTCTATTTCTGAGAAAATTCATACTAATTTTTATTAAATTGAACATTTAGTTGGAATTAAAGTATGGACAATGCATTTTAGTGGGTTTTTTTTTTGTTATGTCTTAAAAGGCCTTTTAAATGAAAATAGGCAGGGGGGAAGGGTGTGTGGAAACCATAAAAGGGAGTAGCAGCTCGAAAAAGGTTGGGAAACACTGCTTTAGAGTGTTAAGATCATCTTTTGCAGGAGGGAGGGGGGGCTAAACTTGGTGGGACATGTTGCTTAACCTTTAGCTTATGGGGCCTATTTTTCCGATTCCCTCTTTAGAACGGGAAATTTCATACCCCCTTTGAAAGAACGGCCATTTAGGGGGTTATATATATATATATATATAAATGTGTGTGTGCATATATATATATATATATATATATATATATATATATATGGTCTATGTATATGTATGTGTGTGAGTTTGTACAGTGGAAATCTCGACCTATCGTTTTTCATGGGGCCGACCAAACTGAACAATAAATGCAGGAAAATGATAGATGCGAGAACATAACAAAGCAATATGATCGTTGGAACTGGGTGAAATAAACGACACATACGGGAAAATGATGATTCGGAGAACGATCGATTGAAATTGCACTGTATATTGATTCTTAGGCCCGTATTCTTGGGATACATGGTATCCCAACCCGTAAGGAAAAGGTTAAAGTCAACTTCAAATGACTACAAATGACTTTGCCTCACAGGCTTTTTTGCAGAGTTTTGAAACTCAGCAGGCCTTCGTCTCTCACTGGAAATACCTTAGATTTGAACCAGTAGGCTCTGGTTCTGAACTCAAGCACCCTAGCAATTCTTGCTCCTCTTCATATAATAATGCTATTAAACAATTAAGATTTCAGTGTAACATGACATCTTTTCATTCAAATGATTTTACTAAACTCTGTAGGGGCTTTAAAATGTAAAGATATATTTATTTTTTTGAATCATTTAATAGTTAAATTAAGGTTTAAACTGGATGAACTTTTCAAGCAGTAAATTTTAGTTTTATCATGTAAGAAGAAATTATTTCCTTACAAGAAAAATTGGTGAATGCATGTTGTAAAGGAAGTTATAAAAACAGAAACTTTAAAATATTTAAAATATTCTTTTTTTTTAATTTGAAATTTTTTTATTTGAATTTGTGTTCATGACTTTATTAAATGTTGTTTGTATTAAATTATTTTTGTCTTTTGGTAGATGGTTCGAGCTGTGCTTGAATTCAGTGGTAATAAAGGTGGAAGGAATGATTTATTCAGCACTGAAAATGTCCGCACATTCACAAAAAGAGTCATTAAAGGTTTGAAAGTATGTAATAAAATCATTGAGAATTTATGTTTAAGTGGTTGTGAATGCAACTTTTAAGAAAACAGTTTATTTACAGTTATATTTTTGATGTATTTGTGTTGCTTTAAAATGTAAAGATATGAGTAGGTAGATAAGGAGACTGGGGGTTCCTTATCTACCTGCTTTTTATAATACACCCATACCTCGCTTTATGGCCTAGATACGTTCCGGAAAAGTTGACCGTAAAGCGAAAAGCTGTATAACAAATCAATTAGTTTGATACAAACCCATAAAATTTTAATTGGATCTGCTCCAATTTTATATAAAAAATATAGTTTTTAGTTCATAAAGCATTTTATTCTTTTTGTTTCCTATAAAAATGCTTACATAAAAATAAAAGTACAAAACAATGTAATTGATTTTGTACTAATTAACTCTGATAATTTTAAGATTAAAGCTAGAGGTGCAGTGATTTCAAAAAATAAAATTATGTAAATGAATTTATTGGAAAAATCATGATATATTTTAAATTTCGGAGAAAATTTTCCAGTTTCTATAAATCTCACAGAGTAAACAATAGAAATCTGGAAAAAAAGACATTAAAAATCTCATAACATAACTGAAAAGTAGTTTAATCAACAATGCTGAACTTTCCTAATATTGAACAAGAGGCACTTGAAAAATGAATCTCTTAGCTAAGGTATAACTATGAAATAATGATTGTATCTATAGAATTCTGTATAACTTAGATCCTTTCTTCACAAATTAGCATTGATCACAATTATTTTCTAAGTATTGTTCATATCAGCCTAGTGATACCTGATTTATATGTTGGTACTAGCTGAATACCCGTGCTTCACTACAGAGTACATTCAAATTAAATACAACAGCCAATGTATGCAATTAATGCCCGAAAAAGAAAAAAAATATTTATAATAAATACAATGGTCAATGTATGCAATTAATGCAAAAAAATAAAAAATATATATATATATTTATAAAAAAAATCGTAACTGATATTTTTATAGACAAAATAATGTAGAAAAAAATATTCAAATTAAATCTAATAGAACATACTAAAGAGTATAGTACAGTTTGAGGAAGATTTCTTTTAGTGTTTTTTAATATTTTTTTGGATAATGTCCAATCGTCTGCTGCATTAGAAAGAAAAAAAAAAAATTTTTTTTTGTCAATTTATTTCGTTGTTATGCACGTGACTCAAAATTAATTTAAAGTATCACTAAAAGAAAAAAACCACGTGATCAGCATTTAATAAATTTAATTCTAAAAATTAATCTTAAAAAATTCTCCAAGAATCAGAAAATGGGGGTAAAGATTCGAAAAAGATTTCATTTTAAAGGAATTTTATGATTTTTCTCGTGATATTAATTTTATAACCCTCAGATTATTATTTTAAATGCAAACTTAAAAAAATGTTGCAAAAAACATTTTAAAAATTTAATTAAAAAATCTAAGAAGAATTTTTCAAATATCTTTCTTAGTGCACCCCTACACTATAAGATGAATCACCATGCAAAATTTCAGCCCTTCAGGTGCAGCGGTTTGGTCTGTACATTATCTGTCAGTCAGTTACAGAACTGTTTTATATATATATAGACTATTGCTTTAAAACTTTATAAATACCAACATTTTCATTGTAGAAGATAAAGATGTCCCTCTCTTACAACATATTGATTTTTGACAAATTGATTACTAAAATCCTATCTCTTCCTGAAATAATTTAATGATCAAGCCTACTGTTTATAGCAACATTTTTAAAACCTTTTCTCCTAGCCCTTTCACTGATGCTTTAGTGTTTTATTGGAATTCACACATTTCATTGAATGAAAGAGTTAACAAATTTATTTTCTCAAATCATGGAAAAATTACTTTTTTTTTTACTAGAAATGTTGCCAAAAAAAGGCTTTTTTTTTTTAGCCTAAAATTAAACACCATACTTAATAGAATAAGAAAACGAAAGAATTTTTTATTAAATTTCACTCTTAATGCTTTTACACTATTTTTATTTTAAATTTTTGAAACATTAAACCCCTTCTATGTTTGCTTTTTGCAAGATAAAACCCCTTCCATATTTGCTTTTTGCAAGACAAAACTTTAAATATTTGCTTTTTGCAAGAAAACTCTGCATGCAATGAAGAATGTTTAACAGATCTTACAAAATTTCTTTCATACTTACTTTAAAATTTGAAGTTTACACTTTTGCAAATTGTTCAAAAGGTTTTTTTTGTGTGTGTGGTAAGATTTGAAGCATGGTGTAATACAAAGTCTTATGTCACAATCAGGGCAGAAATAATGATCTGAAAAATAATCCAGATAATTAGAAGACAGTTCTGAATCTGAATTTGAATTCAGTCATTACCTAACAGGAAATTTTTTTCATTATTTATTTCATCCATAATTTTAAAAAATATATAGTGGTTTGAATTCACAAGCGTTGCAAGCAGTAGAACAAAAATTCCACAAAGCCAAAAATTCTCTCACTTCTGTTTAATAAAGAAAAACCAGGTTAAAAAAATTGAAATGAAATGGACAAGCTATGACATCTGTTAAAAATTTTTGTACTATGCTTTGTATTAGTGTTAGTCTTTACAAACTAAAAACACGTGCAAATGAAAAGAAGAAAGGAGATAAAATTGATGCTGGTTTGCTGTACGGGCAAAACGATTGGCGCCAGGTGTGAATAGCCCGTACGCTGTACGGGCAAACCGGTGAAGGGGTTAATGTAGAATATTATGTTGACAGTTGTATTCATTTTTGAATTTGAATTGTTGAATCATTTATTGGCATTTTGAAAAAATGCCAATAAATGATTCAACAATTTTTCCCAGTCACTGTGGCTTCTCTGGAAACAACATAGAGGATAGACCAGCTAAGGCTATTGCAGAGTTACCTCAACCACATTTGCCTGTTGATTATCTTACTGTGAAGAGCAGGGCCCGATTATGAACACTGGGGTGCCCTTGGGCAGATGCTATTTGGGAGGGGGGTCCCCTTATGAACATTTATAAAAATAAGAACTATCCATGGACTATACTATCAGAAGTACTAGGTACATACACCGAGCATGTGAGGAAAAGTTGTTAAAAATCAGGATTATAAAAAATCGTTTGATTTAAATTTTGATTCAGATAACAATTTAAATCGAAAAACCCTGCATGCCAGTCCTATATTTGCTATTACAGTGTATGGCTGATAAGATGAAGCATTCATAAACATGTTTCACATCAAATTGAAAACGTCTTTCACCTTCAGCTGTATGTCTGATATAACCTGATAGTTTAACATTTTTCCTAAAGCAGAAAGCGAAATTAAAACTTTCACTTATCTGGTACCCTATCTATTTTAGTGTTGAGAAACATCGTTAAAGAGATTTTGCATGTTAAAGAGGACAGTTTTCGGGCCCTGGACAAAGTCCCGATTTGCCCATATCGGGACTTTGCCGGTGAAGAGACATTACCCTGGTGAGATGACCCCGGTGAAGAGACATTAAATCTAACATCAAATCATGTCAATGGGGCCTCTGTGGTGAATCTATGGGTCAAAAGACTTGGGGCTCCGTATCAAGGTCTCCTGTTCCCCCTGGCTTACCCAGAGTTTTTGGTGTGGTGAACTTTTGACTCAAAATAAGCCAGGATTATTTACACTACCTTTACTGTACTGGTCTGATGGACTTTCAATTGTACCCTCTGTTTGGCCTCAATGATATGACTTGTGCCCACCTCCGCAGTTGCCCGGATCTCAAAGACATAGCACACATCTCTGCATATGACATTCATACTGTTTTCTTGTTTAGAGACTTTATTGGGCTGCCCAAGAGACTGATAGTGTAACTTGGCCAAAGTCTGGCATAGAGGGGGGAAAATGTTTATAGTTATAACTATAAACTAACTCATGACACAACAGTCCGAATTGCTTTTCAGCATTGTGGACCAAGGCCTGCAGTGCCCAACTCTGCTTTCATGACCATGGGCTTGGGCTGCCATACAGCATGTCATGGTCAGGTGGTCAACCTGATGTGGGACCCCCCATATTAGTTCCCAAGCATGCTTGGTCCTCATTTTATTGACCCACTTAAGGGATGAAAGGCTTGAGTCGACCTTGCCCAGTTGCAGGGTCAAACCCTGGACCTGTGATGTGGCAGCTTGATGCTTTTAACCACTATGCCACTGGGCGTCCAGTTATAACTATATAACATCTAATATTTCAAATCCTAACTCAAATTTTAGTAGAAAAAAGGTAGCTTTTTTTGCTTAAAAAAAAAAGACAATAAAGATTATTATTATTTTTTTAAATTTTATTTTATTTATAAAGTAATGTAAATAAAATTGAATCTGATTTTTTTATAAAATTTTTTTTCAGATTGTCTTTATTGATGATCTCTCTTGTTATTCATTGCTAAAACTTAAATATTTTTGTTTTATTCATCACCCAGGGAGTCGAAAATATTTATACTCAGCACACACCCTTATTAAAAGAAATTATTGAGGACATCATGAAAGGGAAATTAAAAGAATCATCTTATCCTTACCTTAGTGGGACTCAGCTTCGAGAGAGGTAATAATTTCCTGTTAATATATTATTTAATGATGCAAATAAAACTTTTAAAATTGGTTATTTTGTACCTATAGATTTCTGTAAACAAGTAAATTAAATGTCCTATATTAATTTTTTCAAGACTGATATTTTTAAAGTATTCAATAAAACGTAGAACTTTGTGCTTAACATATAATGGTTAATACCAGGCTATAGGTATGCTTTCAATACTATCTGTAACTAACATTTTCTTACTTCTACGGAAGATAAGTACTCGAATGCACATATGATGTGTTAATTTCTGTTTGTTTATGCTACTTTATATTTTGTAACTTCTGTTTCCTTATAGACATTTTTTTTTTTTAATTTCAGGCCCCAAGACATCATTATTTATTTTATTGGAGGAGTGACTTATGAAGAATCTCTTACTGTTCATCAAATTAACAAGCAAGGTCTTGGCATTAGAGTATTATTAGGTGGCAGTGCTGTTCATAATTTTACTAGGTATTCTTTTAAAATAATATCTGTTAAATGTATTAACATGTCTTTATTTGTTATATAATTATGTGCATTAATAACATTGTCTTATGAAGTATTATTTTTCTTCATTTGAAATTTAGTTAGAATTTTTAACCATTACCAGATCTTATTTTGCCATATAAAGAGTTTAAAATGTTTCTGAATTTATAGCAGGGCTAGAAGATCCTATTTTAAATTTGGTTTTAGAAATTTATTGCTGTAACTTAGATCAGTTATTATAAGGAAAAGGAAGTGCTGAATTTAGCCCAGACCTCTTCCTCCATTACACTAACAGATGTTAACGCAGTGGCCAGGTGCAGATTATCTAACGAGCCCCTAAAGAAATCACTATTTTGGATTTTAATCCTTTCAGGGGCAACAACCTCAACCTTTTGTAGGGTGCAGATTTTTTTCCCCCAATTTTTTTTAACCTAAAAAATTTTCAAAAATTTTCCAATTAAAGGTTAGAAAATGGTTTTACTTCTTTAAACTGATAACAGATGGCAGAACTAGCCATTTTCTGCTCATTTAACTGGAATACATTGAATGCAAACGAAAAGAAGACTAGATTTAGACATTCGCACAGTGTGAACGGTTGCCCCTCGGGGTTCAAATCCCGAGTAAGGCTTAGTTGTTTCTGTGTTGTCCCCCTCATAGATAGTAAATACTGGCTCACTTAAATAGTGCTCCTTAAGTTTTTAAACAAATTGCATTAAAAATCCCTCATTTAAAAAAAAAAAAAAATTCTTCGTATGTGTACCAAATTATGTTTGAATTTCTTTCAGAAAACATCAGTTTTGATTTTTAAAAGTGTGAATATCGATTTTCTTTGATATTCAATTGATTCTGTCAGTCAGATTTTGTAAGACAAATAAAAAATCTGAATTGCAAAATGCTTTGTTATTTTAGTAGAAATTAATTTAAGTTCTAAATTTAATATTTTTCAGAACTTCTAAACACTATATTTCTTGTACATATTTTCAGCTTTCTCAATGAAATAAAATCAGCAGAAAGGTTTAGCAGTTATGTACATAATTGATTTTTCCATGATTCATTTACAAAGGTAATTATACTCTAACTGCTTTCTCTCTCTCTCTCTAAATATATATATATATATATATATATATATATATATATACACAGTGGAATCTCGATTGATCGTTCTCTGAAACATCGTTTTCCCACCTTTATCGTTCAGTTCAGTCTGTCCCTTAAAAAACAATAGATCGAGATTCCACTGTGTATGTATGTGTGTGTATATATATATATATAAAGTTTGTAATTTTCTTTCAGTCCTGAATAGAATCTTAAATCCACCATGTTGGGTGATTCACTATAATATATTTAGTGGAACTTCTACAGTAATATTTAACAAAGGAAAATATTTATTGATATTGAGAAAGTTAATGAGTAGTTTTGGGAGCAATCTGTCACTAAAAATTATTGTTTTATGAAACTGTAAGAGAAAATAGCCCAAGTATGAATTTTAGTCATACATTAAGAATTTTACTAATTTCTTGTATTAATATTGCTTATGAAATTATTGTGTATGGATCTGTCATTGCATTACATGTAATTTCTCTTATTTTGCATTAATATGAGGAAAAATTATTTTGAATAAATATTAGCTTACATCAGGGGTCGGCAACACAGTGCTCACGAAACAATTTTAATGTGCCCGCCGTTCAGGTATCTAAATTTTAGATATTTCAATAGCAAACCCTTGTAATTGTAATGAATAATTTTTAGTAAAAAAATTTTAAATTGTAAAACCAAAATCTGAGCAGCCTACTCTCTCGACAGTGTCACTCTCCCCTCGCTGTGAGTCAGCTTGTTCATATTTTCTGGAATTTAGTGAATGGAAATAGCTTTCCATTCTTGAGAAAATGTACTCTGAAATTGAACTCTCTTTGCTCATTGACATATGTTTGTGGATCCAAGGGGGGCAGTAGGGGGAAATTGCCTCCCCCCCCCCTAAAAAATAGCCTGACGTATTTTTTGTCATAGCCTAAAATTATATAATTGTAGACCCAATACTAAATGAGTTTAAATTTAAAATGAGGGGATGTTTATTTCTTTTATATCTATATATATAAAACAGTTCCGTAACTGACTGACTGACTCACTGACATACAATGCACAGACCAAACCACTGGACCTGAAAGGGCTAAAATTTTGCATGGCGATTCTTCTCATAGTGTAGGGGTGCACTAAGAAAGATTTTTGAAAAATTCTTCTTAGATTTTTTTAAATTAAATTTTTAAGCTGTTTTTGTAACTTTTTTAAGTTTGCATTTAAAATAATAATTTGAGGGTTATAAAATTTATATCACAAGAAAAATCATAAATATTCCTTTAAAATGAAATCTTTACCTCTGTTTTCTGATTTTTGGTGAATTTTTAAAGATTAATTTTTAGAATTTAATTTATTAAATGCTGGTCATGTGATTTCTTTTTCTGGTACTTTAAATAAATTTATTGTCATGTGCATAAAAACTAAATAGACAAAAAATATTTTTTTTCTTGCTAATGTGGCAGACGATTGGATATTATCCAAAAAAATATTAAAATACAGTAAAAGAAATGTTCCTCAAACTGTACTATTCTTTAGTATGTCCTATTGGATTTAATTTGAATATTTTCTTCTACATTATTTTGTCTATAAAAATATCCTTTATGATTTTTATATATATATATATACAGTAGACGCTCGTTAATTCGAACTCGGTTAATTCGAACTAATCCAAAGGCCCCCAAAAACTTGTATTGGAGTTAATGTTAAAAATATCTCCTTAATTCGAACTAAATTTTTATCAATTCGGTTAATTCGAACTAAAA
Source organism: Dolomedes plantarius (assembly GCA_907164885.2). Taxonomy (NCBI): domain Eukaryota; kingdom Metazoa; phylum Arthropoda; class Arachnida; order Araneae; family Dolomedidae; genus Dolomedes; species Dolomedes plantarius. The sequence continues at coordinate 168,350,317 of OU015490.1, forward strand.
ATTTGACAAAAAAATTTTCTTTTTCCTCAAATAATGGAGAAAATACACGCTGTATTTATTATTTTGTGTGTCAAAATCACCTGTATTTTTTTCTATGTAAAGAGGCACATGCCCGCATTCCTAGATTATTGCATTTCTGCTAAACGTTAGTAGCTATTGTCCTTATCAGTGCTTAACGGACAAAGCGATTTTCCGTTATTTGTATCGATTTTCTTAGAATTTCAGAAAAACCAGTCTTTACTACAGATTCTAGGGAGCTGCGTCAGTTATGCCTGCAGTGCAGACAAGTTAATGTGATCTAGTTTTTATTCCTCAGTGTGTGATGTGAAAGTGTAAAAATTCAGGATGTCTACGCGTGGAAAGTACAAAACCCTAATTTTGGAGACAAAGGTAGAAATTTTAAAGAGAGTAGAGGATGGCGAATGTAAAACAAAGTTAGCAGCTGACTATGGAATTTTAAAAAAATATCGAATGGGTATTGAAGATTTTAAATGCAATGATGGATGGCTCTCTCCATTTAAGTCAAGGCACAATATTTCTTATCAAACTGTATGTGGCCAAAGCTCTGATGTAAACGGAAACTTATGCACTAATTTCGGTAGGAATCTGCGAGGGCTTTTCTCTACTTACCTGCCGAAAGATATTTTTAATGCAGCCATAATGGACTCTATTAAAACTCTGAAAGCATTTATTCAGATGGAACTTTCCTCTGAAAATGAATTGAACTGTTTACTTCAAATCGAGAAGTTGGCTGAACAATGTAGGCATCATAAACAAAACCAAACATCCACTTTACAGTTTTTCCCCAAAGTGTAATTTTTAATTAAAGTTTACTTTCTACTGCATATCATCTGATTCATCTTATGATTAAGGCATGTCTGTATTGTTTTTTAATATGTTAATTTTAGATAGCATAGTATAATATATTTTCTTGGGTTATACATACTAGAATATTTGTCTTCTTCAGTGATACACTTTTAAAGTTATATATTTTCTTTTAACATTGGATAATTCGAACTTCGGATAATTCGAACTTTTTTCCGAGAACCTTTGAGTTCGAATTAACGAGCGTCCACTGTATATATATATATATATATTTGGCATTAATTGCATACATTGTCCGTTGTATTGAATTTGAATGTACTCCGTAACAAAGTGTGGGTTTTCAGCTAGTATATATATATATATCCCTAACAGCAAATATCTCCCCCCCCCCAAAAAAAAAAAAAAAAAACTGTGGACTGGAGCCACCACTGTGTGAATTTTTGTTTTCCAGCATTAAATACTTAGTCATAGTGCTGATCAAGCCTCACTGACACTCATTTGGACCAGTGCCTGAGAACTAGGAATTCAACTTATATGCCACATTACAATGAGTTGGTCGCAGATTTGCAATGTCAAATATTGCATTTATTATCATATTTATGATTGTTTTGCATAAATTGAAATTTGAATTTATGTATTAAAAATTTATGTTTCATTAATATTTTTATGTTTAAATATTAACATTATATTATTTCTCAACAGCAAGCGCTCGCAATTGTAATGAATAATTTTAGCAAAATAATTAAAAATTGTAAAACCAAAATCTGAGCAGCCTGCTCTCTCGACAACGTCGATCTCCCCTCGCTGCGAGTCGGATTCCTTTTCATATTTTCTGAAATTTAGTGAATGGAAATAGCTTCCCATTCTTGAGAATATGTGCTCTGAAATTGAACTCTCTTTGCATGTCGACATGTTTGTGAATCTGTGTTTTCCAATATCAGATATTTAAAGTCATAGTACTGATCAAGCCTCAGTGACATTCATTTGTACCAGTGCCTGAGAACTAGGAATTCAACTTATGTGCCACATTACAACGAGTCGGCTGCAGATTTGCAATGTCAAATATTGCATTAATTACCAATTTTAAGATTGTTTTGCATAAATTAAAATTTGAATTTATGTATTAAAAATTTATGTTGCATTAATATTTTCATGCTTAAATATTAGCATTATATTATTTCTCAGATATTTGAACATCAAACGCTCGTAGTTGTAATGAATAATTTTAGTAAAAAAATTAAAAATCATAAAACTGTAAAATCAAAATCTGAGCATCTTGCTCTCTCAATAGTGTCGCTCTCCGCTCGCTGTGAGTCAGCTTCTTTTTCAAATTTTCTGGAATTTAGTGAATGGAAATACCTTCCCATTCTTGAGAAAATGAGCTCTGAAACTGAACATCATCTCTTGTAGTATAAGGCTTCATTTTTTTATATAATGTCATGTAATGCAAATTATGAGGTCTTTGCTACAAATATGCTCATTAAACAGAATTAAAGATGAAATGCTTTTTATAAGTCTTCAAAAAGTGTCATAACAATTAAGAAAGGCATGTTTACCGGATGATATTAAATAAAAAATGTTTTAGGAGAAGTGGTATTATATTATAGCCATCTCCAATCTAAAAAAACATATAAAACTATCATAATTGATTTTCTTTTTAAAGTAATTTTTTTCTATAATTATTTGTGGTTTTCTTTACAGATCTTAGAGATGTATATTCAATCTACTGCGCTGATTGTACAAGATTTGTTATTTGTCATTTATATTTAATAACATTTTTTTATAAAAACTTTTAACATTCCATTTCAGTTCAGTAATTAAAAATGGAAGATTCGGGAAAAGCTTGTTGTAGTATAACATGTATATTTTAAGATCTGTTTGCATGTTTCAAAATTGGTTGAAAATTATCGAAAGTTTTATTTTTATGTTTCTAAAATATTTATTTTTCAAAAATAAGGTCTATACAACAAAATCTGCTATTCATTGGCCTCTATTTATGATACATAGATAAACATAATGATCATAGTTATTATTGATTTATAGTGAATTTGTACATTTGGAATATTTGTTAAATTCATTTCCTAGCAAAAACCTTAAAATTCAACTACATCTAATAGGCTTACATAAAACTAATTTAAAGAATTTGTATTATAGCTACTTACATCTAAATAAGAAACTTAAGATGGGTACTCTGAATATAATGTAATCTTTCCATTTTATTACAGTTAAATGACCAGATCCTGTATTCATTTCATAATAAACGATAATAATGATAAAACTTCTAAAGATAAAAATTAATTTGCCATTCTAAACTTAAGTGTTTTTTTAATTTGTTTTGTACCATTCTTTCAATATAATACTAAGTGCATAAAAGTCAATTTATTATGGCAACTGACTATTTTTCTAGTTATTACAATTTCACTCAATTTATAAAGCTTAAATATTTTGAAAAAAACTGTAAATTTATCTTGTCTTCCCATAATTTTGTAAATTAATTTGAACACTTAAGTTTTTGTAAATATGAAATTATGAAAATTTTCTCGAAAGAAAAAAAATAAACAAATTCTAACAAATAAACTTCTTTTTGTGTATAGATTAAAAGTTTTGCTTGTTTAAAATAACTATTTTTCTCCATACTAGTTATTTTTCCTTTATTAATGTTTTTACATTGGTATAATAATTTAGAAATGGTTCTCCAAGGTATATAGTCCAAACTTTGCTATGTGTATTATTTATCTTTAAGATATATATATATATATATGTGTGTGTGTGTGTATATGTATATATATATGTATATATATATATACATATATATGTGTGTGTATATATATATATGTATGTATGTATGTATATATATAAAATAGGCCAGGCCCACTCACTAACAAAGGAGTAATATGTGATTAAATAAATGTTTTTAACTATCATAACTTTTTTTTTCCTAATGAAAGGTACCAGAATGCCATTCTGGCATGTTCCGCCTCAAATCGAGCCCTGTATATATACACTTTATATATATATATATATATATATATATATATATATGCGTAGATATACATAATATAATTTACAGGCTTTTCTACCCTTTATACTTTCTTCCTTTGTTGATTAGGGATTTTGTACTACTATTTTCCATGTTATTAACTTTCAATGTACATAATTTGCTCAACAATCCTACTAATACATATTGAGATACAAGCTGTGTATTTTCCCAAATTTCGGTCTGCTTCTTCAAAAGCTTCAGATGATCAGTAATAACTGCCTTGAATGATTTTTGGAAGTTGATGATTATGCAGTGCTATTATTTAGGTAATGGGGAGATGCTGAATAATAACTTGAATTTCGGAAAAGAAAAATTTTTCAAAATCATTTTAAACTACAAATTGAACTTGACCCATGTGTTATTCCTCCAGACTTAATAAATGTCTGCCTATTTTTAAAATTCTGGGGGGAAAAAATAAATGTGCTTTTTTATTTATTTAATTTATTTTTTAAACCATGTTCTTCAGCTAAACTTTGAAATTTTTGTTATTTTTATTTTCTTCTAATTAAGCTTTATAGAAAGGTAAAAAAAAAAATCTTAAATTTTGGATACTATGTATTCAGTCTTGATTTATTGCTAAATGACTGATACTTGTTTTCTATCATTACTTTTAGATACTGCAGAAATCATCTTTTAAACATTTTAGCCTAATTCTTAGAAATTATGGTGTAATTCCATCATTTGTTTCTTCTATTTTGCCCATTACAGTGAAGATTAAATTAATCAATAGTTATCAGGGTTTTTTGTATTACAAGTGGTTAGATTTACAAAGTTTTTATTTATGCAGTTATGCTTCATAATTATAACTGCATAACCTTTTAATTATAAACCTTTTGGTTTGTAAAGGCTGTTCAACTGTTTTCATAACTTCAAGATCATTTTGTTGTAATTAAAAATAAAAAAACTTCTTTGAAACATAACATTTTATACTTCATTCCAACCATGATTTCATAGTATGAAATCGATAACAAGATAGGAAATATTGTGGTCATTTTCTGTCAAACAGGCTCTTGTTGTATCTGAATACTTCATGATATAATCTGTTTAACTGCTTAATGCACAGTTCCATGGCATACATGGGCAACATTTACAGAATGCAGAATTGTGCAGCTCCATGAACGTCATGGCATGGTGCTTTTATATTTATTCAAATATTACAGCTCTGTTTGAGCCAAATTTCAAGTCTGTTAATGTCACATTTGATGTTAGCTCTTATTTTAGGAATTTAGGTTTGTATACATTACAGAAATCTTGATTATTTTGTTAGCTCAGGGGTGACAAACCTTTTTTCATCTGTGTATCAAAAAAATTAGTAACTTCTTTTCTCGGAGTGCTGATGTGCCTTTTATCAGTGGGAAAAGGCAAGTTTTTAATAAAAGCATTAATTATATAATAATTAATAAAAACATAAATAATAATCAGCCAGCCAGGTGGTGCAGGGTTGGCCCACAGGCATTCTCTGAATGTCTCCACTGCCAGGTTATGGGTTCGATTCCCACTTGTTCAAGGACAAGGCTGAGAGTAGAGAACTATGCTGGCTTACTGATCGGCTGCTCTCATAATAAAGAAGCCAACAAATTTCAGCCAGCCTGGTGGCATAGGGCTTTGGCCCACAGGCATTCTCCGAATGTCTCCAATGCCAGTTTATGGGTTTGATTCCTTCTTGTCCAAGGACACGAGGACAAGGCTGAGAGTAGGGAGCTATGCTGGCTTACTGATCGGCTGCTCTCATAATTAAGAAGCCAACAAATTCGCAGTATGGAGGGGTGAATGTCGTAATAGATAAATTGCCTGCCATGTTGAAAACAACAACAATCATACATAATAATCAGTATTGATTATGCTCATGTGTATTAAAGTAATTATAATTATAGCGTTATTACTTATAGCATTAATTCATATAATTTAATACGTACTGGAAATTTCATTTTAATGTCTTCCAAATTCAACCACATAAATATTGATTATCGAATGCCAACAAAATTGTCTTACGTGCCATGCCTGGCACATGTACCTGAGGTTCGCCATCTGTATTAACTTATAACTCAATAATTAAAGATTATTATGGCATCCTGTAAAAACACAGAAGCAGTGCACCAATTGTTTATTTACACTGTGATAATTTAAATTTAAATTAAAATTTTAAGAACATACTTTTTTTTAAACATCAACAAGTCTAAAAAATCAAGTTATAGTTATCAAGAAAATTTTTTTTTAAATCCAGATTAATACAAAAATCGTGCATTAAGGGGTTAATAAGATGCATTTGATTTTTTTTTTTTTCTCTTTTTAAGAATATTAGCATAGCTATTTTTGATTTAGGCTTTATGTGGTTGCTATTTTGTAAATTAATGAATCATACGTTCAAAATTTATTCAATTATTGTAATATGTAGCATCTACTTAAAAATAATATGCAAACTGAATTCTGTTTTATAGAATTCTGTTTTATAGATAAGTTTTTTTCCATTTGTATTCCCTGAATCAACTTTTAGTAAAAGTATTGCTTATTAGTTAATTTCTTATATTTATGTTTCTTTTGTAGTCTGGAAGTTAATAACTTTTGTATCACAATGTGTAACATTTTCAGCTGAATGTGTGTTTTCAAAAAATATTCTGTTAAATGTTTATTACCTAATCTTTTTTGCATAGACAGGCAGGAATTTCTAATACGTATAGTAATGTTTATATGTTTGTTTATAGTATTTAGTAAGATCTGTATGAATTCAGGGTGTTCTTAGAATTTCAGTTTTAAGGTTGCATTTAATATCTATGCCATTATATTTTAGGATATCTCTGATTTTTAAATATATACATACATATAATTTTTTTATATAAATTCAGTCATGTATCAAACGTCACAGGTTTGTATTCTTGTATGTTCTTTAAAATTGAAATTATCATGTAACATAATAATCAAGTACGTGACTAATGTTTTACGTGCATGCAGATACTGTAACTTAAATTGAAAGATAAACAGTAAATTTTCATTGGAAATATTCCTTTATTTTAAGAAAAAGTAGGAGCGAAAGAAATTTAGTACTAAACATCGTAATTAAAAGTAGATTATTAATTACTTCTTTCAAATATTTCATTCAAAATAAAATATATTTGCTAATTCAAAATAATGAACTTTTACATTCAAAATATGAATGTTTATAGTGAAGTAAAAGTGTTTTTTTTTTCATAAATTCTTGATCAATTAATATCATCATATTTTAATGTAAAAAGCAATTACACGCTACTCCTGTTTTTTCTTGGTTTAAATTATGTTAATAACTTACTTGTTTACATAAATGTGCATTAAAAATCTACAGGTGAGGCAACTATGTATTTGATATATTGGTGTAAGTTGTTACAGTGTGTGCGTATTGTAAATAATGTAGCTAAAAATTTAGAATTTATGTGGTTTCTTTTCCTGTTTTTTTTTCAATAAAAATTTTATATTTACTGTAAACTGGTGTGTGAAAATCTGTTATTACATTTTTCAAAGTTATATTACATGTTTCAAAGAACAATTATCATTCTCTAAACATATTTAAAATATATTAGCTATTGAATACTGAGACATTTAACTAGTAGGAAAACAAAATTTAACTAAGGAATTATATTGCTAAACAAGTTTTGATTATATGAGTGGTAAGATCAAAATTAGCAACTTCTTATTTTTCCTTTTTTTTTTAAGTCAAGGATACTTTCTTATAGTATTTCAATCAGTTAAAAACAAAAAATTTTGAAAAATGGCCTACTAATAAAAAATGTGGGAATTTTTCTAAAGGTAATTTCCAATATATATCTTCAAAAATCGTAAGATATAGTTATTTGCCCTTTACCAGAAAAAAAATGGTCTGATGGAAATTACTAGTTTTGATCCTACACCACTCATATATTTGTGTGTGTAATAGTATAAATAGTTATCTACCCTTATACATCTGATTAGTAGATACCAAATAATGAGTTTAGTTTGAGTACTCATAATTTGTCTTCTGATGCTACTACATCAGCCAATAAAACAAAAGCACAAGGTTTCTGAATACATGTTATGTAATATGTCTGTGGCTGTGTACACTGTTTAGGGTAAAGTATGATTGACCCAGAAACAAAGGTAGCCCATTTGCTGTATGATATAGCTGAAGCACATTAAGCAAAGCAAATAGGTTGTGGTTATTACTGACAGCTCTAAAAATAATATATTATTACTTTGTGCTTGTTAAGCTGAAGCATAGTTTGATGTATGACTATGACCAGCAGATGGCCTAACAGTTTGATTGGCATCTGTGGAATTCTAATGGGAAATGGTTACTTAGCATAGGTTGTTGCTGACTTTATGCTGCTGTCATCTACTTGATCTATGTCAAAATTTTTTTGTTTTGTCTTCCTTTATCTCTGAATGAGTTAATTTATATAAATCATTCATTACTATGAATAAGTTCACCAGAAAATAAAATACTAGTTTTAAAAGGTCGAGATGTAGCTAAATATTTTAATAAATATATAAAAGTTTTTTAGTCTTTTTTTTTCTCTTTTAACCCTCCGACGACCGAAGGCCCATTTTGCAGCTTACCTCAAAAGACCGCTCCGGCGAATACAAGAAGCGTCTTTCAATTTCCCCACAGAACATCCTGACGATTGTACTGAAATTTGTCACGGTGGGGTGCTGCCCCACTCTCAGCAGTCCCCACTATTAGCATCAGGTCGTAAAGAACCCCAGATTTGTTCTAGACAGTAAAAGAATGACTGTGCGGTGACGTTGAACTATTGGTAGAATGACCACCTACCAGGCACTAGGGGAAGGCAATCTAGGAGAATTTCGGCCGTCCATCCGGACTTCTGAATGTTCGGCCTTCAGAGGGTTAATTCTTTTTGTGCCCTTATTTTAGGAGCAATTATGTATATATGCCTTAATTTTTATTTTATACTCATAAGTATAAATATAATTGGGAAACTTTCAGCTAATCTCTTTGTGAGTTTTATCAAAACGTTCATGATTTATAGCTGCAATTTCGAGACAAGATTTTGCTGCAAAAGTTGGTGGTGTTTCTGTGCCTAATCATCTATCACTACCTTCTATATAGTTGATGATGACTACAATGAAAAGTGTACATACATTGTGAGTAAGACGTTGGCAATTAAAGACAAATTTAGATAAGATATTTTAATGCATAGCAACTGCAACTCACATTACAGAGCAAACTGAACAGCCAACAAAACAAAGTCAATCATATGATATGCATCCTGGTATGCCATCTCTTGGAGCAAAGGTCATTGAGAGCAAACAGTTGAGACTTTAAACTTTTTGGAAAAAAAATTATCCATCTGTTTTAATTTTAAGCATCCTGTTCTGTGCATTTTTTTGTTTCTTTGACTATCCACAAATTGATATGAGACTTGGAGGGAACTGCTGTCTCGCCCTACCCTCAGGTCCTCCCAGGACACATTGCTGTTGTAAATTCTGGAATAGTGATTTTCCATGACTTTTTACATGAACACCAACATTACATCAGCGTTGCATCTTCTCTTGGCTGTCATTTTGGATTTCAGCAACCTTTTAAAATGTTCTCTTCAAGACAAGCACTTTTCAGTCACAAATTTTTATAATAGAGCTTGCCTCTACTGGGCTGCCTGTGGAGAATTATAGAACTATAGTCCCAGACATAAGGGGGGAAAAAAATTTATATGAACATTTTCACTTTCGAATACTCTTCATCGGGTATCATTTGGAGGACTCTTTAGGAATGATAAGCATTATATAAATAAGGATAGACCGATCTGATACACCCTCAAAATGTTTTTTCTGTTCCAGACCATAAGACATTTCAAAATTGTTAGTCATATCCACTGTGTGTTATATTCTTAGACTGATAATATTTTTTCAAATTCAATTTTCTATTCATTTTCTGTTTACTTATTCTGTGATCGTCTGTCTTCACAAAACACTTTGGATATCATTTGGAGGAGTCTTTAGGAATGGTAAGCATTATATAGATAAGAATAGACCCATCTGATACACCATCAAAAGGATTTTTCGGCTCCAAACCACAAGACCTTTCAAAATTGTTAGTCATATCCATTGTATGTTATATTCTTGGACTGCTAATATTTTTTCAAATTCAATTTTCTATTCATTTTCTGTTTACTTTTTTTTTGTGATTGTCTGTCTTTTCAAGCTATGATGCTAACATTTCGTTAGTCATTGTGAAATTATTTTTTTGTTTTGTTTTGTTTTGTTTTGTTTCATGTGTCCTGGTGGGATAAAACTCATAGCATTCATTCTGTGGGACTCTTGTGTAAGATCTTATCAATAATACTATTATAAAAAAATTATCAATTCTTAGACGACATTAGATGTTAAACAGAAACTAGAATAGACATTTGAGAGATGCTATTACATCTGAAACCCATGACTTAGACTTGACGATTATGCAACCAGGCTAACAATCACATCTTACATGACAAGTGCTATACCTCTGAGTGCAAAGAATTTGACTTATATAAATTTTTTCTCCTCTGTTCTTTAAGGTTTATATTTCTTTTATTCTGTTCATTATATATATTTTTTTAATTTAGGCAACAATGGACCTTCAGAATGACAAAAATATGTCCCCAAAACGATTTTTTTTTTCAGAAAATGATTCTGCAACTCATCAGCTTTAAATTTAAAAAAAAAAGTTTGTTGATCCGATCATTATTAACCGAGTTATAAGTATTTTTTCAAACAGCTGTTATAATGGATCTGTTGTCATATTAAAACTTTAAATGCTATTTTCTCAAAACAAGTTTTCATGTCGTTTCGTTAAGTTTAATGTTCCATGCGTCATAATTTTTCTTGAATTTTCATAAAATTTTATAAAATGATTATTTATATATGTTAGAATAAAACTTACTAATAAATTCATTATACTATTTTAAAACAACTTAAAATGTTTACCATAAAAAAAATTTTTTTTGATAAAATTTTGCATAAAATGACCTATTTTTATCGATTTCTTTTCTAGTTTTTATAAATATGACTGTAAATCAAATATTGCTAGTAACTTTTATTATAACTATATAAAGCCAGCTTAAGAAAGAAAATTAGATATCCGAGACAAAAATTGATGTGCATGGAGCATTTTTAAATAGAGTAATCAATAAACTGATTTTAATTAATATCTTGATTACATTCTGATTTTAAAAAAAAATTTTATTTAGAATTTTCATCTCTAAACTACACTGTATAAGTATACAAAATTTCATAGCAATTGGTTCATAAATAAAAAAAAAGTTTTTCATGGTTCATTGTTGCCTTTTTTACACTTCACTTATAAGTAACTCAACAAACAACTTTCAATGACCTGTTTTTCCTTTTTTTAAAAATCCATATTTTTAACTGGTTCATATCATTTAGATTGTTGTTTCAATGTACTTTTGGTGGTGAATATCTACTATATAGTCTGTTACCTTTAATGCTGCAACTGTTGCCATGGTCATTATTAAGCTTAATACAGAGCCTGACTAAGGCAGGGGCATACGGGGCAGTTGCCCCGGGCCCCCAAATCGAATAGAAAGTTTAGTAATAAGTATTAAATTCTTCATTACTGAAGTAGTGAAGCAGAGGGGGGCCCCCAAAGAAGTTTTTGCCCCGGGCCCCAATTAGGCTAAGTCGGGCCCTGGCTTAATATCATGGTTACTCTGCATAATGTGCTTCACTATTGTATCATGGAACATTCATTAACCTCTTGCAACTGTTTCAAATAAATTTTCCCTTTCACATTTGTATAAACCTCAGAAATATCATCCAAATTGATATCTTTTCTCAAATGCTGTGTTTTTGTGTCATTTGCTCAAATGCTGGCATATGATAGTATTAGTAAATGAACAATAGAAATTTTTGTAATAATTTCTACTCATAATTGGTGAGGAATTTTTGTAAATAACCTGTAATTTCTGTTTTATTCTACTGAACTTAAATTCCCATTATTTGTATTTGAAGTTGAAAACAAGGAATTTTGTTACTGCTTACTTTTGAGTACTAAGAGTTTGTTCTGCATTTTTTATGGTATATATAAAAATTAAAATATTTCAGACAAACGTTTTTATAGCATCTTAATATTTCATTTTTTAATATTTACAGTGTATACATATAAACTGGAAGGTGGTGTTCTTGCTTTACATTTTCCTCCTTTTTTTTATTTTCCGAAGCACAGTGTATAGCCAAATCAATATTACTTGTATCACTTCAGAAAAGCTGTACTTTCATTTCATTTACTCATGTAGTGGCTACTGATGACAATGAGTGAATGATTTTCTTGTATGCTTAATAATAGTGATAGGCATAATGGCTAATGATCCATTTTGTATATATTTAACATACACACACACATTATATATATAGTGAAAATTCTCTTTCCGTGTCTGAAAAGTTGGAAGCCAGTCATGGTTCCGAAAAAAAGTGGCTGTCTTGAGGGGTGGGCGACCAGAGATGTTTCACTCTCATATATATATATATATATATATATATATATATATATATATATATATATATATACACACACACACTATCTACCAATAAGTATTTGGATACCTGTGATAGAAAAGAAAAACAAAATTTATTCATATTTAATAGTTGGTAGAGCCTCCACGAGAGGCAATTACAGCCTCAACCCTCTAGGGCTTGCTTTCCACAAGTCCTTGTATGACGGCTAGTGGTATTTTCTTCCACTTGGCTTGGAAAAGACATGCAAGTTCCATCACCGATTTTGGACGGTTGTTGCACCTCTTAATTCGGCAGTCCAACTCGTCCCAGAGTTTCTCGATAGGGTTCAGGTCTGGGCTTTGGGCAGGCCAGTCCATTCGGTTAACCCCATTGTCGCCATACCAATCCATGGTGGACCCCGCAACATGACACCTGGCGTTCTCCTGGAAGTAACATGGGTCCAACCCGTAAAATTGCCACAACGTAGGAAGCACGCTGTCATCCAAAATAGTGCAGTAGGTGTCGGTGTTGAGCTTACCATGAATTGAGATCAAGGGTCCCAGTCCATACCAGGAGAAACCCCCCCCCCCAGACCATAATTCCACCTCCGCCGAAAATTACTGTGAGCACAATGAATTCTGGCACGAGGGGTTCTCTAGGCAGACCCAGACCCTGCCATCCGAACGGTAGAGAGTGAACTTTGATTCGTCGCTCCAGAGAACCCGTTTCTACTGATCTACGGTCCATGTTTTGCACCACATTAACCGAGCAGCGCGGTTGAACTTTGTGATCAAAGGCTTATAGGCGGTAGCACGACCATGAAAACCAAGCAGATGTGCTTTCCTGCGGATGGTAGTTACCAAAACAACAGTCCCGGATGCTGTTGAAACTCCTGGAGTATGTGGGCCGCGGTTGTGGGTGCGGTTCTTCCGAACTTCTCTGGACAGCACCCATTGATCTCTATCTCCCAGTTTCGTGGGTCTGCCGACTCGGGGCACATTCCGACAATCACTGCTCACCTTCCACTTTTGAATCACATTGGCCACTGTCGACTTTGGGTAATTCGGCTCGCTAGATATGTCCCTTAAGGATCGCCCATTTCTGTAATACCCGGCGATTACAGCTTTCTCGAAATTGGATAACTCTGCACTTCGTGACATCTTGCATGTGACTAATGCCAATGTTTTTCCCTTACACGATATTTAACGGCAGAGGACGTGCCGTATATCAGGACCGCAGATATCGTCATTTGCATGGGTGTCCAAATACTTAATGGTAGAACATATACTGTGGAATCTCGATCGATCGTTTTCGGATCCATCGTTTTTCCGTATGTGTCGTTCATTTTATCCAGTCCCAACTATCATATTGCTTGGTTATGTTTCCGCATCTATCGTTTTCCCGCATTTATCGTTCATTTTAATCGGTCCCTTGAAAAACGATAGATCGAAATTCCACTGTATACACTTACATGCATACATACACGTAATTTTAGTTTTCAATATATCTTGCAAAACAATACAATAGGATCTCGCTAATACAAAGTACCGTAGTCCGACATTCTGTTTTATTCGAATGGTAAAAATGAACACTTTTGATTTTTTTCGTCAGGGAAAAGATAAAAAATTAGAGCTAGGTATATAAATCAGGAAGTGAAAGCTCAACATACGGGGGCATCTTTAATTAGACGTAACCAAGAAAGCTCTAGTTCTTGTATAAACTAAACATAAAAGGTTACAACTCCTAACCTTTCGTTAATTTTTATATTGTCTGGTTAAAACTCGATTAAAATGCGTTATTTTTGTATAGTATAGATCGTGCGTTGCGTTTAATACTGATTGAAAAGGGAGAAATATCAGTAGTGGCAGAAGTTGACGAAGGTAAAATGGTAATCACAGTAACAATTCTCAGATGAATAAAAGCTAAGGTTTTCGCCTTTAAATACCTGATGGCATTTTTACATGATCTATATAAACGCGTGGGGGGAGGCGGGGCTATATGTTTAAAGTACAGAGCGGTCCAAAATTATTGAGCGTATTTCATGTTTAAAAGAGAAAAGAACAAAAGGAGCTTATTTAATGTTTAAAATTTTGTTGTTTAAAACTGCTTTAAATTGTCTTTTAAGGAAAACAATAAACATGTACGTATACAGTGGCTCCCAAAAGTGTTCGTACACTTACGATTTTCAATGAAATAGGGGTCTATCCATTAATTAAATGAATATTTCAGAATGGGTATTTAATAATAAGATCTATAATCTATTCTTAAAAAAACTACATGAAATATTTTGAAAACATAGTAAAACTTTATTTTTAAGAAACCAATAATCAAAAAGTAACAAAAACTTTCTCACAAAAGTCATCGTACACTTGTAAAAAATCTTTACGTATTAGTATATATTCTAATTTTTCGTTAAATTTATATTTAGTAGGATATCCTTTAGCATCCACAACAGCTTTTAAACGTCTGGGAATAGATTGCACTAGTTCTTTTGTAATTTCTGCATCAATGTTCATCCATTCTTCCACCATAATTGTTTTTAGTTCGCTTTTTGTGTGAATGTCGTGTTTTCGTACTCGAACCTCCAGTTCTCTCCAAATATGTTGTATTTGGTTTAAATCTGGCGATTGAGGTGGTGTTTTCAAAACTTGTGGACAATTATAGAGACACCAAAGGCGAACATTGAGAGCCGTGTGCTTAGGATCGTTATCTTGATAAAAATCAAAGTTGTTTCCAATACCCAAATTTTGGGCTCATAATTTTAAATTGTCTCTTAAAATATTTTTACAAACAGCATGATTCATTATGCCATCAATAAATACCAAATTACCTAGTCCTGATGCTGCCATGAAACCCCATACAAGGACACCACCGCCATGCTTAACTGTTCCTACTAAGTTCTTGGGATTAAGTTCCTCATTTATTCTTCTCCATAAAATTATACGTCCATCGGAACCAAAAATGTTAAACTTGCTTTCATCGGCAAATAAGACATTATTCCAATACGTTTGGGGCTTATTTATCATTGATCGTGCGAAGGAAAGTGTAACCTTTGTTTTTCTCACAAAATATTTTCTACGGGCGCCCATGTAATCCAGCTGCTCTGAGAGCTCGTCGAACAGTTTAAGGTGAAACTGAAGTAGAAAATGTTTCATTAAATTCTGCAGAAACTTTTATAGCACTCAAACGGGGATTTTTCACAAATTTTCTAATTATAAATCTCTGATCACGTTTTGTTAACTTTGCCGGACGACCTTTTCTTACCTTGTTTTCGATCCGATTTTCTTCTTTAGAGCGTTTTATCACATACTGCACAGTAGAATACGATAAATTAAGAAATTTAGCAATATTCCGAATTGATTTACCACTACTATCATGAAAAATAATCGTTTTTCGGATGTTGTTTGTTGTTTCTTACGACTACGAGCCTCTTTTAAATAATAAATATATTACGGAGTAGGCAAGCAAAAATTAAAGCCAAACGATATTTTAAATGCCACCACAATTCAAAAATCAAAATAAAGCGCCAGTCGATAATTTTAATTATGAATTTATCCGAAAATATTTCAGTGTACGATGACTTTTGTGAGATAAAGTTTGTTACTTTTTGATTATTGGTTTCTTAAAAATGAATTTTTACTATGTTTTTAAAATATTTCATGTAGTTTTGAGATTATTGATCTTATTAAATACCCATTCTGAAATATTCATTTTAATGGATAGACCCCTAGTTCATTGAAAATCGTAAGTGTACGAACACTTTTGGGAATCACTGTATATACCGGGTGCGCCATAAATTCGTGCAAAGTTTTAAAATTCGTAATGAAAGTAGTAATGCTCGCAAAATTTTTCTGTTTGCGCCAATAGGATCAGAAGGACATTTGTTTTTTACATGGAGAAAAAATCCAAAGTTTCGAAAAGTAACCGAAAGAGGGCGCTGATACGTCGTACTGAGACTTTTATGCAAATCAGGCAAATACAAACAGAAAATCAAACGATTACAACAACATGAGACTGTGCATTTATTTTAAAGTAACAGATGTTCAACATTACCACCAGCACAAGGTAATAGGCAAGTGAGGCGCGTCATTACTTCCATGACACTTTGTACAACATGGACGCGGTCTACGCTCAAGGAGGGTCTGCCACTTCGTGGACGATCCTCCAAACTCCCCGTTTCCTCAAAACGTCGTACTAAATTCAGTATCCCATTCAATGAAATAGGGCTTTTTTGAGCCTTCAGTCCTTTCTCCGCACGAAACTTTCGCAAAGCAACAGTTGTGGATTCACCATTCTTGTAGAAAAGTTTAACCACCAACACTATCTGGTAAAGAAAGCATGCTGCCGGCTTCGAATGACGAATCCATTACAGCCAGGTGTTTTATTGATAGCCTATTTTGCATAAAACATCTCAATATGACGTATGAGCGCCCTCTTCCGGTTACTTTTGGAAACTTTTTTTTTTTTTGCATGAAAAAAAATTCATTGTCCCTCTGATCCTGTTGGCGCAAACAGAAAATTTTTCAGGGGATTACTTCTTTTATTACGAATTTTTGAACTTTGCACGAATTTATGACGCACCCGGTATATATATTTCTTTCAAACATTAAATAATTTTAGACCACCCTGTACAACACTTTGTTATGGGTAATTTTAATAAATTTTGCCCGCTACATCACGATTTATAATTTTAACTTAATATAAACAACGTTTTGTCTCTTACTAATTGAGCTAGTGCAACTTCTTGATGTTCTACGAAAACTACGTGTAACCTTGCCGATGTATGTATGTATATATTTATTTGCTTCGGTAAACTTTTCAAACTTAACTAAATTAACTCTGTTTATCAAAAAAATAAATACATGCATCGAAAAATATATTCATCTGGAAAGAAAAAGAATACCTCTACACAACATCTACTACTAAGGTGTTATAGATAGTATTTTATTGTACTTTTTAATCACTGCCGACTTTAATATGCTTTTCTATATGGAAAGAAGGAAACATGAGATTTATATGGAAAAATAAAAATAACCAGAAATTCTACTTGCGGTAAGTGGAAAGTAATTTAAAAAGTAGCTTATCAAGTTTTAAAGTATTGAAATTTGATTTATACTTTATAATAGTGTAGATTCCCTTCATGTTTGCTTAAAGTTGATCACTCCCGCATTTTTGGAGTAGGGATAGGACAAAGTTCACAAAATGTACAACTCATTAGTTGCAATGTGTATTCAATAATGATGTATTAAAAAATGATAAAATCTATTAAAAATTATTATTAATGGATTAAATCGACTAAAATCTGTTACATTAAACTGACACAATACTAATTAAGTTACATACAATAGGAAAATGGCGGGACCAAAATGTTCGTTCGTTATATCCGCGAGTTCGGGGCCGCCCAGAAGGGGGGGGGGGCAACTGGGGCACCTTGTCCCAGCCCCCCCCCTCCCCCAACTGCCGGAGGGGCCCCAAAAAATTTTTAAAAAATTATTTATTAGATTTCCTCCGAAAGAAAATTCTGAAACTTGTACCGTACTTCAAAATTCAAAATAATCTCCTGAAAAAAAGGGGCCCACACCAAAAAAAAAAATAAAATTATTAGATTAATCAGATTTCTTGGGGCCCCGTAAAATCTCTGGGCGGCCCTGCGTGAGTTAGTTATATACCGGGTTCGCTATAACGGGGTTTCAATGTATATCTCTACTCCGTGATCGTACCTTGCTTAATCACCATAATTTCTCTGAGAAACATTCGTACCCGTAATTCATTACGTGCGCGATACAGAACTCAAAATGTCATCAAGACTATACTATCAAGTCCATGTTATTTCATTATTATCCCATCACTGGATGTTTGGTTACTGAGAGCACCATTTTTACCATGTTTTTATTAACTCGCTTTCTTGTTTGTGTGTTTGTCCCATATAAATCTTGCAATCGATTTTTAACTAATTTCACGACTAGCTAGACATTTGAAACTTTTAGAATAGCTCAGAACACTATGACAATGCATTTTAATATTTTTAGCCATCTTTAAGCAGTATTTAATTCATTTTCAGTTAATTTTGTTTTGTAGACTGGTGCAGCCATCTATTGGCTGGGACGGGAACGAAAAGTTAAACGAAAGTTAACTTACAATTAACTTCATTTTCTTTCAAGTTGATGGGATAATTCATCAAAAAAATTTTAAAGAAGTATTTATTAATACATAGAATTGTCAAGTTTATATGATTCAACAGAAAATTTAAAAACATGGTACATAAAAAGTTCTTTTATCTTGTAATTAGACTCAATTAGTAGCACTCTGATGGTTGGTTGAGAGCGCTACGGTCATTTTTTGCTACACGACGGCTAATTAGACCGGGGCGCATATTACCATTCCTTACATGAATTCACGCCATTACATCTTTTAGCGGCTGCTGATTGGTCAATTGAGTTTACATCGGTATTTGTGTATTTGGTGCGCTGATGCTTATGAAAGCATGTCTGTTTTTCAAGAATCAAAACTTCCATCACTATTTTTGGTAATTTTTAGAAGAGTATTTGTAATTTTTATTTTTTAAGACTAAGGTTAAAAAACTAAAGTGTGCAAAACAGCAAAAAATACATAATTTGCATCTTGCAATTAAGATTTTGATTAAAAAAGATTTTTTTTTAAATTTTAACATTTAAATTTAAAAATAAATAAAGCTTTCTTTTTTTTAATTCAACATTTAAATTTTAAAACAAAAAGAAAATATATTTCCTTCTTTTTAATTCAACATTTAACTTTAAGAAAAAATTCAATTTTGAGTAATATTTACTCTATTTTATTTTACTTCTAAAATTTTACAGTGAAATTACTACGGAAATTGGTAATTTCTTAAAATTTTGCATGCACAAAAAAGAAATATGAAGGCATTTATGGCGAAAATATCTTTTAAAAATAGCTTGTCACTTTAAATTACTTTTACATTAATAGGTGGCGCCACTTAAAAAAATTCACGTTCCTTGTAAAATATAGCGTAAAAAAATAAATAAAGATGAAAGCAACTAAGAAATAGATTTTATCTCATTTAAAATACGCTTAGGATCAAATATTATGCGATTATCGAAAAGAAAGCAACTAAGAAATGTATTTTAGCATTTATCTCATTTAAAATGCGCTTAGGATCAAATATTATGGCAATTACCGATGCAAACTCAATTGACCAATCAGCAGCCGCCAAAAGATGTAATGGCGTGAATTCATGTAAGGAATGGTAATATGCGACCGGGACCTACTGCCGATCCGATAGTGGGACTTAAACCAACAGACTCTGTACCGAATATCAGCGCCCAAGCCATTCGACCATCGCCCAGCCTAGTGGCATTTTCAATCGCTACCTTTTTTTCCGAGTTATCTGGGAATCAGTGTTAAGCGAAGGGGATCTAGCTAAAAATGACGAGAGCAACATAATGCAAGATTGAATACGTGTATTGTATGAACAGGAAATCCAACGTAAATAAAGCACAAATAGTAATAAGGTGCAATTTTGCATTCGAAGCTACAAAGGAGCTTCATCAGTTCAAAGAACTTAGTGGCAGCTCATAAAAGCCGAAAACTAAGCGGCTAGACACGTGCGCATGCACTCAGTGCATCTCCACGACCTCATGCTGGGCCAATTTGCTGAGGGGAACAAGATTTGAGGATGTCCAAGCCATAAAGAAAACGGTGACGTCCACATTAAAGAGCATTCCGAAAGAGGACTTAAAGTTGTTTCCGAAACTTATAGAGCCAAGCACGGAATGGCATTATGGCAGATGTGAGTTACTTCGAAACATTAAATGGGTATATTTCATGTAATATTTTCTGGAGTTATTAGATCAGTCCTAGAAATTAATGGTCGCACCTTGTACCTTTCAAGGGTTCAATATGCATTGTAAATATTCTCCAGTGCGTAGCAACTCTTTATGGCATCACCTTATTATCAGCTTGCATCGTGCTGGTATTTGATTTTTATTTTCATCAAACGAGCTCCAATTGTTCCTTTCAGAAATAGCGATATTGTGGGATATTTTAATACGCATGCAAAATAACTACTGAATAACTAATAATTCTACTGAAACAAAGTCGGAACTTCAAATCCAATTCAAGGTCAAAAATCCAGCCAATGTGTTCCTACAAAATCTGCGGAATGTTTCAAAATTATTTTTTGTTTAAATTAAATTTTTTGTTCTTGTGGATTATTCTGTGTTTAAAATTTAAGTCATCCCTTTCCATGTAATTGTTTATGGTGTCATAAATTCAGACGTTTGGAATTTGGTTTACCTACATGGAACATTTTAACATCATGTATGGAAAGTTCATATTGACATAACTAAATAAAAATGTCCCTCGGATTGCATAGACGGAAGAGAAAAGCCTATGGTAGGAGGAATGGTTTCGCCAATGAACTTATAGCAAAAAAAGAGCAAACACTTTCTTGTTTAGGGCAAAAAGTAACAGATGGTACGAGGAATTTTTCCATTATTGTTTAACCCAGGGGTTCCCAACCTTTTTACTACATCGACCCCTTTTAAAAGAAGGATTTTCTTCATTGACACCCCCCCCCCCACATATTTTTCTATATATACAACATAATTATAATACTAATAATTACACATAAAACACTTAAAGATAACAATTTGACAAAGAATATGAACAAAAAATTAGAAAAAGTGGTTCATTAGGTTTATGTTTTATTATTTTTGCACTATTTTCATTTTTAATTTCACAACTATAAACAAGATGTCAGAAACATTGTAATTGCACAAAAGTTGGATTTCAATTAAAGTGGTGGTTGTGCTTGATGCATTGATACAATTATTTTTATGTTTGGCCTGAAATTTCTTATTGTATAGTCACAATAACTAACATAACGAATATAAATATATATATTTATACATATCAAAACGGATCTAATAATTATATTCCTAAAAAATTAAATTTTAAAACAGAAAAATTTATCGACACCCAGTAGACCCCTGGAATACAATAGGTCCTATTTAAACTTTCCTCGACACCCAAGGGGGTCCACCTGGACCCGTTGGGAATCCCTGGTTTAACCTATAAGTCAATGCCTTTAAAAACAAGCAAAGTAAATAAAAAAAAAGACGTTTCTAAATTTAGCTTACAAGCCACGAAAAAAAGGAAAGGGAATACTAGTCTTATTAAAATAACCACGGTTTGCCAAGGGCATCTGGTACAAATTGTATTCTTCGTGGGAGAGTCTGCCGGTGTAAAACAAGAGAAATTTTACTCTACCCGTCTGTTACAAACTAGGTCTTTTTTTCTTCCCTTGTTGTTCACTAGAGGTGGGAGAGTTGTTTAAGAATGTCTCATGAATGATCAATGAGATTTCTGCCGAAAGGGATGACAGTGACAACCACTTAACCATTAGGTTATGTAAACCACTCGGGTCGGTAATCACATTTGCTAAGAGAACGAGTTATACAGAGGCTGTTCACCCATTTGGTACAGATGTGTTAGACGCACCTCGTTGCCAAGTTGGCGATTTTTTGAAGTTTGGCGATTTCGTGAAATTTGGCGATTTTGTGTTTGATGTGGCAGCCATACGATTTTGGCGAGATTGTTATTTTGTGGCATCCCAGTTTGAACGGCTAGTTGTGTGTTTTTGTTTACGTGATATAGTATGGCGGCCATGTTGTTGCGAAATATTAATGACGTATTTTGGATAGTATTAGATGTATATTTTACTTTGGTGTTGCCAATTTGTGTTTTTGTTGCTTTTAAGATTTTGTTGTTGCCAGATTCGGGTGTGTCTTGTGTTTTGCGTCATTGGTTTATTTAACGTTCTTTAGTGTTGTAATATTATGTTATGGCAACGGTTTTTGAATTTTTCGTTTATGTTTGAATCAGCTTCATGGTTTGAATTCGGCTTTTAAGTTTCAGTTAGGATGCAGCTTGGATACAATAATCTGGTTGTATATTTCAATTTATTTTTGTTCATTTATTTATTATCTGTGCAGTATTTAGTGTAATTTAGAAATATCAGGGGATTTTAGTGTCTAAAATAGAGGCGATATAATGGAAATAGATCGTTTGAATTTGTGCTGTAATATGTTTAATGAAGAAATATATATTTAATCAAGGTGCTTATGTTTATTTAAATTAGTTATTAGTTGGACTGACTAGTTGTATTATACTGACTTTTTTAGCGCTGCCCACCTAACAAATTTCTCATTAATTTTAAGGTTTTAGTTTTTGAATTTATGCAGCCGTTTTTAGATATTTTTGCGTATGTTTTAAAGTAGCGGTTGAGCATTTCTGTTAAGGTTTTGAAGTTCAATACAGCCGTTTTTAGATATATTCGTGTATGTTTTAAAGTAGCTGTTGTGGATTTGTGTCATGTTTTTGAAAGTTTATTATTGCCATTGGTAAGTTTGTTTTGAATTTATTTTTATATTTGGGTTGTTATTGATATTTTGTGTATCTGATATTTTAAGCGTAAAATGTCCGCGTAGACCTGTTTTGGCGACTAGTTGGCACCAAAAGTTTTGTCGCCAAGGTAGGTGCGTCTGGCACATCTGTTTCACACATTTTTTTAGACGATGTATATTGTATTCACAAAACTAAATTACATAAAATTCTTGTGTTTTAAATGTTCTATTTGACATCCCTTATTCTGAACTATCTTTCGACACCGCAATTTCCAGGATAATAATGCCTTTTGAAGTGTCAGAAGAGGTATTCTATCCCATTCCTCCTGAACAGCTTTCCAGAGTCCTGTAAGGGTTTTGGGACGACGTTTGGATAATGCAGATTTTAAAAGTCCGAAAGCACAAAAATCCATAGGTGATACATCGGGAGATTTAGTAGGGATATCGGTGAAGGGTATGACCTTGATACCAGTTTTTTGTTCCATTTCTTTTAGGAAATTTACAGTGAATTTTGATATGTGACTGCTAGCTTTGTCCTGATGGAGTCTCACAGATTGATGGCACTGTGAGTAAAGTGATGGTATTTCATTCAGAAAAATTGGCGATAAAATATGTTCCTGATAGTATTTGGAGTTAATCTTGACTTTTTTTCCACTCTTTGTTTTTAACTTGCCATTATAAGAAAAACCAGCAACAATCATGAATCCCTTAGAAAAACTTTCTTTCGATTCTTTGAACCATGTAGTTAAATTTTTTTCTCCCCTTTTATGATAATAAATGGCTCTTTTGTTGCAATCATTTAAATACACCCATGATTCATCTATTGTGACAATTGTTTTCCATTTTTCTTTGGATAAGTGTTTCTCATATAGAATTCTGCAGCATGTCCTGCGTTCAGCGATATGATTTGGAAGAAGACGATGCACATTGCGTTTTTTCGTTTTCTTAAGATTTAAATCAACGTTTACCATTTTGTTTACAGTGGACACCGAGCATTTTAATGATTTTGCAACTGTCCTTTGACTAGGGGGATTTTCTTTTAACATTAAACAACGTACCTTTGCAATATAGTCGAAGATGTCCGTTTTTTCCTTGGATACTTGTTTGGAATTTTTGTCCCACTTGAGGCTCCAATTTGACGTTTTTTTCCTTTCTTGTTGACGATATTACCTATCGACGCTTTAGATATCACAAAACCATGACTCTCACATCGTTTTTGGATAACGGAGTATGCATATTTCTCTTCGGAAAGAGCATAACTGTAGCCTTCGAACCACTGCTTTGTTAAAAACGCCATTTTGAATAAAAACAAAACTTTCAAGCCGCAGACTATAATTTTGACTTTTAAAAACATAGTACAATTGCAAGTTTTTCTTTTGCAGTAAACTATTTTTTATTACCGCTTACCAAAATCGTCTAAAAAATGTGCGAACAGCCTCTGTATTTTCTTTGTTGAAACGCGGATAGCTTTTGTCATTTCTATATTAAGATGTATTCGGTTTTTTCAATAATGTTATAAGTCTGGGACAGTAACATTGGCAAACACAATATGAAACATGAGACTACAGTAATAAAGTTTATTATTTAAGAAATTCTAAAGTTAAATCCTTTTTGACATAAATAATAAAAAAAATTGTAAATGCGAAAATAAACATTGACTACTTACCGAGATAACTGGACAGTTAAACCATAGCTCATTACTTTTACGTTATTTTCTGAAATATCTTGCTATTTTAAAATACTTACTCGTTGTCGACAATTTTATGAAATTTCCCAGAGCACAATATCATAGTACTAAAACATTAATTTTTATAAAAAATTAATGGTGTTAGAACGAGCATCAAACCTTACCTGAGCAAAAAATGCTAGACTATCCATGGGTACTCGTTTTTCTGCCGATATTCCCCAAGAAATGCTTTGGATGCTTACATACAGAGATCATTAAAAATGACTCTTCAACATACTGTTACGAATTTTAGGAGTATATGGGTAATCTTGCCAAATATAAGAGCTATCGCCAAATTGGCGATGGATTTGGCGACTTATTTTGATCGCCAACTTTGGCGATATTTCGCCAAATTGTCAACCTTCTAGACATTTCTAGAAGCCACTGGAAGTTTCTAGCTCGTTATCCGATAGAGGGCGCTTTGGAAGTCTATAAATATACCTGACAATGTTATTAGAACAGAAAGCCATTATCTTCAATTACATAACATCTTGCGTACAGGAGTTAAAACCAGCTGGTCAAGGCACTCCGGTCATCATATCAAATTCTGCTCAGTAGAGCAGAAAGCAAATAAAGTAAAGATGATTTTCACTCGCCTTCCTTTTCATCGGTGATGCTACTCGATGCATCTAAAATGATCACCTAGACCTGTAGGGTTCTTATTTACACAGGAAACAAATGAATATTCGATTCTACAGAAGACAGACACATCTTTATTTTACTAACACACAAGCCCCACTCCTTACATAAAACAAGAACAAAACTCTCCCCTAGCGGGAGCCAATTTAAGTACAACTGTGACGCAACAATTGTCATTAGAACTCTGTTCTTTTCTGCTGCGTATTAAATGTATTGAAGACATACAACAGAAAACTCTAAAAAGTCTGGATAAGACAGTTATTAAGAGTTCTGTTAGTATTTGTGTATGCGCCTGAAGAATTTACAGACTAATAAATTTTATTCTGTGTGCACTTTTTGAAGAGATTTTATTCGATCCTATCGAACCCAGAACACGGAACAATACTTAAGCATTTAGTTCTTTGGCAAGGTTACTTTTGTTAATTTAAGTACTTTTAAGGAGGTGTAAATTTGAGATCGGCAGCAGAGGAAGCCAACTAGATCAAATTAAATTAAAATCCCCAAGTAAACTGCTAATACAAAGTTTTTTGTAAAATGCGTAAACGATACATTGAAAGCACCGTAAAATACTATTAAACTCCTCAGAAGTTTCAAAAGTACTGACGTTAGCCTTTATCTTTCTTCAGGTAGCAAAGAGTATGTATACAATGCAAGTCATGGAGCGTACAAACCGATACAACTTTTTTAAAATGGCATTTTGAAATATATATAAACATTGCCTTTTTTCATTATGTTTCATTATTTTCATTCATAAATTTTATTGGGCAATAGTTTTTTTTCATAACATTTATCACGATTTCTCTTCATTTGGAGGCAGAAGATAAAACATACTATCTCTAGACCTCCCCTTACTCTGCAGCCGTTGAAAATACACCAGTACCGGTTAATGGGGGACACTGTCCTAAAATTCAACTTTGTTCCATATAAGTAGCGTACACTCCTATTGAAAATAGAAAGGAATCTATTAGCATCAGATGCAACTACACTTGTGGTTCGTCTAGCCTCTGTTCAAGTGTTAAGGCTCGATCAATGATTTTCCATTAAACAAGAAGGCTGTGTGTGAATTGCATAATGTTATATTAACCCTTCAGCGGGCGCGCCTGAGTACAAAGTGCAACATTTTCGCAATTTTGAATGGTTTGTTTTTACATGTAAGGTTTGAATGTTCTAAGTAGTTTCTATTTATAGCTACAGCCCTTTCTAATGCAGGTCTGATTTTCTGACTTGTATTCATTTCCAATCATTGTTAATCTTGATTTAATCGTGGTAAACCAGCGATTATACTGGATTACAATACGACAAAAGCAGGAATTTTAGTCGATCAAATGTGCAGCTATTACACGATATCCCGCATATCACAAAGATGGACATCTTTTTAAGTTTTTTGGACATAAAAGGAATCCATTCGCAAGTTGTCCTTAGATCCAATTAACCGGACGTTTTGAAATATGGCGATTGTACCTGCATTCTTTGACCTTTAATTGTAAATATATCTCAATGTTATCAACATTTTATATCTTGTCATAAAAAGCAGAATTATCTTCAATTTGAAAAAAAAGAGTTTATTACAAAAGAAATAATCAAGGTTGCAAGAGCCGTTGCACTTTGTGCCACGCGCGCCTGCTGGTGTTCCAAAAAATGGCGCGCCCGCTGAAGGGTTAAATGTGCGACCGTCACAAAGTTAAAGTTTAAACATAAAAAGTTAAACATTGAGGGATTCAAATTGTTTGATAAAATAAACTTCGCTTAAGAGTGCGAAATATTTCGACCAAAAATTTTACCAAATAGGAATTAAATGAGCAAACTTACATGTCTCCAGTAGTCTTCATAAGTTCCACAGGATCGTGGGTCCTTTTTCTTATTTTATTACTTAGCAAATTACTCAGTCCACTTATTTTTAAGCTGTCCTATAATGAAGATTCACATCCGTTGTTCTTAACTTTGGTAACCTAGCTTTATGACGTAAAACTTACTCATACAGCTAGATAACCAAAGAAAATACCAACGTCACAAAAGCTTTTCTTATTTTTTCCTGTCTTCTTTATAGTTCCTCGACGCTTCGAAGTCAGACTGAAGTGCTTTCAACAACTAGCTGTTAGGAAGGAATGTCAAGTAAATGTTAAACATAAGATTAAAGTTCTCCGGATTAACAAAAAAAAGAGCAAAAACTAAACTATATAATACTTTATACATTCTGTACATTAAAAAGAAAAGACATTAAGGGTATTTTGGAGGCCATGATCCTGACCGGAAACGTCTGTCTTTGTAAGTTCACCTGATCACACATCCCATGACAACAAATAGCATCATTTCACCGATATGTTAAGGGATAGGAAAAGGGGTTACGAATACAGTCGAACCCCTTTATAATGAACTTCAAGGGACCAAAGGTTTTGTTCGCTTTATTCGGTGGTTCGCTATATCCGAACCATTAAGAAAAATGCTAGAGTTCACAAAATGTATAACTCATTAGTTGCAACGTGTATTCAATAATGATGTACTAAAAAATGATAAAACATTAAAAATGATCATTGAATTAAATAGACTAAAATCGATTACATTAAACTGACAATACCAATTAAATTACGTACAATAGGAAAACGACGGGACCAAAATTTTCGTTCGTTATATTTGTGAGTTATATACCAGGTTCACTCTAACGGGGTTTGAATGTAGATACTAAGTTTTTTCGTCTCTAGAATTTTAAGAAAGTCAGTACTACAGCGAAAAAATTACTTTTTCTGTTAAAACATTAATGTGAGCTTTGAATTCTCACACGGCCCTAAGGAATTAAGGATCCGGGGAATCTAAGCTATTACCGAACCTCAAGCTGAAAAAGAGTTAAAATGATAACCTTGCCGCAATAGCATTCCAAACACCCAACTATTAATTTGAGTTCAATGCTTCAAACATTGTACAAGTCCTCTGTGTATTTAGATGAGTATGTTAACGGTGCAATGGGCAACATTTGGTTGTCACTTCTAACAACGTTCAACAGTTGCGAGATTGTGTTCACATTATTTTAAACCACGCTTTATGTCAATTGTTTTTGGCTCACCCACAGGCTAATGGCGTTCTGAACACGCACATGCATAGTCTACGCTACAATACTCGATAAGTTAAATGGATTACAAGCAGTTGAGTAACAATAGTTTTATCGGGCCATTACTACCTGTAAATGTAATAGCTATAAAGTTCTATAATTTGTACATTTCTGGAACACTATGTAGACGAATAGTGCCAGTGGGTTTCCGACAATTGTTATAGATCCATCATAAGTGAACGAGTCGCAATTGAAAATATCTGGAGGAACTTTCATGTTTGAATTTTTTTCAACACTATTATTGTATGATAAGATCTGCAGAGAACATTTTCTTCCATAGGTGATAAATCTTGGAGCCACAATCTGCACCCGATAAGTACTATAAGTGTTTCGTGTTAAATTGTTCCGCATCATTATTTTACAGACTTGAATTTAAAAAAAAATCCTATCCTTCACATATTTATACATACTACTGCATAACACCTTCGAAACGGGGCAACAAAAGCGGCGAAGTGGACATATCTTTGTAATTATTTATCTTAATTTCAATCCATTTTAGATTTTGACGAAAAGAATGAAAACAAAATCCGAGACTTCCCTCAAATACACCCTTGAATTATGCGGATGTAAATTTGGGGCACTATTTCTAAGTGTATATTACCATCACCGTCATTCATACTTTTAGATACAATCACGGCTATTAAATACCTATAGAATGTGATTCAATCTGCTGTAGCAGACGGGAAGGGGAGTGGATTACTTTTTCCTTTTCTCCCTGATCTAATGAACCTTTAAAAGGAGATAACTGCCGCAATCACGTTTTTGATTCTGACCCTGAAATGTCTGCCAGTTTGCTGCTGCCAGAACACGAAAATTTGCATCTCGCGGCCTTGCCAACAAGTAAAAATGGCTCCGTTTTTGTTGCTGTTTTCTGCAGCTCCTTTGGAATTGTTGCCGTGTAGTTGCTTCTATTATATCTCACGAGGATGTAAAAGCTTTTTGCTTCTAAAAAAGAGAAAACTTATTTGAATATGCGGAGGTAAGACGATATTTTTAAATGCATCCGAATACAAGTGCGTCGTATATAGTAGACTTCAAGTTTTTGCAAGGTTCGGCGATAAAAATTCCATAGCTGAAACTGATTACGTCAGGATGCAGAAATTTCGCAGTGGGATTATAGTAGTCTTGCTGTCTAAGTATGATCTAGAGCAGCCATATTCAACCTTTTTCTTTCTCGGGCCAGATGCATATCGCACCCTGGCAAGAAAAGTGACGAAGTTAAAGGTGCAGCATTTGAGAAAAATCAAGTTAAAGAATACTACAAAGCTTGAACTAGCCTACAATAAAACTGATACAACTGTCCTCAGGTGGACAAATTTCGAGATAGAGATGTATCGCTTTTCGTGCACAATGGGACACTTCATATGTTTTTCAATGACACAACCTCAAAATTGCCATTTTTTGGACTTACCATTTTTCTTGCCGGGTGTTTACTAGGTTACGCGGAATGCAACATAATTACACTTTACCCCATAATATAATGCAAAAAATAAAACTCAAAACCTAAATGTATCCAAGCGTTTATTTTAAAATGAGGGCGACTGTTGATGTTGACAAACTTTTGACTGTTTTTGTCAGGTTGTACTTAGTACGTTCTACTGTCAATGCGTCATCAGGGTAACAATCAGTAAACATATTTCTATACACACATATTTCATTTTGGAATGGGATGGTTCGCGAAGATAAGTTGATGCGAACAACGTAAGCAGCAGGTGGGTAAATTTTTGTACAGTCTTGTCTTATTCAGGAACTAAGTTCCAAAATTATGTTTACTAAAGCATCTACCTCATAACGAGTGCGAGTATTTCGAGTCATGCATAAAAGTTGGGGGTCTCAGGTTGAGTATATCTGATCGAATGCAAAGGGTTTAAGAAATTCGGCAAATTTCGGGCAGACAATCTAAAACTAGTTACAGCGCCTAACTACATTATTTTGAAACATTAAGGAAGTTTTAGTATTTTGCAGATCAGGAAACTTAATCATCTTGGCTTTATTAGATATTACGTATAATAGCAACATAGAAAATTAACGTTCCTGCGCAAAGTATGTTGTTGCAATGAATTAATGTAGCAACCATTTAATTGCGGTTAATTTCCGTTATATAAAGTGCAACAACGTACAAATATGCTTTTGCATGGTAAATTTCTGCACGGGTTTCTGACCTGGACTAGGTTTTTATCATTAGACATCAGACTACATACAAAATTTAAAATAAAAGTTATTTTCCTATATAACCAGAATCAGGGATACGGGCTCTGAAATCCTCTTACCCCAAGGAACGATCAAAATCATTGTGGCTGGGCATATCGCCCTCAAGCGTGTCGGGTTGAATTTGAAACAAACGCAACCAAGCTAAACCTGGTGTTTAGCGCTGACGCAACATTATTATCCACTGAACATTGTTTTTGCCAGTGAGGCAGGCACTTATCCTGCTGAGGACATTCACCCAAATACATTACGCGTTTTTGCTAGCTACTGTATTTTGGAGACTCCATTTCGATGGACCAACATTGATCCCGCAAGGGGACAAACACGCACCTCCATGCCTGGTTTGCAAAAACCCAAGCACATACGGTGGAAGCTTGCGATACTAAACATCATACGATGTGGGTGACTGTCCGTTGATCATAATTTCCAGTCGATAAGAAATGGTTAAAAACTTAGCGAACAGGTATACAGATTAATATTCAGCGCAAATAAATTTAAAAAACTTCACTGGACCAACTTGAATCCGCGTCTTAGTGAGGGGAGAATGTTGATATATATATTCAATTTTTAAAAAAAATCTATTTTCGTTTAATCCTTCAGCTGGCACGCCAATTTTTGGAACACCAGCAGGCGCACGTGGCACAAAGTGCAACGTCTCTTTCAACCTTGATTATTCCTTTTGTAATAAACTTTTTCTTCAAATTAAATATTAATTCTGATTTTATAATATTGAGATATTTACAATTAGAGGCCAAAGAATGCAGATACAATCGGCCTTATTTCAAATCTGTCCAGTTTATTGGATCTAAGGACAACTTTCGAATAGATTCTTATGTCCAAAAACCTAAAAATAATGAGATGTTCACCTTCGTGATATGCGGGATGCCCTGTAATAGCTACACATTGGATCGACTACATCAACTCCTGCTTTTGTAGTATTGTAATCCAGTATAATCGTTGGTTTACCACTGTTAAATCACGACTACCAGTGAATGGAAAGGAATACAAGGGTCAGAAAATCAGACCTGCATTAGAAAGGATGTAGCTATAAATAGAAACTGCTTAGAACATTCAAACCTTAGGCCGTCTGCACACGGAGCAACTCAAAAGAAACTGATAACTGACTCGAATCACAAACCAGTCCGTGTTGAGTCGTAACCTATGTAATTGAATGGAGCCACGCACAGGGCGCAACTGGTTACAAACCCGTCGACCGGGTTTGTAACCAGTTGCGCCGTGTGCGTGGCTCCATTCAATTACATAGGTTACGACTCAACACGGACTGGTTTGTGATTCGAGTCAGTTATCAGTTTCTTTTGAGTTGCTCCGTGTGCAGACGGCCTTACATGTAAAAAACAAACCATTCAAAATTACGAAAATGTTGCACTCTGTACACGGGCGCGCCCGCTGAAGGGTTAATATTGCATTTTACTAAAACTATTTTTCCTCTACCAATTTTCACTAGCTCTCGAATAGAGGGTGTTAACTATAGTGTGGTCGGTTTAATAATTTATGCAGTTCTGTAGATTTAACATTTCGCGTTATCTCCTTACGCACCACAGTTACCTCTATTTCCCGTGAATTACTCAGAAATTCTTAAATCCCGTAGTCATGACGCGAGACTACCACAAACCGTACGTAAATCAGGGCCTCCATATTTTCATATAATCTGTTCCCGACAATTTCGCCGGGACGAGACAGAGGTCGATCGGTCGGCATCTCTCCTGCCTCACAAACGGTCGAAAGTGTATTAGGAGAATGAAAACTGTCCTCCAGGTGTGCGTGAGAGTAGTGGCCAGACACACAAAAGCCCCATCGGTCACAGGCGAATGAGCCCGTGAAACAATGGGGGTTGGGTATCGGCCTTCCTTCGCTTTCGTTTCCCCCAAAACCGTCTCCGACAGGCATACGAAAACTGTGCTGACAAAAGGACAATTAATGAAACGCTAACGTGCGCGGAGGGAATAGACGCGTAGCAAGGACTCCGCAGGGAAGAGACCCGCGGAAGGATCGCCTTTCAACGGCGGTGTTTCGCATTTGTTGCGACATGACATTATGGCGGTGCAGTTGTTAACATCCGAGATCTCCAATCTGTATGTTCGGCTGTGGTGAATCTGTTTCTAGGTTTTTTTTTCTCTACGCGTAGATTAGCCAGTGTATGTTTTAAGAATTCTACTTTCTGCATTTGAAAATAGTTCTTTAAATACAACGAACGCTTTTAGTTTTTAGTGATAAAAGACATCAATAATTTATTAAACCCCTTTTATTTACCTATGGGAAAACTATGAAAAAAAAGGGGGAATATAAAAAGACGCGTTCTTTATTGAAACGTCTACATACATTACTTTTTTTCGACAGGTGATGGCCGAAGGGCTAGGGTCCTGGCATGCGGTTCAGATCCCGTAGGTTCGAATCCCACTGTTGGGAGGGATGTTTGCAGCCGTTCGGAATCGGCTTTAAACTGTAGGTCCCGATCTAATTAGCCCTCGTATAGCAAAAAGTTGACTGCATCGCTTTAAACCAAACTTTATTTTAAGCGTTCATGCGCAAAA
This sequence comes from Dolomedes plantarius, assembly GCA_907164885.2. NCBI lineage: Eukaryota > Metazoa > Arthropoda > Arachnida > Araneae > Dolomedidae > Dolomedes > Dolomedes plantarius. The sequence goes on from OU015490.1 coordinate 168,383,267, forward strand.
CGGCAGAATTTAAAAGTGTGCATTTGGTAACTTGCGATTAGTGAAAATCTGAGAGGAACATATCCCATATGTTAACTCAGAGTGATGATCTGTGATGCCAACTTATGCCCCGCCTTAAAGCTGCTGTACTAACTCTATTGCATTCGCTAACCTCCATGTTAACCATGGAGAAAGTGTGTTCAAGGATTGCCGACTTGGATTGAAAGATTTTTATAAAAACTGTACTCCGTATTAGAGAGAAAATATACACCTTGGGGCATTTCGTTTTTTTTTAAATGCAAATAGAATTTTTAAATTTAAATTATTCGGGGGGAAAAAATTGGTATAGTGTGTTTTAAATGCTCCAAAATTCCTTTGGTGGACGAAATAATAATAATAAAAAAAAGAATCCTGTTATAAGATGCAGAAAAGACTATCTGAAAATATCATTTTTATTGGATTATCAGGATTTATGTAGCTGTCAATAGTAGGAAAATTCTCTATAGGTTAACACTGAGGTGAGCGAATCCAACAGGGTTAGTACACAGCAGCCTTAAGTGGCTAATGGGGTTGGTGTTCCTAAATAAGCATTTTTCAAACATTGTTATGCAAAATTCAGTAAAAGCAAGGCGCTTGAGTAATGTTCATTTCAATGTACTAACATCTGGCCAAAATATTCTGATGCTATGCAATTTATATGCATTGTTCATTTTAAATTAATCTGAAGTTTATCCATGCGGATGTCGGCTGTTCAGATTTTATGGCGAATTTTCCCCCCCCCCCCCTCCTTTCCTTTTTATTATGCTATGCTTTCTTGTTGGTCTAACTCATGGACAACCTGAACTAAGCTCACAAAATTTGGAAAGGTGACACGAGTTCGTTGACAAAAGAATGTCTTATGATTTTGGAAACAATTTGTAACGATTGATACTTTAAATAGCGAGGAATATAGTTTTTCCTAGAATCGATGTAGCTCGTTAAATATCAAGCGTAAAATTTTAATTTTGGACGTTGTATAGCTTTATGCCTGACCAACAATGAGTACGTTTGCAATTCATAGTATTATGGCCTTTTCATAAAAATCCTAAGAAACTTCATTTGAAACAATGAAGGCCATGGGGAAAAATAGGCAGTTAAAATGTTGTAAACAACTGTACATGATGTATAAGGCCGTCTGCACACGGGGCAACTCAAAAGGAACTGATAACAGACTCGAATCACAAACCAGTCCGTGTTGAGTCGTAACCTATGTAATTGAATGGAGCCACGCACACGGCGCAACTGGTTACAAACCCGTCGACCGGGTTTGTAACCAGTTGCGCACCAGTTGCGCCGTGTGCGTGGCTCCATTCAATTACATAGGTTACGACTCAACACGGACTGGTTTGTGATTCGAGTCTGTTATCAGTTCCTTTTGAGTTGCTCCGTGTGCAGACAGGCTAAGTATTCACTCTATAGACTCACGTGATTTTTTATATTTATAAAAATAATTTATTAATAAAATTAAATCTCAAATTATTGTGGTAGAGTAGGCATGTTTTTTTAAGAATTCCAGCACTACAAGATTTCCATTTAAATGGAATACACTCAAAGAAAAAAGATAATTCGAATTAAACTAAGTCTTAAAAACGGGATTTTATATGAAAGTTTAAATGTTTCAGTTCTCTATTCACCAATAACATACGAGTACCATTCCTTAGATATACCAACGAAAACTGTCACAACCTAATGCGGAAGTAAAGGGAGTTTACTATCAGAATGTTGAATGAAAAAGCTTTTAGACCGTAACTTTGCCGTATAGATAATAGATTGACAGAATATAAAACAGCAGAAATTAGATCATGTTTACTTTCCTGGTGATGCAATAGTGCAACAGAACTAGTTAAAACTTCTTACCGGAGTTTTCATTTTAATTTATTATTGTTGATTTGTATGTATTATACAGTTACATTTTAATTTGTTTACCAAGAATACAAAGAACGAGATTTCAGCCCCAAGCTTTTAACGGCTTCCAGATTTGAAATAATTTTTACAGTAGAGTTTTTTGCAATCGACTATGAAGGTTATTTTTCTTTATTTTTTCTAATGTGGAGGCACTTGTGATACACTCACCTTTATGTTATCCAAATCTTGCTGGCTACTTTATTGTGGGAGCACCATCTAGGTGAGCCAGCATTGCTCTATGAGAGGGATTATACGTAACGACCAGGCTGCCTTATTCGGGATTTGAACCCAAGACCACTGCGGGGAAGCTCACTACGCTAAACACTATACCACGTGGGTGGCTGGAGTATGAAAGTAAATAAATATTCCTGCTTCCTATCAAGAAAACTAAGTTCACAGAGTGTCTTGGTCTATAGACCAACTCAGTAAGTTAATTGTAGTCACAACACACATGCTCAGTCAAACAAATATATAAAAATATTAAATTTTATATGACAAGAAAAAATTAAAAAAGGAAAATAATTTTTTAAGTGATAGATTTAATTCAGAAAAAAAAAATGTCATCGGGAATCTAACTCGAGACGAAAGATCAGCGAGTGACCGCGCTACCGACTGCGATATGAAGCCACAGCCAGTTATGTAAAATAACAGTTTTCTTGGTGAATATCCTGAATACCCTTATCACGTTAAGTTTGGTTTGGAGTGCTACCGTCAGTTTATGGTACACGAGGGCTAATTAGACCGGGACCTACAGTTTAAAGCCGATTCCGAACGGCTACAAACGTCCATCCCGAGGGTGGTCGAACCTTCAGATTCTGGTTCCGAATGCCAGCGCCCTAGCCACTCGGCCATCGTTACGCATTACATTGATTGTGGTAGACTTTTCGTTTAAGTGGCCCATGAGCATACAACGTATAAAAGAGGTAACGAGATGCAGGGTGCAGAATGCCAGCTCGTCGGTTTAACTAATGAACCGCAAGTTAAAAAACCATCAGTTCCGCAGGGACCGGCGGAACGCTTAACGCGTTCAAATGTACCTAGTTTCGTGTTTATTTAAATACGCACATTAGCTGGAAATTTCCCTTAAGAGCTCTCACGGTTTAATAGCCTAACTGAGTACGGTCTAAAAGTTACAAGGCATCCATTCCAAGATTGCAACCCTCAAATCAAATTTTCCGACCCCCCCCCCCAAAAAAAAAAAAAAAAAAAAAAAAAAAAAACACCTCCGAACTCCTCAACTGTCGGAGAATGGCCCGCTTTTTTACGGATGGTCGGGAGGGGGTTTCCCGACGTTCGGAGATTCCATGACTCGTTACCAACGGTTTAATGGATTAACACTTGTGCAGGTACAAAGCGAAGTTAAATATCTCCGACATCTAGCTTGAAGGTTGGCAGACCAAGTGGAACAGTGGACAGGGGGCGGCGAAGCAGAAACATTTAATGAAGTTCTGTCCTGGGGTGTATTGTCTTTGGGTTTTTTTGGGGTCGTTATCACGAAAACGCCCGACTTGACCTCTGCTGGGTGGGGGTGCCGAAAGAACGAAGAATTCGAACGCGGAAAGAGAAAAGGTGGATGTGCCCAGAGATGGGTTCCCATCTGTCAAGTTTTAGACGTAGTGTTTGAGGAACTATTCACCAATTCGGGTCGTTCATTCAAAGCCTTCCAAAATAACCTTGCAACTTTTTTTTGTGGTTTTTTTATAGTGTGGAATGTGATAGTAATATACAAAATCTAAATCGGGAACTCGTCTTTTAACCCCGATGACTTGCTAGACATGCATCTTAAAAGTAACAAAGATTTTTCCTTTTAATATTAAACCAAAATAACGGTGGGAAGTGGTATACATGGCTATTAAATCAAATTGTTTTCGATGTTTTGTATTTCATATTTTCACGCCTCGAATCCATTTTTAGATAGTGCTCTGTAACAATTATTCATTAATATTAACTGCTTTTATAAACTATTTTTTTCTAACTAACGCGGAGGCACTTGTGAGACATTCACCTTTTGTTACATTATGCGAATAAAGTGTAATTAAAGCTTGCATCATAGACTTGTGGAAAAGCATAGCTTAATGGGCACCGCACATTGTTCTGGATATTAAGAAGCTGTGTGCTCCTATTCAAGTGTAGTTTTCTCGAAAAGTACTTGGAGTTAATTCCCACGTTCACTTAGAGTACTGGTTGTTCACCTCAGTCTTGCTGGCTACTTTATTATGGGAGCATTATTTTAGATTTGGTTTGGAGCGCTACGGTCAACTTTTAGGCTACACGAAGGGTCATTAGACCGGGACCTACAGTTTAAAGTCGATTCCGGACACCCATGCCAACAGTGGGACTCGAATCCACGGGATCTGAACCGAATGCCAGCGTCCTATTGGGTCATCACCTGGTCTACTATTTTAGGTGAGCCAGCATTGCTCCCTATAAGGTGACAACACAGTAACGACAAAACCTTATTCGAAATTTGAACCCAAGCCCACTGAGGGGAAGCTTACGACGTTAACCACTGCACCATGTGGGCGGCCGTAAACTAGGTATATGCAATACAAATGAGTTTTCCTCCTGAAATATACTTTAAAAGAAAATTAGCGTTTTCGATAATTCCGAAACTTTAATATATCAAACCTCTTTAGTATAAAAAAAAGTTACCTTGAAATTTGTCCCCTAGTGTTCAAAAAAAATATCTCTACATTGCTCAAATAGTATCTATTTTCTGTAAAAAAACATGGCTCACGAGAAAAGTCTTAGCTTTAAACGCACTGACCGTGGAAAATCTTAAATTAGGAAATTAAAACAGTGAGGGCAAGTATCATTTTCAGAACAAACATTTTAACCGTCTATCATTAAAATCTATTTACTATTTATGATATGTTGTTTACCTTGGCCAGTTATTCCTGAAAATACCTAATTTGATACAGGAAATGAATTCTCTCTCTGTATGAAACATTAACAATAAAACTATTGTCTGCATGCATTGACTGTTATTATTTTTTGTAGTAATCAAAAGTACATTCCTTTTTAGATTTGTTTAAACTAAAACATATCTAATATTTTCACAGAATAAGATAAAATTTCGATAACAACTATACGGGACTGGAGACGATCGGCGGCGAATTTGAAGCTAGTTATTCTTTCACCTGGAGGTGAGTCTCCTTTAGCAACGCCCAAGGGCTTATAATTGTTATAGAGATCCGAGAAGAATATCAGTGGTGTGTATGTACAAGTTCCTTCAAATTAAAATGCCAAAATAATTTTTATATATATATATATATATATATATATATTAGTACTATCAAGGATAAACAAATTTAGGTCTCTAACAACCCGTACTCTCAGTGAACTTGTGAATTAACCCAAAGTACTTTTCGAAAAAATTACACTTGAATAGGAGCACAGCTTCTTAATAACCAAAACAAAAAATAAAGTGCAGTGCACATTAAAAAGCCGTGTACTACTGTTATGAGTTTCCACAAGTTTATGATGTAAGTTTTAATTACACTTTATTCGCATAATGTAACTACAAATTACGTTATGTTGGAATTTATGATTAACTTCTGATAGTACAATAACAGTTATACGAGGCTACGAAACAATGAAATTAGGGATTTAAACTTTAACCAGTACCCTATTTAAATCTCAAAACTTTTTAAACCATAAAAGCATCAAACGAAATTAGATTACCAAATATAGCCTGATTTACTGGCATGTCATGGACTTGCCAAAAACTAAGGACCTGTTTACATAGGAGTCCGTTGCGAAGCGTTGCGTTGCGTTAAGGAAAAGATGACGTTGAGACGAAAATAAACCAATCATATGCCTCCAAACGATTAGCAATGAAATTTTTAACGCCTATGATTGGTTTATTTTCGCCTCAACGTCATCTTTTCCTTAACACAACGCAACGGACTCCTATGTGAACAGGCCCTTAGAATCCAGAGCGACAGCGTAAAAATTTTAAACCAATCATATACCAACAGAATCTTTAAAGCTGACGCTGGTGGATTCTATCAGACCTTAAGTCGTTTACATGCATTATTTTACAAAATTTCATAGGTCGCTAAGACTCGAGAATTTATCTTTCTGTTTTACAAGGGAACAAGCTATTAATTACTGATATTTAAATACTTTCCGTCTATGATTGAAATTTTGAATGCAGATACGTAAATTGCACATCACTACAGGTAGAGCTAAAAGTGTTTCAAATACATCAAAACAGCAAAGGATGTCATCTACTCATTTGCATAATGATTAAATGTATTTTATGTTATGTTTCATGCAAGAATGTATAAATAAAGAAAAACTGGAGTATGTAACAAAAAATTAGCAAGACTGACATTGCTTTTAAAGATTCTAACATAATTAAGTCAATAAAAAATTAATTTCGATTGTTAGGTTACAAGGCATGTTTAAACGGTGGAAAATGGTGTCGTACATAAGTGATCAAATAATCAATGAAAGGAAATCATAGCAGGGTTAAAGGAAAGTTTCTAAAAGTTGGGAATAAAATATTTGGGAGAGAACTGCATAAAACAAATTAGAGCTTGCAGCTTCTAAGAGCTAAAAGTTCATTACGCAGAGAAAAGCAAGTTTTGGAAGCTTACCGAAGAAGTTATGAATGGAAAATTTTTTTGCTGTTACTGTTCAATGAATTTTTACAGAAATTAGCTTGAAAAACAGATAGTACATCTTGAATAACTCAGTAAAACAACTAAACATGTTAAACAATTGATATTACACAGCTAGGTTTTGTTATAAATACGTTATTTACAAAAATAAACTTTACCCCCCAAAAATAGGAAATTTAACATTTTCAATTAACAAATTTAAATTTTCAGAGTTGCTAGACTTTGGTCATAGCACGGGTAAAAAAGTGTTTAACTTCAGACATCACAAATAAAATTGGCTGAAGGAAAATAATTGTTAATTTACCGTTTAATTTGTCACTTCACTTAATATTAATAGTAAGGTTAACTTCAAATACCTACAACATTTAAAGTGTAATGTAGCATCCACAACATGATACCCGGTATTGTTTTAGTGATAGAATTTTATAAGTTGTATTGCCGTAACCTAATTGAACTAAAATAAAGACAACAAGTGCAACTGGTACTTACAAAGCGTCTCCTTCCTTTCGTAAATCTTCCCTCGGGTCGGACTGAAGAAGGTTCAGCTCAGTTACCACAGTATTCTGAAAGAATTTAATTATATTCAGAGAGGCAAAAAATAACAAGTTTTAAAGAAAATTACAAAATCAACACATAAAGAATTTTGAACAATAGTACCATTATAATATAATGTACTAGTATATTATACTAGTAGAATTGTAATGAAATATATATGTTTAGAACTTTTTTTTTCAAACTTGACATTTCACGTGAACTTTTAGGGCTTTTAAAAGTTTGCTTTCAAACAGCTGCCATTCAGAGTTTTAATATGAAACTGTAGCTTATCTCTCTATTCTAAAAAAAAGTAACTGGCGCTGCCGCTGCCAGCAACGCCGCTGTCAAAAGCTTGTCACGCTATCTCCTCCGAAACCGCTGGGGGTATGGGGTCGAGACCGATACCAATCGATGCAGAACAATGTGGGGAAGAAAGTAAGATATGTCTCATATTCGTCGGACTTTTAAGTTTTTTTTTAATTTTATGTTTTGTGGGAAAATATTGACTTTTCATGTTCAGATTACGATAACTCGCCAAAAAAGGATCGTAGAATTTTTTTTTTTTTACAATCTAAGACTACAGACATTTCTCCTTCAAACAAGACCTCATTTGTTTAAAAATAATTTAAAACAGACTGATATTTTTATTAAAATTGAAAACCCACTTTTTGGAAAAATTTATGCGTTTCGAGATATATAAATTCGATGCTCTCAGACTTATTATGTTACAAAGAAAATATTTATATCAACTGGAAGATGAAAGCTTTCTCATTCATATAAACTTCATTTCAAGTCTCTATCTTAAAATTTCGATTTTTAATTGAATTTTAAAGAAATACTTCAAAAAAATCTTCTCATTCGCTTCCTTTGCAGAAGGACATGAAAGAAGATCCAATTTTTCACCCATAGGCGGGCTTCATCCATTTCGCCGGGAGGGGGGGGGAAGCTTCAACTGTAAACAAATGAATGACTCAATCGCTGTAAACAACTATTGAGTCATTCATTCACTTGATTCACCAGAGGAGCGAGCGTAGCGAGCCTAGGGGCGAGGCCCCTAGTATAATAAAAAAAAATAAGAAAGAATACAGAGATCCGGTGATTTGCACAAATACAGAATCCTTGTTAACGTAGCATCAGATAGCAAAAATTGCAAGATACCTGGGACCTTGCATTCTTTTATGATAACCTAGCAAAGATAAAACATCGTACTCCTTTAATTATTTCACAAAATTCGATAATCAAATGTATCGGTCAAATCATACATCAATATTTTGAAAAAATTTTCAGTAGAACTGGTAATGAGTTTGAAAATAAGATTCCCCAATTCTAAATTTTGATCAATTAATAAACAAAATAATTTTACGTGATTTGGAAGAATTTGAAAAAATCTAAATGTTTATTGGACACGCATCAAATTACATAATAAAATCTAAAGTATGCACATGTGTAGATATTAATATATTCTTCGTTGCAAATCCTAAGAAAGTAAGAAATTACCATTTTCAAGCTTCTCCTAAAACTAAACATTTTAGGAAAACTGTAAATAAAACTAACTACATTCATTACTGCCATACATTCATTTTAGTTCTTGAAATGCTACATATATATAAGTATTTTTTTTAACTTATATCTATGTGCCTTGAATAGGTTACGGTTACAGCAAGAGAAACATTGAAGTGACGCCGTACAAACATGTGACAGCATATTTGAATTTTTAAACGGAATATATGCAAATTACATAACGTGTACAGATTTTTAGAATCAGACCAATGAAGTTTCTTTTGGTGACAGTTAACCGAACTTTTCTTAACCGTATAATAAAAACTTTTTAATAAATAATTAATCCTCCAAAAGCAACACTTTATCCATGTTAGGATCTTCTGCAACATAGAAGTGTAGTGTTCTGTCTCAGAATGGGGTATTGGATTCTCCAAAACAAGAGTCAACTTTATTGTGGAATACTGAGAAGCTTAATACTTTATGGTAACAACAATAAAGGAAATTACTAGCATTAATGAGTAGTAAACACGTATAAAGACTACCAAGTCAAATCGTAATTTAAAACCATACTGCCATATTATTCCAAAACTCCCCTAGTGTGATTGCGTATTTAAGATTTAATGAAAAGACAATCATGTGACCACAAAGTATAATATGTTCTTGGTTGATAGTTGATTACCTTCTAAAAGTTCCCAGAGAGTGATCGATATGAAAAAATCCATAAAATCTCGTCTATAGCCCACACACAACGGATGGTCCTAACACCTAAAAACGTACATTTTCCTATGCCTTGTAGAGCCACATAACCAGAGTTTTTCTGAAAATAAAATATTTCTCCCTTAAATAAAATAGTTTTTTATTTCCATACAGTTCTTAGACGCACAAAATTGCATAAAAACGTTCATTTTTAAAAAAATCATAGTTTTAAGTCTTCATTAGACAATCTGCTAGTTACATCTTCATCTACACTACAGCCTGTCACAGTCCAAGGCTGTCTCCATGAGCCTCCTCCATCTGACTCTATCTGGAGCAATCTGCTAGTGACAGATTAAGAAAAATTGAAGCTAATTTCAATGTTGTACTAGAATTTAGGTTTATTTTCAAATAATGTAGTACTTGAATGTTTCAATAGATTCGGGTTATTGGTGTTTTAAGAATTAAAATCAATAATTGCTTGATATTTTTTGAGGTAACATTTTAGTCTCAGACGAATTACGAGAGCTTTAGGGGATAACTTTGGTTCATTTACCATCTTTCAGAAAAGACGTACATTTTCCTATGTCTTGTAGAGCCACATAACCAGAGTTTTTCTGAAAATAAAATATTTCTCCCTTAAATAAAATAGTTCTTTTAGTTGACAGAAGACATCAATGAACTTTGAAAAATGATCCCATCTCAAATCTAAACTTAATGACGAATAATATGAAATAGGATTATTAGAATGGCTGTAGTTCAGATCAGCTACCACTGTTTTTTTTTTTTTTAAACCCTTTTTGGGGGACAATTTCTCGCCAAATGTTTAGTTTAAAAAAAAAAAATTATTTATTTATTTTATTTATTTATTTTTTAAAAGGTAATCAGTAGAAGGTAGTAATCTATTCCCCTGGCTTTCACCAAACCTAAAAAAATATCTTCCAATGTTAACTCATCAAAAAAATAGCTTTCAAAATAGCTATTATTCAGTGATTCCTGGAGTGACTGATAAAAAATTTGTTTTATTATGCATTTAATCTTTTCAGGGATGCCGTATTGTTACAAATGGGACACTAATGTGGTTTTTGTTCGTATTGGATTACAGATGAACAAACTCAGAGCTTTAGTATCGCACGTATACTGTAACACAAACACAATTTGCCGAGAAAAATAAAATAAAATGAATTTTGTGGTAATTGCGTGATTCCGGATCATTGTTTTCTAGTGAAGACACCTTCTGTGAGATAAAAACGCGTGATACATCTACCAGCTGAAATTTATACCCACATTTTGTTCCGGAGACGGTTGTTTTCTGCAGCAGAAGTTCGGAGTTAAGATGACGTGATTGTACATGAATTACAGCTTAATGATGATTGAGAGCTATTGGCTGTCATATTTTTTTTTCTTTTTATGTCTCTCTCATTGAGATATCGAGGAACATTCACCTGCCTTCTACACTGAATTATTTTGTGCCTGGATACGACAATGCGGGTCGGAATTCATGATTACTTGCGTTAATATTATGGGCTAAGTTTATAACCTATGATCTTAGCAGTAGATAATATTTTTCACCTGACCTCAGCAGTTATTCTCAAAATATAACGCAATAGTAGTAAAAGTCGAAACCTAAAAAAAAATTAAAAACTACAATCTATAATGAAAAAAATCCGTGATGCAAATATTTCTATCATTTTATATAGGGGTACATAAATTTCGCAAAAAAAAATATTAAAATTTCTCAAAAAAAAAGAAATTGCAACATATAAAATTTCGCATTTATTCGCAATATATATATATATATTATATCTATATATATAAAAGAGCTTGTCTGTTTGTTTGTCCGCTATAGAATCATAGACTGTTTCACCGACCGGGACCAAATTCGGCACAGTTAATGTTTTGGACCCGAGAAACTTAAATAAAGAAAATCGAAATTTGGGGCTCAATTAGTTTTTTTTAAATTAATTTTTTAATGTTTTTTGTGCCCGATAGAGGTGCGTCTACCCCCTGTGGATTCCCCTCGACCAGCTGCGTTAAGAGGGGTGGTTTGAGGATGACGGAGGGGGGGGGGGTCGAATTCCAATGCTCGGGAGAAAGAGGGTTGGGAATGACCTTAAAATCAGACGAAGGTCTGCAGGCTCAAAGTTTCTTTCTTATTGTTTGTATATCATTTCAGTAGAAACGTGCTAAGCGCATTCTGTCTGGCCAGATGAACATGAAAAGCGGGGTTGCAGCCCAGTATTTTTTTGATGGAATGCATGAAATATTTTATATCTATATATCTACCCGGGCAACGCCGGGCAATAATGCTAGTATATATATATATATATATATATATATATATATATATATATATATATATATATATATATATATATATATATATATATATATATATATATATATATATATATATATATATATATATATATATAGAGAGAGAGAGAGAGAGAGAGATTGATTAAAAAATTTCGCATTTATCAAAAGAAATCCCAATTTTACTTAATTGGTCAGGTGTAAATATCAAAATTCTTAGTTAAAAGCTAACATTGTAACCTCCACATTCTCTTCCTAAAGTCTTCAGCAATAAGTAAAGTAATATGCAAATTTCGAGAGTGAGATCTCTCAGTTAAAGACCACGGATGGTCTTAGGTAAGGAATTATGTTAATAAATTATTACTACTATTATCAAATTTTGCTTAAGAAGCCATTTATCACCAAGTTTTCTCCAAAAAGTAGTAAAAAAATAATTTTCGCATTTTTTTCGCTCATATCGGCAAATTTCTTATTTATTCGCATCTATTTCGTAAATACGAAAATTACGTATCCCTAACTATAGGCTATGTCTCAAGCGAATTTAAGCTTAGTTTAACTTCATGCTGTGATTTGCTGTTACTTTGCAAAAGATCTCCAATCACGCGACAATTAATGATGAAACAATCCATGATGTAACTATTTCTGCAATTAGAAATGAGTTGCCCCTAGCGAATTTAAGCTTAGTATCATTTCATTTTGGGATTTGTTGTCACTCTAGAAGAAAGACCCAATCACCCCTATTAAGATTTAAAAAAAAAAATTTCCACGGTTTTAAAAGAATAAAAGTACTCCAATTTGCTTGTAAAAAATTCAGGGTGAACGAAACAGTATTGTGACTCATATTTAATATGTTACTAAGCTTTAAAAACTTTATTATTCTAAATTACTCTTACAATATCAACTATTTCAACTAATACACTCCCACACACACACACACACATATATATATATATATATATATATGTGTGTGTGTGTGTGTGTGTAAATTGACGCTACTGTCAATGTAAACAATTTTGAAAGTAAAACAATTAAATGAAGTTACAAATTTTGTATTATAAATTATATGACTGCGAGCTATCATTTCAAGTTTACTTACTCTAAAGGCCCTTTATTTCTTTTTCTTAAAAAAGTCAATAGATTTTTCAGCCAATAAATTGCGGTATTTCCCTATTACAAATGAATCATAAGGATGAAAGAAAATTTATGTCCTAAATTTAAATCTTTCAAAAATGTAAGAATTTCGGCCTCTTAAAGTAATGCAAACATAAGAGGGGTGTGTAAAAATAATCAGATAACTGTTTATAAGCATATTTATTTAATTTATACTCTTAAATGGGAAGATCTTTAAAGGTTTATAATGATTTTTTTCTTCCAATTTCAATCTACGATCTACAAGGCTTTTTATAATTAATATGACAGTCCTATAATATTTATTTAAAAACAGCTTTATTCTATGGTAAAACAGGACATCCGCAACAAAACACCTAAACATAAAAACATCTAAACTGTACATAAAAAGAAAGAACCCGTTAAAAATTCTACGATTGAAATAAATATATTTCATCTTCGGAACTGATTGTATTAGAAAGAACACGGAAAAGGGAGGGACGTGATTCCCAATAAAGGTTACTTCTAAACCGCTCTTCTAGAACCCACTTGGTTACAGTGAAATACTGTGAAAGTTAAAAATCATTTGAAGTGAAAGTTAATATTATGCATTTGCTTGAGATATTCATATTATACAGCCTTGTAGCGGATGATTTTCTCCGCATAGCATTGACCTCTAGACGGAGTGAGTAATTACACCAGTAACCTTCCCCTTGATCTATTATAAACTCACTTCAGTGTATCTTAGCGACAGATCTTCACTGTTAAGTAGACAATTTATCCACGATAATGTAAATTTTTCAAAACTATCGAATGGTAAATTTAAAATGGGGGGGGGGGGGGGAAACTCTTACATGACTGTGATTTTGCATCAGCGATATTCCAGAAGGTTACTCTCTTCACAGTCGTAAAGGTCTAAAGATATATAACATGGCCACGTTAGGTCATTCAGTGACGTCAATGGTACGTCAGAAATATCCTTCATTGCGTCTATGAAGGAAATCACAATTCAGTATTATTTCATCTCGGAAGCGCTTAATTCTACAGTGTCTTCGCGAAAACGCTAATTCTTTGCCTTAATCCAGGCGTCACTAAGTCTCTCATTTCTTCTTATCACTTGCTTGGGATCACATGTCTACACCAGACCTGCATAACTAAATTTTTATTCTTGTCGACGGAGCCTGTTCCTGTCCATGCAAACGTCATCAAAAGTCTTTAGACGTTATGAAGCACGTTAGAAGAGCCCATCGTGCTATTTGATACGGACTCATTTTGAACAGGATGCATATTTTCAATAACATAAAGAGATAACACATTTGAAGTATCAGATAAATGTTTCGGACAAGTTAAATTTCAAAGCATGTTTCTATAAAGGAACTATTTAAATAAAAAAGATAAGCATATGATAATAGCCTTAACACCAAAACAAATGCTCAGTGAAGATTATGCAGATCAATTTGTTGCTCAACTGGATGCCTATAATTGCCGTTATTTTCAACTCTTTATCTGCCTTAAGGTTGCTATGTACTAACCCCATTGGATTCGCTCACCTCAATGTTAACCTATGGAGAAAATTTTTCCACGGATTGCCGACTTGGATTAAAAGATTTTTTTTTTTAAATTGTACTCCATCATAGAGAAAGAAATTTTACATTTGTGTACATTTTTCGTTTAAAAAAAATGCAATTAATATTTTAAAATTTAAATTATTCGGGGTAAAATCTGGTATAGGGTGTTTTAAACGCTCATAAATTCCTTCGGTGGACGAAATTTATAAGATGAATCCTGTAGCGCTTTGCAGAAAAGTTCAGGCTATCTGACAATACCAATTTTATTTGATTATCAGCATTTATGTACCTGTAAATAGTTGACAAAAATATATTTTAAATAAAAAAATTTGGGGGCAGTGCTTAACCCCCCTATAGAGAGAGAGTCATTACAATCCCTCAAAATGTCAATCCTAAGGGGGGTGAAATTCTCGAACTGTCAACTGGACTCCTCCCACCACAAGAGTCTGCAAGAAGAGCAAAAGGGAAATACGATTTTTTTTCTTAGTATATAGCAGCCTTAATCATATACTTTTAAAGAAAAATGAGCACGTGGTCTGCGGAGTTTATATATTGGGTATCTTCAATGACGTTACTCTGAATAAACCTCAAATAGTTTTCATTCTCTGTATGATATTTAACCAAAAGAAATCCTCAAGACCTGATTGAACATTTAATCATCCAAATACTTCATATATATTTTTTAATATTACTTATAATAACGATTTTATATAAATATTTCTCCTAATGTAATGTTAGGGGGAAAAAAGAAACGGGGAAATTTATCAATTAATTACAGTTTTCTCTTTATTCTCACCGAAGGCATCCGACTTTCTCACCCACGGCAGAGATCTTCCTATTTGCGCACAGGGGGAAAAGGGGGCACAGGCGAGCCGAAGATCCAATTAATTTCTCAGACGAGAGCTTTAATCTTCGCCCTTGCAACTCAACTAACCAGCACTAATCTACCTTCCTCTTCTACAACCCACTTGTTGCCGACTCCCCGCGAATGCCAGTTCCGCCCAGAATCTGCCAAGACATGACGCCGGCGTGACCCCCTCTTGCCGGGTCACGTCGGTTGCTTTTTCTCGAAGCGAACACGTGCAGCTTCTTCAGGTGAAGTTGGCAACCCTGGCAGGTAGGGGGGGGGGGGAGAAGGGCAGGCGATGCTGATGCTATCTTCCCCACACAACCGGTACGGAGAAGACAAACAGGTATGCTGTAGGGACTGCATTCCTGAGCGGGCCCTGGACCTCACCCTTTTCCCAACGTCTGTCTTGTCTGGCCAGACTCCCACGGATGATTTTTTCCCCTTTCAACAGAGAAGAGGCCTTCGCAACGTATTCTTCAACCCCCTTCTTCCGCCCCCCCCCTTTTCCTTGCGAGTCCGGCTTTCGCCTTGCCATTTTTGCGGCCAACTGAAATGGAGAAGCTAAAATCGCCCGCGCTTTCGATTCGCGTGGGCGAAGTCGAAAAAGTGACGGAAAAAAAGCTGAAACCATGCTGCGGAACCAAATGATTCACTCATGCGCACACCGGCAACAATTTCATACTTTTTTCTGTTATCTGCTTTTCGTATCTGTCGACACTAGTCCGTTTAAGCTACTGAGCCTCCCTGGCAGTATGATAATGAAGTATTTCAGTAGCCTCTCATAAATAAGAACGAAGTCGCTATCCCCAGGGATAGAAAGGGCATCAGCATGGTCTATAAATGTCCATCTGTCTTCCCTAAAGTTTTAATTCCATGGCTGAAATACCCACAGTCTCTCAAAGCTTCTTGCATTGCGAAAAGACCAACTGAAGTCGGACAACGCACTTTTTCCTTGGAAAGTTATCTTTGGAAGGCATTTCTTTCTTAGCCGTGCCCTTCTTGTTTAACACTGTACATACATATATATATATATATATATATATATATATATATATATATATATATATATATATATATATATATATATATATATATATATATATGCAGCATTGAACGATTTTTACAACGGTTCATCGATTCTTTCATCCAAAAATTAACTCATTACGCTCTGGAATAATGCTATTAATTCAATACTATAGTTTTTTTTTAATTGAAGACCTTATTTGAATAGTGGTCCAACTCAACTTTTTAAAAAAATGGAGTTAGCGCCACTTTCATGTTCATACAAGTCATTTCAATCTTATTTTTAAACTGGTACAACTCCAGCTTATTTCTGCTGCCAACAGAGGACATTAAAAATCTGACTTCAACAGTCATTTCTCAGCACTCATTAGACTTTAAGGCTCTGTATCTCAAAATGAACAGGAATGGAGTTGGACCACTATTCAAATAAAGCCTTCAATTATAACGTATACAGAGTACTGGTCTGAATATCCTAAAAAACGTCTCATGTGGTAAAAGTTTAATGGGTTATACCCGTGAGAAGATAATAATAATTATTTTCCTTTCTATAAATATACAGTCTATTAAGCCTTGAATAGCAAAAGACTACAGAAGCTCTATAAAGACCAACTAACCAACTTGATTCAATCCACTCATTAAGTATTGTATTCAGTTCCAATATGGCATTCGCCCAAACACTACTCGATAAAAACTGGTTTCTAAACAAAATAGTTAGTGGTTTAACATCTTTTTAGTTAATAAATAGCCGGTTTAGCAAAGGAAGTTTCTCAAAACTTGATTTCTCTGATTAATTTTGAAACAAGGGACAAAGGAAAAGGGTTCTTTATTTCAATTACGTTGCAGTGCTCTTTTAATCATGATTAACGCTTAACATTTTAAACCAGTTTTGAAAATTAAAATAAAGTTTAAATTTTGTTTCTAAAATTTTTACGGTTTATTGTTGAGATTTCAGGCGACTTTTCCAGCAATGCTCATATTTAGGAAGCTGAATAGTGGTAATAATTTATTATAATGAACAAATGGCCGCGTTTTATACGTTGGTATGTATTCACAAAGACAAAAATAGCGTCCAAATAACCAGACATAACAGCAGCTGTCAAGTTTCGTATACACCACTTACCGATTGTAACGCCAACGTTCATTTGCGATGACAAACTCAGCCAATGGCCAGTTTTTAAACCCAAAATATTCAACTTAGTGCAAGCTAAGTTCTATATCTCACCCACTCTCTTGCTAAAATACAGAAAACCTATTTTTTAGAATTTCATAAGAGGATTTATTTACTTTATCTATTTTTTCTCAGACAGGGATTTAGTAGACGGTATAATTCTGGCTACATTTTAAACTTTGAACCAACTGTACACAATATCTTTTCGAAAAATGAAGTTCAGTCTGAAGTGCCTAGCACAGAAAATACGATAGACATTTCAATATTCAGATATCTTTTTTTTTAATACACTTCTGCACGACTAGATTTTTAAGGGGTAATAGAATAAAGCAAAAAACTGCTGCAGGATTTAAAAGTATCGCTCTCAGTCCTCTTTTTTTTTTTCCAGTTCCCATTTTTTGGAATCAGTTTTCAGAGAAAATAAAGTGATATCATGACTATAAATTTTTTAAAACGTATTTCTCAACCTCTTTTTTAAAAGTGCTCTTTTTAGAAATGCCATGACAGCAATAAAATTGTATAAATTTTTTATTTGTCTACTATTCAATTTTCTAGGAAATTTCCATTTGCCTCGAAGAATAAAAAAGAAAATTTTGCATTTGTGGATTATCGTGTCCGGATATTAGAATAAAATTCTTTTCAACACAAGGTTGGAAGACATTTTCTCCAAACAAATCGCAATTTTGGTTAAATTATTTAAGGAATTATATTAGGGAAGATGTCTGTAGCACTTAACTACCATTTTAAGCAGGTATTTTATAACGCCTCTTGAGATTTTTAACGTAGGATTACATTCCTCCATAACGGTCCTGCGGAAAGGAAAATTTCAGACGCTAAAACTGTCCGTCCATCCGTCTTCGCGACTTATAATTTTGGCAGCGCGCCAAACCCAGTCTATCGCTTTAATAAGTTAAAGAGAAAAGTACCAAGATACGTCAAAATTTTGACATACATATATGTATATATATACATACGTACATATATATAGATACATATATACATACAAAAGAGGTAATCAACGATCAGTAATCCTACGTTAATAACCCGTGGTAGTTTCGTTAGAAGAGACTACCTGAAAATTTTTTTTACTACTTTCTACGTAAACTAATTTTCAAGAAAGTGGCTTAATATCTACTTGTGATAGTATCAACTAATAGCGAGAACCAATAATTGAATCTGGGGTTGGCAAACAAATTCGCAATGATAGATGCCGCATAAAATTCACGGAGTTGAGAAGATAATGATACTATAATAAACAATATTTACCTCTGCAAACATTCTAGTTTTCCACTTCAGCGTGCGTCACCCCGAATTCCCTGAAAATAAGAAAGATGTTTCTTTAATTTAATATTGAAACCCAAAATGCATGAAATCATGAACAAAATCAGATATTTCCGGAGATTCTGTTAGTAGGTAGCACATATTTTCTTTCTGTGTCATTATCTTCATGCTTAAGCGGCTTCAAAACTGTTATTACACGGGATTTAGAGTAGATTACTGATAACAAAGATAACATACCGATGATAGCTTTTAATAGGGAATCTACGTAGAAAAGGCCATAATATAGTTCATGATATTTTTTTAAAAGGTTGTAAATTTATCCCTCCGCTAAATGTGTGTATGGAGGTAATGAAATATTGATTATTTCACTCTAGACAACTAAAAGATTTACAAATCCCGAATCGCTCAGTATGGGCGGAGAAATGTTGGAAGCATCTTTTTGTGTAGAAAAGAAGAGTATGGCTGATACTTAACTCTCTGAAAAATAATTTTGGAAACACAATTTAATAGAAAATTCTATCTAGACAGCCTTCTCAAATAAACTAATTAAGGCTGCCGTGTACTAACCCTTATTGGATACGCTCACCTCAATGTTAACCTGTGGAGAAAATGTGTCCAAGGAATGCCGACTTGGAGTTAATGATATATATAAATATATATATTTTTTAATTGTACTCCGTAATAGAGAAAGAAATTTTAAACCTTGGGACATTTTTCGTTTAAAAAAATGCAAATAATATTTTAAAATTTAAATTATTCGGGGAAAAAATCTGGTCTAGTGTGTTTTAAATACTCCTAAATTCCTTTGGTGGACAAAATATATAAAATAAATCCTGTTGCAAGGTGCAGAAAAGTTCAGACTATCTGAAAATACCAGTTATATTGGATTATCGGCATTTATGTAGCTGTCAATAGTAGACACATTTTTTTCGTAGGTTAATATTGAAGTGAGCGGATTCAATAGGGTTAGTACATAACTTAAAGCTGTAGGAAAGTGTAAATGAAACGATATAGTGGATACGAAATGTATCTATCGCATTCTTACTTATTTAATGGACATTTTTAAGCTGAGATAGTAAAAAATAGAATACAAAAAACTCCTCCCCACCCAAATAAAACAAAATTTAATTAATTAATTAATTAATTAAAATTAAATTGAAATAAATTAAATTAAAAAATGAAGAAAATAAGTGACTTGCAAGAAACTAGTGGAAAAATCACAAGTAATCAACACTTCTTTAATTCCGCAATAAATTAAAAAGGATGGCTGTACGTTTCGAACCACTCGATAGTTCATCGTCAGGCGGAGAAGTAGTAGGTATGATTGTCTCTAAGATTATCTGACGGCATTATCGAATTATCCGTAGCGACTATCACACCTAATGCTCCTCTGAACTATTAAGTAGTTCAAAGTGTTAAGTAGCTATCCATTTTTAATTTATTATGGAATTGATGAAGTGTTGATTGCATGGAGGCCAATGCAGTGCACTTCCATTATCCGGGTTAATGGAGGGGAGGAGTAACACGGATACTCCGATTAGTATTCAATTTTATTGTATTTTCAAAATATAATACTTCACTTGTTTTTCAGTTTTAATAATTTAATTTGTTACGTATGTAAACAGTAATTATAATTTTGCTTTACCGAACCTGCGATACGTTTTTCGATATCACTACGAATTTTCCTAACAACTAGGATATCATTGTAATCATAATTCCATGGACTCATATAACCTAGCAAAAGCATCGACACACGGTAGAGCCATGCCGTGTTTGATCAGATCACCGGGCTCTTTCTCACTCGCTTTAACTTCAACTTTTTTCTGACATTGAATCGTGGCAATATTTATGATATCAGCGTCACATGTTAAACCCTGGTCCACGAAAATCACTTTCTAACCACTATAGAAGATTTTCTTCTAGAAATAAAAGTCTTATTTTAAAAATCTTGCAATTAATATATATATATATATATATATATATATATATATATATATATATATATATATATACACACATATATATATACACACATACATATATATATATATATATATATATATATATATATATATACACACATACATATATATATATATATATATATATATATATATATATATATATATATATATATATATATATATCTGAAGAAATATGCAAGCAGATTTTAATTGATAATGTTGGTATTATTTTGAACAAAAATTTCAGATTTAAAAAAAATCTGTTTTTCATTTATTTATCTTTTTATAGATAATCCGCAAACGGGATAATCCACAGACGGATAATCGTCAGTTCACTGTAAAAAAAGAAGGGAGAAGACTTGCAATGAGATCAAATAAAATTAACGCCTGTAGTTAAAAATCCCAATGTGTGCGCGTGGAAAGATATGAATTCTTATATTTATTCCATACACATGCAGCAGTATGAGGAACAATACAGGAAAATAAATATATCCCTTACTGACTGTTTTCCTCTAGCCGCGAGTTCATTACAATCACATGGGTTTTTGTGTTGATGCCAGTCTAAAAATCAAAATCTCCCTGCGGGTAAAAAGAATTTATTACGGCTTATTTTAATGTGTGTATTGTGATTAAAAATCTTAATTTCCTCGAAAGTATGTAATTATTAAACCTTTTTTTTATTGTAGCACAAAAATTTAGCAAAATAACTATGACGACTAAGATAAAATTACGAGTTTTAAAAAAATTAAAGTAAAATTAAAAAAAGATTTTAGCGGATGTATTGTTTTTAAGCAGATTATTACTATATGATAATGCATGCAGAGTTTGTTAACTTTTTCTTTTGATGATTTGTGTGAAATAGTTTCTGCTTGGTTTCAGTCTGGTTGGTTTGGTTCTATCTGTTTTGTTTCAGTCTGAAGCAAAATTAATTTAATTATTTTTGTTCAGCGAGATATATTAATGAAGCTCAATTAAGAAAGATTTTGCCGCGTCATATATATGTGTGTGTGTATATATATTGTACTAAACTGCTGTAAAATTATATATCTGTCTCACTTTTTTTATTGTACCTAAATTTTTGAAATTTGTAAAGTATTCTTCTGCGTCATATATGATAATAACTAGTTTGTTGTTTTTCTGCTTCTATGCAAAGTTTCAATTAGAATATATATATATATATATATATATATATATATATATATATATATATATATATATATATATATATATATATATATATATATATATATATATATATATATATATATTATACACCGAGAAAGAGAGAGATAGAATGGGAGAGAAATTTACTATGAACTTTTACAAATTCATTAAACTCAAAGTAATCATAGACCCTTTTATAAGTTTTGCTTTAAAAAGAAATAATATGTGTGAAAGGAAAACATTAATGATACAAACTGTTTTTAAGAATAACTTTAAAAATATATTTAGAAATCATACTTCAGTAAATATAAACATACATTTAAAAGTAAAAGAAACGAAAAACAGCAAGACAATTTATTCAGAATGACAGGGGCTAAGAAAAACTAACAATATCAGCCGGAGCAAATGTGCTAAAACTAATAGTAGACTATGTTCTTTGGAACAGAATGGAACCAGTATATCAAACACTGTAAACAAATAAACTGTCTGTATAAATACACATACACACGCACACACACACACACACACACACACACACACACATATATATATATATATATATATATATATATATATATATATATATATCTGTGGCTTAATACAAGAAGTGCCTAAGTCAGTTTTCTCCAAGATGACTTTGCTTGCTTATGTCTCTTAAAAAAAATCTCTTTAAATATTATTTTCATTGTAAGAAGTACCTAAATCTGCCCAATGCTTTAAAAGTGTTTTCTAAACCATTGTACAGACTTGGGTACTTCTTACAGTGAAAATAATATTTTTTTAAGACATATAAGCAAAAAGTCATCTTGGAGAAAACTGACTTAGGCAGTTCTTGTACCAAGCCACAGATATATATATATATATATATATATATATATATATATATATATATATATATATATATATAAACAATATATATATATATATATATATATATATATATATACACACATACACACACACAAACTTTCATAAATATAAATTTATATACCAAATAGTAAATCAGCTTTTGATTGTTTACGGTAAAAGTTCCCGAGCACATGCAACAAAACCAGCATTAAAACATCCATCTTGACACTTATTCGACGTAATTCAACCCTTTCTTACCGCGAATTCGAGGTCAATAATGTATAGAGAAAACAACACAATGCAACGCAAGTAATGCCCGAAAAATCGTCGAAAGATCTTATTCGTACGCGATAAAAAAAAAAATAAAAAAAATTCTTCTACGGGTCAATAGACCTCTCCGAAAATATAATAATAACAATAATAAAAAAAAATAAGCGACAAAGCCGTGTAGTGGTGAAGTGGTGATTCTACCTCAATTGAAAGAGATACGTTTTGGATATATTTCCATACAATGGGTGCTTTTCTGGGAGAGTAGGGGGAAACATATATTCAAGTTTTTATATCCTTACAAATCTATGTCCATTCCCATATGAGACAGCCAGTGGAGCATGATCTGTAGGAACGAGCTTTATTTCGGAGTTGCTGCGAAATTATCCTGGGAAGAGAGGAAGAACCCGGTGTATTAACGTGATGCTATACCGAGCACTAAATTACCCCTCAAGGTATATGATTTTCCGAGATGTGATCTTTATCAGTCTTTTTTATTGCTTTAATTGCGTATATTTTTAAATTCTGATAGTGCGTGCGTAGAGTATATTTTAAAAGGGTGGTGAAAACTTGAATGATGATGTTGTCGAATATAAAGACCACTGCTTTTACGGTGGTAAAAATAAAACAGAAATTTTTATGAGATTTAGGATGTATCCATGCTGGCTCAAGTTGTTATCAGTACAATAAGAAATTTCTTCTTAAAGCTGCTGTGTAGTAACCCTATTGGATTCGCTCATCTCGATGTTAACCTATGGAGAAAATGTGTTTACTACGTAGCTACATATGCTGATAATCCAATAAAAATAGTATTTTCAGATAGCCTGAACCATCTTGCACCTTGAAACAGGATTCATTTTATTAATTCCGTTAACCAAAGGAATTGATAAGCGTTTAAAGCACACTAGACCAGGTTTTTTTCCCCGAATAATTTAAATTTTAAAAAATTATTTGCACTTTAAAAAAAAAAAGGAAAAATTCCCCAAGGTGTAAAATTCCGTTCTCTAATACGGAATACAATTTAAAAAAAAAATTCAGGTAGTCTCTTCTAACGAAACTACCGTGGGTTATTAACGTATGATTACTTATCGTTGCTTACCTCTTTTGTATGTATAAATGTATGTATGTGTTATGTATATATGAATCTATATATATGTACGTATGTATATATATACACGTATATGTATGTCAAAATTTTGACGCATTTTGGTACTTTTCTGTATAACTGTTTACTGCTTGTCCAAGCGATACAGACTGGGTTTGGCGCGCTGCTAAAATTATAACTCGTGACGACGGACGGTTTTAGCGCCTGAAAGTTTGCTTTCCGGAGGACCGTTAAGGAGGTACGTTAAAAAAAAAAAAAAAAAAAAAAAAAAAAAAAAAATCAATCAAAATCGGCAATCCTTGGACACATTTTCTCCATAGGTTTACATTGAGAAGAAAACCAAATATAGATGACAGAAAAATACGAAAGAAAAAGCTTTCGAGTTAGCAAAGGAATAAAAATTTCATCGTTTTTTAAGAGATTTTTAAGCAGAGAAGAACTGTTAAATTACGTTATATCAAACAGAAAAAGTCCGAAAATAAGACAGGTAGCCTGTTTACCGAATGGAATGATTGATTGCGAAAGAATTGGCTCATCAGTTCAGCCCTGTGGATCTAATTAATCAGACGACTGGGAATTTTATTTTTCGACCAGCAAAGTAATTATGTTACGCTTCTGTGGCCATGACTTGACACTTTTTAACAAAACATTTTCCTTTGACGTCACATGGTGTGAAAGTGGATGTGACAGGGTGGAGCCGGGTGAATAGCGCTATGTCTTCAGTTGTCTTAGAAATTATAGTTACAGTTTTTATAAGCAATGAAAACTTATCCTTAGAAGCTTTTATATTTTAAATTAAACTTTTTAGTTCACAAAATGATTAATACTTTTTATAAAATAAATTACCAGCACAGGTAAAAATAATTGAAAATTGATGAACTACTAATTTTTAAAAAATTTTGCGCCCCAAAAAAAAATTAATCAGAAAAGAAACTTGTAAATTCTGTTTTCTTAAAAGAAAATCTGCAGAGCGGCAAACTTATATATACATACACTAAATTCAATATATATATATATATATATATATATGCTCTTTTATTTAAAGGTAGAAGATAATAAAGAGCTAGAATTTTAGTCCTTAAAGTTAAGAGATTTATACTTGTCAAAGATGGCAAATTTCGTAAAAGATATAAATATACTTTCCTCATATATTTCACCATTCTAAAACTCAAACTCTGAAGTTATGCATTCAGGAACACACAAAGTGCATATGACTACAGTAAATTGGCTTTAAAAAGGCATTTTTTGAAGATTTAGGTACCTGTCAAAAGTATAAAATTTTCAGGTTTTTAATTTATTTATAGATTTTAGTTTATTTTCTTTTTGAGAAACTCTAACAAATTGCAAGTTAATTTTCTTGAAATGAACTGTTTTAATGCTTTCTAAAATTATTTACGATAAACAATCAGTAACCTTTGGAAAATTTTCAGTACGTTAGGATTAGGTTTTAAACTGGCATTTGAATACTATATTTAATCTGACCATTTTCGTAAATAATCTCTCTAATGCTTTATATTTTCCGAATTCTGTATAAACAGGAAATACATGTTGAAAATTTCTTCTTTAAATTACTTTAACTACCTCTGATATGTTTTCAAGTACGCCTTAATTCGCATCTTTTCTGGGAATAGGTGGAAGTGACTTGGCAGTATTTTTCTCAATACGCACAGAAGTACGTCTATCTGGCGCTTAAAGGAAAACTAATGATTTATTGCGAAATGAAAAGTTAGCAGATTAAAGCTGCTGTGTACTAACCCTATTGGATACGCTCACCTCAATGTTAACCTATGGAGAAAATGTGTCTACTATTTACAGCTACATAAATGCCGATAATCCAATAAAAATGTCTTTTTCAGATAGCCTGAGCTTTTGTGCATCTTGCAACAGGATTCAGTTTATAAATTTCGCCAACCAAAGGAATTTAGGAGTGTTTAAAACGCACTAGATTAGATTGTTTTCCAAAATAATTTAAATTTAAAAATATTATTATTTGCGTTTAAAAAAAATTAAAAATGCCCAAAGGTGTGAATTTTCTTTCTCTATTACGGAGTACATTAAAAAAAGTAATCTTTCAATCCAAGTCGGCAATCCTTGGACACATTTTCTCCATAGTTTAACATTGAGGTGAGCCAATAGGGTTAGTACACAGCAGGCTTTTAGGCTTGCATCATCAAAAAATTCCGATCATGTTTTAGAACAGGCAAATTTTGATCAAACCCATTTTTGTGCATAGTCTAAAAATTAAAATTTTTAGAAAAATATCAGAAGTCAAATATCAGAACAATTATTCGCTTCATTGGAAATGAAATGTTGCATTCTCTCAAATTTCTTGTAATAAAATGAAAATAACAGTAAGGACTCAAAGTGGATTAATATTGTTTAGAACAGAATTTTTTTTTAAATTTATTTTATTTAGGGAGAATATATTCTTTTTTTATTTGTACCAAGTTCGTTTGTATAAAGTTATTTTTTTGTTTCGTTTTGTTCTGACAGTTGTTTTGGCTATACAAAGATAAGACCAATCATCGGAAAGCCTTTCCTTGTTAAAATAATTTATTCAAAACGGCTCTAAAACATAAAATGAAAAATATACGTTCGTTTACTTTTCTATGCCACTAATAATTAAAGATTACATTAGATATTTAGTGATTAAAAATATATTAGTACTGGGTTGAAATTCTACATAAATTGGTTATTAATTTTTTTAAATTAACTACAAAGTTTGGTTCCATAGACATTTGATATTTACCAAAGAAATACCTGGCTTGAAACAATTTTTTAGGAATGGATGCTATATATATAAATCAGAAATTATATAGTCCTATTCATGATGTAATGGATATTTACAGCTGTTATTTTTTAACTGAATATAATCTAGAATATGCACCTCTTTTCGTACGCACCTTTAAGTACAAAATATTAATTCTCGGGTTTTAAATTGATAATGGTTTCACAATTTTTGCTTAGAATAAATATTGGAAAATGAAATTCAACCCGTCCAACATCAATTTGCCAAATACAGCCAATAAATTGCCAATAATTTGCCAAATACAACCAAAAAATTCATACACGGAAAATGTCATTTCTTACAATTTTTCTCCTTTTTCTGTGTGTGTGATGAGCGATTAATTAAAAAATAAAATTTTAATACTTAAAACTTAATACTTAAAATAAAACACATAATACTTAATTCAACTTGATTTAAACTAAGAGATAAAAACGCATAAAAGAAATTCCTGTTTTAGTAGGAATTTTAATGTTTTATTATTAATAGGAATATTTGATTATTAATAATCAGTATAAATATTTATAGTATAAAATTTTAAAAATAAATGTATCTATAATATTTTGTTAACTATTGTTAATAGGAGTTTTTACGTTTGTCCCCGTTAAGATAATGCACTATTAAAAGTTAATAGATTCTGTAAAATTAGATAATTAATAAACCTAAAATTATTAAGTTTAATATTGTTAACCTTAATGTTGTCGCTAAAAATTATGTAATTATGACAATACATTGTAATTTTACTGAGACTGAAAAAAAAAAAGTTTACAATTAATACGAACTAAAAAAAAATATTTTGAAATATATTATTTAAAACTAGAATTAATTGATAGCAACAAAAGTTCACCCCAACAGCTAAACGATTCACATAATAGGGAAAGCTGTAATAATCTAAAGTATTACGCTATTCCTTATTTGGAAGAAAAAGTTTTAAAATTATAATTAAACTAAATTGCAAAAATAGAATTCAGCTGCGATCTGTGCTTTGCCGAATGTATTGGTAAATAAGGAAAGTCCTAATGTTTTCAGGTTTCATTGTATAATTTGCAACTCGGTAAAACTCTAAGTTGCAAATGATAAACTATTGCAACTAAATTAAAAAAATAAATAAATACTGATTTAGCTAAATGCTACTTTTCTGCCATTCGTATTAGTATGCACAAATTAACATCATTAAAATTAGAGTGACTTCTACACAAATTCTCTCTAACAGCTAAATGATTCCCAAAATTGGGAAAGCTGTACCATTGGTTCCATCTAAAATATTACTCAACTCCTTAATTGGAAGAAAAAAAGGTTTAAAATTATGATTAAACTAACCTGCAAATTAAAATTCAGCTACGCATCTGTATTGTGCCGAATGCATTGATAAATAAGGAAAGTCCTAATGCTTTCTGGATTCGTTGCATAATTTGCCACTCAAACTTTCAGTTGCAGGTGATATAATATTGCAACTAAGTAAACAAAAAAATATTGATTACACAAAACGTTACTTTTCCACCATTCGTATTAGTAAGCACAAATCAACATCATCAAAATTAGAGTGACTTCAACACAAAGCTAAACGATTCACCAAATTGAGATAGCTGTACCATTGGTTCCATCTAAAATTTTTCTCAACTCCTTATTTGGAAGAAAAAAGGGTTTAAAATTAAGACTAAACTAACCTGCAAATTAAAATTCAGCTGCGCATCTGTACTGTGCCGAATGCATTGATAAATAAGGAAAGTCCGAACACTTTCTGGATTCGTTGTATGATTTGCCATTCAAACTTTCAGTTGCAGGTGATATAATATTGCAACTAAGTAAACAAAAAAAATATTCATTACACAAAACGTTACTTTTCCACCATTCGTATTAGTAAGCACAAATCAACACCATCACGAACCACGAAAAAAAAAAAGCGAGAATCCCTACCTGCGTCTGAGCACCTGTTAAACCGTCCTGCGAAGAACTTTCTACCTGGACGTTTCTTCCGAAGAAACCACCTCTCGCCGCAATCCCGAACAGACTGAGGAGCGGACTGAGTCTGCGCGTAGGTGTTCCTCTCACCTGAGGAAAGCTCGAACCTGCTCCTCCAAGTTCCTACGTTCTTTTCTTTCATACCTGTCTCGGGATGAGGGGGAAGCGGGGAGGGAGATGGCAGGCATATTCCGAGAGACCAATTAAGTAGGGTCCGGTCCGAGACTTGTTCAGAGGAGGGAGAATGGGGGGAGAGGTCCTTGGCATCACTTAAGGCAAACCGCGGGAGATTTTTTTTTTTTTTAACCGGCGTCTTTTGCCATTTTTATTATTTTTATTTTTAGGAATGCACCGAACAAGCAAGAGAGGCACCGGCTAGTCCAGAAACAGTCTTCGAAACTGTCCCGGGCATTGATAAACCGTGGGGGCAAAAGGGGCAGGCGCACCGAAATTTCTTTCGAACTCGTGGAGCACCCAAAACGGTTTATACAGTGAAACTTCTCTATGGCAGCCAGTCATGGTTGCGGGGAAAAAAGGTGACCGTTTCGAGGGGTGGCCGTGGAAAAGGGGTTTCTTCCCTAACATTGGCTCTATTGAGTTTTTCATCGGTTCTGAAGAAAATATGACTGTTCAGAGGGGTGGCCGCTAGAGAAGTTTCACTGTACATGAAATTTGATTTACCTTTAGTACCAATAAAGGTAAATTAGAGGAGTTTTTCGTTGGTTCTCAACAAAACATGGCCGTCGATTAGGAATGGAATATGAATGTTTAAGGCTTAAAGTATCCGACTACATTCGGAGTAGTTTTTTTCTTTTTTTAAACAGTACAGTCGAACCTCGTTATAACGAACTTCAAGGAACCAAAGGTTTTGTTCGCTTTATCCGGTGGTTCGCTATATCTGAACCATTATGAAAAATGCTAGAGTTCACAAAATATATAACTCATTAGTGGTACTCAATAATGATGTACTAAAAAATGATAAAATCTATTAAAATTTATCGTTAATGAATTAAACTGACTAAAATCGATTACATTAAACTGACACAATACTACTTAAATCACGTACAATAGGAAAATGGCGAGACCAAAATTTTCGTTCATTATATCCATGAGTTCGTTATATACCGGATTCGCTATAACGGGGTTCGACTGTACTTCCGAAAATTTCTGGCTTATTTTTCGAAGGAATATAGCACCAGAATACGAAAAACTGACGAAAATATAAACCTTAACTATGCAACTTTTTATAAAATTGAGGAATTTTTGTAAAAACTGAACTATTTTTTACATAAACGGCTCTAGCTTCACAAAAGAAAAGTTATCGATATATCATAAATTTCTTTTTATCGTATGTACGTAAGACACTCGTGAGTGTAATGAAGTAAAAGCTAATCGATATTTTGAAATCTAAAAGAAATACAGATTATTATAAGCAATTACATGTAAAATTTCATAAATTTCTTATGACTTTTTTTATAAATGTAGCTATAAATCAGCAAATAATATACCTAGAGACAAATCTATAATTCATTACGCTCTTAGTATTACGAAAAACCTTCCTGAAAAATTTCATAGACATATCATGATCGTATTTTAAGTTATCACAATAATCGCTTACATTTTGGATGAGAAACAAGTTCTCCAGTTTTCACTTGTATTGAAATTGACAGCTTTTTCTCTTCATTAAACCACTCTCGTTTAATTTCTAATGATCGTGCAGAAAAAATAAAGAAGCAAATTTAGAAATAGAAATTTACGTTCTTTTAGAAACAAGAATTTAAAAAAATTGCTGAATTTTCATCAAAATCGACGTTTTTAACATTGTTGGTTACTTTAAGGCTGTTGTGTACTAACCCTACAGGATTCGTTCACATCAATGTTAACCTATGGAGAAATATTTTTCCCCCGAATAATTTAAATTTTAAAATATTATTTGTATTTTTTAAAAAAGAAACGAAAATGCCCCCAATGTGTAAAATTTCTTTCTCTATTACGAAGTACAATTAAAAAAAAATATTTCTTTCAATCCAAGTCGGCAATGCTTGGACACATTTTCTCCATAGGTTAACATTCAGGGGAGCGTATCCAATAGGGTAGTACACAGCAGCCTAAAACTATTTTTGAAGTGATAAGGACGCAGAAAAATTATTTTACGTTTAACAAATGTTAGTTCACATGGAAATAAATAAACTGCAGTGCTTGAAATCTATTCCCATTTCATATTCACACTTATCTTCAAGCTCTAAAACATCATGTTTTCTTTTGAAAGAGATACAAGTGGCTGTGAATATCTATAAAATAACTGTTTCTCGAATACCAAGTTCTTTAAAAGTTCCATTCGTACTGTAGTAACAGCTTCGAGAACGCCGTTTCAGCTGCGGAAATTTGTATTTTCCCAAGTTTGAACGTTATAGCGCGTAAGTAGCAGACCTTCAGCCCCAAAACGAGCTTAATAAAACAACACAATAAAAGCTTACTGAAGTTTAGAGATAAAATCAGTCATCCATGTAGTGGTAAATGAAAAAGATGATGAGCGATGATGTATAAGTTGAAAAGATGATGACGCGTAGTCCGATGAAATAAAATAAAAATTATAAACATGAAATAAAACTCATATTAGAGAAATAAAAACTATAAAAAAAAAACTCGACTTAAGATTTCAAATACACACTAAGGTGTTATGGGATAAATTCCTTATTTATTTTCTTCCTCCATTAAGGCTGCTGTGTACTATTGGATTCGCTCACCTCAATGTTAACATATGGAGAAAATGTGTTCAAGGATGTTGACTTGGATTGAAAGATTTTTTAAAATTGCACTCCGTAATAAAGAAAGAAAATTTACACCTGGGGGTATTTTTTAATTTATATTATTCGAGAGAAAAAAATTGGTACAGAGTGTTTCAAACAATCCTAAATTCCTTTGGTGTACGAAATTTATAAAATGGATCCTGATGCAAGGTGTAGAAAAGTTCACGCTATCTGAAAATAACATTTTTATTTGATTATCAGAGTTTATGTAGCTGTCAATAGTAGACACATTTTCTCCATAGATTAGCATTGAGGTGAGCGAATCCAATGGGGTTAGTACAGAGCAACCTTAAACGCCACCTAGGCATCGTTATAATACTTGTTTATTTGAGTTTATTTAAGTTTTGGGACTTTGAAAAAGGCAGACACTGTGAAAGTAATAACAGTAGCTTACTTTGTTTTGATATTGGAAGGTTTTCAAAAGTAGGCTTATGGAGGGCACAGCTTTGGGGCCGTCTGCACGCGGGGCAACTCAAAAGAAACTGATAACTGACTCGAATCCCGGTCGACGGGTTTGTAACCAGTTGCGCCGTGTGCGTGGCTCCATTCAATTACATAGGTTACGACTCATCACGGACTGGTTTGTGATTCGAGTCAGTTATCAGTTTCTTTTGAGTTGCTCCGTGTGCAGACGGCCTAAGATGCATAATAAAGAATTTTAAACTAAAATCATTTTTATAAAAATTTGTTTAATAATTTGTCTTTTCCCAAATCATATGTGTATCTGAGAGCAAATCGTTGCTCATATGTGCAACTTCTTCCATGCTTTTTTAAACCAGCACAGCTTTATAATACATAAATAATTACAAGATAAAAAGAACTTTTTATATACCACGTTTTTAAAATTTCTGTTGAATCATATAAACTAATTGCATAGACCTTCACTTAACTAATCTTTTTCACTTTCTTTTATTTAATTTTAATCACTTTTTAGTCGTTTCCACTATCCACAGACTTTATAAACTGCTAACTTTTGTAATTTTTTAAAATTTTTCGCACAATATTTTTGTAAACAAACTAAATTCACATGTATTCTGTTTTCAAAATCGTCAAACGCCGTTACGCAAAAGGGCAAGCATTGTATCCGATCGAAGCGCCATCTTGCAGATTTTTTCCGAACTAACTTTCCATACAAAGAAAATTAACTGAAAATAAATTCAGTTCTGCTTAAAGATGGTTAAAAGTATCAAAAGAATGCATTGTCATCGTGTTCTGAGCTATTCTAAAAGTTTCAAATGTCTAGCTAGTAGGGAAGTTAGTTAAAAATCGATTGCAAGATTTGTACTGGATAGACAAGAAAGCTCGTTAATAAAAACAGGGTAAAAATAGAGGAATTTTTTAAACTTAAACCATTACTAGTTGATACCCGTCAAAACATGACGGCTAGATAGTAAATAAATGCACTAATACAAAAATTATACTCAACACATCATTGCCAAATGTTGAAAATCATAATAATGCGCAGAAACAAATTAATGTTTTTAAGCGGCTTCGTGCTTGGTGAGTATCTAAAGTCAGAATTAAAAATGCCACCGAGCATGCGCAGAAAGCAATTTTTTAAAATTGTAAATTATCGCTAATTAAACAGCGCCAAATAAACAATTTCCATGAGTTTTAATCTTATATTTCACAAACATAATTATCATAAAAATAAAAATGGCAGAGAGAGATCTAGAGAGACTCCTCGGAATAAACGTGTTTATCATTAAAACATGTCCCTGAGCATGCGAAAAAACAGTGAGTTTCTAAAGACAGATTTAAACATGGCACTGAGCATGCGCAGAAATCAATTTTTAATTGTAAATTATCGCTCATTAATAGAAATTGGGGTTACAAAAAACCAAATTTGACAAATCTACAGATTACAATCTTTCGTTTAAAACCAAAATGAAGTAAATTGATGAAGTAGTTTTCTCTCACGGACTTCCCAAAAAGTCAGATTAGCAACTTAGATTATATAAATTTGTCTTATATTTTTTTTTCTTCCCAAATCACACCTATCAGCGCCAAATCTTTGTTAATAAGAACAACTTCTTCCATACGCTTGAATTTGATCGTTTTATTATTCAGAACTAAAAAAAAAAAATGGTGAGAGTCAGTAGCTGCAATCGCTTGTTTATAAAATAGTGAGGCTTTTTATACAAAACTATCCAACAAGACCCCGCAAAAAGAATAAACTGAAACCTATCACCTGTCTCCGCTGTTTAATTGCCCATGTCTGCGAAATTCAAGCTTATTTTGTGCATTTTTCTCCCTCGAGACTTTATCCATTTTTCCATCTGTTTCTCACGCACAGTGTGAATGAAGTAACTGACTTTTCCTCTTCTTTCAGTCATTCGATATTTATTTAAAGAAGACAAAAAAATGTAGATATCTCTGATGAAATATAGGGCAGAAATAACATTTTGGTCAGACAGTGGCATTTCTCACACGGGAAGTTTGAGAAATACCACCGGCTTACATAGAAACGTAGCAATCCAAGGCATACTTTAGGTTACTTATGCGTTGCAAATGCATGATATCGGCATGATCTGAACGGAAAAATATCAGTAGTATGTCGACGAAATGCAAAAAGAAATAAGACATTAGAAGATCTCGGTGCTAATTTCCCATCCTATTAAAATACAGTCGAACCCCGTTATAACGAAATTCAAGGGACCGAAGATTTTGTTCGCTTTATCCGGTGGTTCTCTATATCCGAACCGTTAAGAAAAATGCTAGAGTTCACAAAATGTATAACTCATTAGTTGCAATGTGTATTCAATAATGATGTACTAAAAAATGATAAAATCTATTAAAAATGATCATTAATGAATTAAATTTATTAAAATCGATTACATTAAACTGACACAATACTAATTAAATCACGTACAATAGGAAAATGGCGGGACCAAAATTTTCGTTCTTTATATCCGTGAGTTCGTTATATACTGCGTTCGCTTTAACGGGGTTCGACTGTATATATATATATATATATATATATATATATATACTAGCTGAAAACCCGCACTTCGCTACGGAGTATACATTCAAATTAAATACAACGGTCAATGTATGCAATTAATGGCAAAAAAATATATATATAGTATTTATAATAAATACGACGATCAATGTATACAATTGATTAAAAAAAATTCGTTATAACGTTATAACGGTTCGTTATAACGGGGTCCGACTGTATTGTAAATGCCATGGCCAGAATTCACGAGAAAAGGTTTCTGTAATAAATTATGACTTATCTTTAGTAGAATTTTGTTCTTAAAAGAAATATAATTCCTAATTTGATCTATGGGGGTTAAAATTGAACAGGAGAATTATCACAGTATCAGTAATGTAAATAAGGCCTTTTCAGAAGTGATGGATTTTAATGGTGCCTCGATGGATGTGGAATGTATTCCATTGGAAAATTAATTTTCTGTACAAAATACCGTCTTTAAATGTCAACTTTTATCCAGTGTCACTGATTTCCAGATTCTGATTTGGATTATAGCTCACTATGTTTCATGAAAGTTCTATGGGAAAGAACTGCATAAACTATTTAACTTTCATTAAAATTTTAATCGGGTATTACAGTGCGATGTTTTTTGTAACAAACATTTTTTTATGAACCTGAATGGTGTTGAAGTGTTTAATTGTGGTGAATACGATACCTTTAGTCTTACACAATTCCCCATAAACAAACAAGCAAAAAAAATTATGAAAACGTAAAACGGTCCAGGTTATAATTAAGTTCTAAACATTTCCAACTTAAAACGTAAAACCTTTTTTGCTTTCAAAACCAGTTACTCAATCGCTGATACCAAAATTAAATCCTTTTCACAATTTCAGCATTAAAATAAAAGTTATGCCCTTAAAATTTATTTTAACGTAGGATTACGTTCCTCCATAACGGTCCTCCGGTAAGGAAAATTTCAGACGCTAAAAACCATCCGTCTGTCCGTCCGTCCGTCCTCGCGAGTTATAATTTTGGCAGCTCGCCAAACCCAGTCTATAGCTTGGACAAGTTAAACAGAAAAGTACCAAGATGCGTCAAAATTTTGACATACATATATGTATAAATATACATACGTACATATAGGTACATATATACATACAAAAAAGGTAAGCAACGATAAGTAATCCTACGTTAATAACCCGTGGTAGTTTCGTTAGAAGAGACTACCTGAGATTTTTTTTCCTAATTTTTTGAAAAATGCTGTTAACTTATTTATGTTTTAAAGTAAAATGAAAAAAATTGGTCAAGTCATAAAAGAAAAATTCTGATGAATAAACAAACTGAAAAGTTGAGATTGAACAAAAAAATTAAATACTAAACAAATTGAAATTTTTAAAAAAATCCTAAAGAAAAAACTGCATTTAAAGTATGTTGCTGTTTCTATTTCCCCCTGGCCAGAATTAATTCCAGAATTTTCCCAGAATTTGCCTGAATTAATCCAGAATTAATTCCATTAATGCAGGTCTATATAGGATAGCGGGCTGAGGCTCCTGTTTATTATGGCACCACAAGGGTCTGAGTCCGATTTAGCCAGGTGGCACCTGGCTAAATAGGACGAAATCCACCATTTTGACCGATCACTCCCAGGGGCGGAATCTGGGGGATCGTACCCTCTCCTACCCTCTCTGATCTCATAGAGGAACTTTCCGGTCTATGGATTTAACGTGCCCCTCTTCGGCCTAGACACGGACGTATTTAACGTCACTTGTCGAGATTCGATTCAAGCACCCTCAGAACGCCTACGAACGCCTACGCGATACGGCTAGGCCACCTCGAGCCCACATTTAAAGTATCCTTCAGTTTATTAAAATTCAAATGTATTCAACTTTCCCTTCCTTCCTCATCTTAAAAGTTAAAGCGATATTCAGAGAAATAACAGCAATTAAGTAAAATTTGAAATAAGGTATAAAATTCCTCAGTAACTGACGTCACCTTTTACATGGTTAGATATCCTGTTTGCGGTTTATTACACGTTACACTGGACTGAAATTGAAATTCATAGATTAATTTGCCCGGAAGCCGTGTCATTACTTGTAAAGGGTGCTTCACCGCAATGTCCAAGTGACGGGAGGGAAATCTTATTTATTAGTACTACATGATGAAAGAGGGTATATAATTATTGCAAATTACAGTTTCTTAGACGTTATTATTCTAACTAGATTATGTATTTGCAAAAATGTGAACACGGGGTATAATTCTCGACGAGTATAATATTCTAAAACTTCAACAGCGACGTTTTTCAGCCCATTTTCAGTCTTATTTGAAATTCAGAAGAAAAAAAATTTGCATCATATGTAGCGCTGCAGTATATACTATGTTACACGCATCAGATGTTAAATGGAAATCGCCGATATAGAAAATGAACAATTTTTGTTATGGGGGAAGAAGATAGTTTTAAATATTATACGAAATTATTTTTTATACATTAAACTTCATAAATGTATGCTTATATACGGGGGTGCAAGAAACCCATATAGACGTTTATGCGTGTGAAACTTTTGAAGTTAATTGCATAGTTAATTGTATTTTACTTTGGAAAAAGATTTATATTAATTATTTGCCGTTTCAGAACTGCGTAAACCAAGAAATTTTTAAAAAAATCCTCACTTCTTCACTGATAAATTTTCTGAAATATTTTTAACACATTTTTTTTTTAACAACCGAGATACGTGACAATATCAAACGAAATACTAAAAAATAAATAAAATAAACAAATAATAATAATTTTTAAAGTATTATTTTTGAAGTTTGTTTTCCGACAGTCTACTTTGTAATCAGTTTCATTACTGAATGAAATCATTTCACGATTCAAGTACTGATCACCTTCTGCTTTTTTTGACTTTTGTTTTCGCAAACTCCAGGAGTACAAACAATACTAGTCACTGCAGTTTTAACCTGGGGTCAGCATCTTGCAATCAACAAGTCACTAGGAGGTATTTTAACCGACTCGCCTGCAATTTCTTAAAAAGTGTAAATAATTTTACATTTATAAAAAAGTAGAAATTTTAATAGCTACTCTTTCTGCAATTTCCTCATTTTGTTAGCATTTGTACAAAACTTAATTAACAGCTAACACTGAAAAAAAATTATGAACTGCAATATTAATTTCGCATGAAGTGGGGTCAAATCTACATATTCAAACGTGTTAGTGAGAACTCATATATAATACACTGGTTATCAAAAATTAAGGAAAAGTCACAAAAATAGCGATTACTCAAAAAGTTACGAGTAGAATTCAATGAAACTTATACATATTATACAACACATAGGTAGG
This sequence comes from Dolomedes plantarius, assembly GCA_907164885.2. Lineage (NCBI taxonomy): Eukaryota > Metazoa > Arthropoda > Arachnida > Araneae > Dolomedidae > Dolomedes > Dolomedes plantarius. The sequence continues at coordinate 168,421,033 of OU015490.1, forward strand.
TATAAAATAGCATCAAAAGAAATCGCTAGACAATTTTGGTTTTACAGAAACTAGCATATGTATACAATGAACAAATCGGATCTGTCAGTTTGGTATAGGAAAAGTACCTTTAATAGGGCGTTGATCCCCCCTAGAAGCAATACAGCACATACAGCGATGTGGGATGCTGTCAGTTATGCGGTCTATGAGTTCGGTAGGAAGTGAGAGCCATCAGTGGCGTAGCGAGAGGTGGGCAAGGGGGTCTATCATGTCCCGGGCGCCACTTGCAGAGGGGCGCCAAATGGTACCTAAGACCATTGGACCCTTTGGTCCCCAAGACCATGAGGGGCGCCAAAAAGGTATCATGCCCCGGGCGCCAGTTATGCTCGCTACGCCACTGAGAGCCATTGCTCTTGCAAAGCAGTTGAAAGCGTGGCTAGGGTCCTAAGAGGAGGATTGAGAGCAGCTATACGTCGTCCTAAAGCGTCCCAAACATGCTCGATAGGATTCAGGTCCGGTGATCGAGCTGGCCACTCCATGTTCTGAATTGTTTCCTGCTCAAGATAAGCATCCACGATGCGAGCCCTGTGCGGTCTTACGTTATCGTCCTATAGCACGAAAGTATCACCTATTGCCCCGGCATAAGGGCGCGCATAAGAATCAAGGATGTTATCTCTATAGGTGTGAGCATTCACATTTCCACGGGGAAAGACATGGAGGTCTGTGCGTCCACCCAAAGAGATACCACACCAAACACAGACACTACCTGATCCGTATGCAGCTCTTTCACGGATGTGTGATGGATGAAAGCGAGTTCCAGGTTCTTTAAAAATCAAAATACGCTTACTATCCCTTTCGAGGCTATACCTGGACTCATCCGTAAAGAGAACAGCCCACCATTGATCACGCGTCCAATGGACATGTTGAAGTGCCCACTGCAAATGTTCCCGCCTATGGCGTGACGTGAGCGGGACGCAAATGGTCGCCTCGCAAAAAGACTACCATCGTGAAGCATTCTGCGCACGGTTGACGTTGATCCAACCTTACGGAGCTTGCAGCGAGGGAGGATCTGAGTTCAGACGGAGTTGCGGTTCTATTCTTTCGTGCGCACAATGTCAAATATCGGTCATCGGCACTCGTCGTAGCGTATGGCCGTCCTTGGCTGATTCTCCTGGATGCCGAATCCGTGGTCTGAAATTGTTGTTAAAGTCTATGAACCACAGACGGACTCACATTTAGCCATCTGGCCACTTCTGTCTGACTTTGTCCTGCCTCTAGTCTCCCAATAGCTCGCCATCGCAGTTCTTCGGTCAAATGATGCCTGGAGGTCATTGTTACAATTTGGCTATGCCAGATGTCTAATCTCAGCCTCACAGCGACAATTGCCGTCTTGTTCTGAAACATGCACTTTTATGCTCCTCGCAAATGACGTATTCCGACTGCAGCGCCACTATTTTGCATAATGTAGTATTGTTCAGCACCTTTCACTTAACAACATATTCAAACTTTAAATAGATTGGCCTAGTTTTGAACGTGTTATCCCTCTTTTTGTGATTTTTCCTTAATTCTTGATAACAAGTGTATATATATATATATATATATATATATATATATATATATATATATATATATATATATATATATATATATATATATATATATATATACGCGAGGTGCTACTCAAAAGTTCTCGAAATGTATTGATAAACAAAGTTGTAGAAAGCCTTGATCTTATTCGCCTCTGTCACCTTCAAAGTAATCCCTTTGAGATTGTAAACACCGATCCCGGAGCTTCTGCCACGAAAGCAATGCCTGCTGGAGGTCTTGTTTCATTAATTTGTTCCGCACCATCTACGATTTATCTTGAATCTACTAATCTACTCTATCATGTCAAATGTGCGTCCTTTCAACTTGATTTTCATCTTTGGAAAGAGGAAAAAGTCGCAAAGATCTAAGTTGAAAGAGTAAGGTGGATGAGGAACAACGGCCATGTTGTTTTTTGCCAAAAACTGCTGTATGATGAAAGCATTATGAGGCCTCGCGTTTACATGGGGGAGAACGCAGTCATTCCAATGCCACATCTGCGGACGTTTCCTTCTCATGTCCTCCTTTAGTTACCGCAGGACATCACGGTAAAATTGTGCACTAATCGTCTGACCTGCAGTTACGAACTTATTGTGGATATTCCCCTGAATATCGAAAAAACAGATCAGTAAGGACTTGATGAGTCTCTTGACTTAACGGGCTTTCTTTTGCCGGAGTGAAGATGGTCTTTCCCATTGTGATGATTGTTGTTTCGTTTCGGGATCATACCCTTAAACCCAACTTTCGCAACCTGTGACGACCTTATAAAGAAAGTCTGGATCAGTTCGCAGCTATTCTTTCAAACCTGTGCAGAGATCCATGCGACACTGTTTCTGTTCGCCACTTAAGAGTCATGGCACAAACTTTTCTGCTATCCTTCGCCTGTTTAATTCTTCCGATAAAATCCTCTGGCATGTGCCATAGGATAATCCTACGTACAATGTTACAGATGTCTTGAATGGTCTGCCTACGATCATGCACCACTGCATTCCCCACAGAAACATTTTATGGTGTAATGCCAGCAGATAGTAGTCCGGAACGTTCATCATCATCAACTGATGTTCGGCTATTTTTGAAACGTTTGAACCACTCGAAAGTTTGCGTTTGGTCTACAGCGACATTCCCGAAAGCTTCCTGTAACATTTTGTGAGTTTCTTCAACAGTCTTGCCGAGTTTTAAAAAAAAACTTGATACAAATTCGCTGTTCCTTCAAATCGGCCATTGCAAAATCGCAAATACACGCAGATACAGCAATCAAAAGTTGTTTACCAACAGCTAAGACGTCCACTTACAATACATATTCTTGGCATACTGACTCACAAAGAATGTACGCAGATCCCTCTAGTGGCGTTTGACCGTAGCTACGTCCGTTTACGCGCGTGATTCAAATTTCAGGAACTTTTGGGTAGCACCTCGTACATATATATATATATATATATATATATATATATATATATATATATATATATATATATATATATACACACACACACTAGCTGAAGTACCCGGCGCTGCCCGGAATTTTAAGAAGGTTTGTTAACCAAAATCAATTAAAAAACTTAACACAGTATAAATTACATAGCCAAAAAAAAAAGCATGTGAAATGTTATACATATATCAGTATTTTGGAAGATGCATTCTTTCATCATTGTACCACTAAAAGCTGTAAAGTAAAAATTGTGGAATGTTTGTTAACCAAAATCAATTTAAAAACTAAACAATTTAGCAAGATTTAACCTTCTATCTTTGGAGCAAAAGAAGCTGATAAGTAAAACATAAAATATACATACATTTATAATAAACCACTAAAAGCTGAAAAGAAAAAATGTCAAATTGTCTTTTGGAAAGTAAAGCTGAAAAGTAAAAATGTCAATTTGTCGAATGTTTGTTAACCAAAATCAATTTAAAAACTAAACACAGTATAAATAACATAGAAAAATAAGCATGTGAAATGTTATACACCCAAATAATAAAAAAAATCCAATATAAAAATATATAAATTTATAATTAACTCCTCAGAATTAATCTAAATTTAACCTTTCATCTTTGGAGCAAAAGAAGCTGAAAAGTAAAACATAAAATATATACATTTATAATAAACCACTAAAAGCTGAAAAGGAAAAAATGTCAAATTGTCTCTTGGAAAGTAAAGAGTTTTAAAAGGTAAAGCTGAAAAGTAAAAATGTAATTTTGTCGAATGTTTGTTAAACAAAATTGATTAAAAAAGTAAACACAGCATAAATAACATTTAAAAAAAACAAACATACGAAATGTTATACACATCTCAGAATTTTAGTAGATTCAGCTTTTCATTATTCTACCACTAAAAGTTTAAATTAAAAATGTCAAATTGTCTAATGTTTGTTAACAAAAATTAATTTGAAAACTAAACACAGTATAAATAACATAATTTAATAACAGTATAAATATCATAAAATATATACATTTATAATAAATCACTAAAAGCTTAAAAGTAAAAATGTCTAATTGTCCATATAAATATCTCCATAAATGCAGGATTCTGTAGCCCAAAAAAATATATAAATAAAGTATTAAAGTATTGGTTAAAGGCACTGACTGATGAAAAAATTAACAGAAATCTGCAATTTAGGCTACACGCACCATAAATGCAAGATTCTGTAGCAATAATAGAAACATTCTGTCCGTATCAAACTCCATATAAATCTCTGTTCAATTAAACTGATCCAAATATTATCTCAAGTACCTTCATAAACTATGTTTCTCGTTTCTTGATTCAGGGTTCAATATGAATGTTTACGGAGACTCGAGAGACTCGATTGAATTTCTCTTTAAGTTAGATGTCAGATTACAACTCTATGCATTCCATTTGACAATTTGCTAGCATTATATCTATATAGACTGTAAATAGAGTAGAAAACATGCAAAAAAAATTGTTTATTTTCCCAAAAGTCCTGAAATCAATTTTAAATTCTTGTACTAAATTGGAAAGTAGGGCCGCGTATTTTGTAACATTTTTAGAATTGTGCTTGGTCAGCGTCTCGAAATGCAAAAAAATTTTAACATTTAATTTGGCTTGCCATAATTTCAACTTCATGGATTTTGCACTGAAGTAAAATCCATGAAGTGACGGGTGTTTGAGTCATTTAAATGGGCATTAAAATCTATCAAAATCTGCTAAATCTGCAAGCCAGTTATCATAAAGTGCTGGCACAGATTACTTTTCAATATTATAAACAATTTGATATCATCAAGTAGGCTATAAAACCTTTTTAATATTTTCTCCACTGAGCTACCTTATTTCTTAAAAGTATTGCCATATTCAGCATCCAAGCTTTTAAGAAATTCCTGAAACTGGCTATGAATCAATCCCTAAGCCTTCATAAAATTCACCATTTTGAAGATGATTTGCATAACATGGTCCATTTTTTTCCTTTTCCGCATTACTTTTTATAGCAAGGCAGACTGTTAATTTTTTTTTTCGCTTTGAGCTCTCTCTATCTCTGGGCCTCACTAACACTTGCTTTGGGCCGCATGCGGCCCGCGGGCTGGACACCCCTGTATTAAAATATAGGCAAAAGACCCTGACAAACGTAAAAATTAATAAAAATCTGCAATTAGGGCTCCACACACCATAAATGCAAGATTCTGTAGCAATAAACATCTCCATAATTAATATCTGCATAATAAATGTCTCCATAAATGCAAGATTTTGTAGAAAAAATATTAAAGTATAGCTAGAAGGCATTGAGAAACAAAAAAATTAATAGAAATCTGCAATTAAGAGTTCCACGCACCATAAATGCAAGATTATTTAGAAAATAAAAAAATTAAAGTATAGGTAGAAGCCACTGACAAACGTAAAAATTAATAGAAATCTGCAATTAGGGCTCCACGCACCATAAATGCAAGATCAGTTGTATTCAAACAACTAATATAACCAAAGATGTTATTTTTCACACATTCATTATTATAATCCTTATGTTGAAAGGGTCAAAATATAGAGATGAAGCTAAACGTAAGAGCAACGTATGGTTAAACATAAATATTGTATGGAATATGTGAGATTAAGAAATTAAAAAACATGAGTCTTTTTAAAATCAAATTAACAAAAAACAATTATTGCTTTCATAGCACATAAAAATATTTATTGGTAAATTAAGGTGTTTTTTTTTATTATATATATAAATATGGTGAGCAAAGTTTTTCAGTTTGTTTATTCTATTCTCCTCTTTTTTGAGGGGAAGATGCATTAATTTTAAATGTATTCAACTTGAATTTAAGTAAATGAAAAGTGAAACTAATAATATAAAAAATTAGACTATATTTAGTTACATTAAAATAAAATATGCTAATCTTTTGACAATATTAAACCAGTTAGGTATATTATAATGTAAAAAAATAGTTATTACATATTAAATATTATTTCCAGGAGGGTAGATATTGTTCCGAGTTCAAGACATTTACTGCAAAAAGCTATAGTACCAATAATGCATAACGAAATCTATAAGTTGGACACATTTCTAAAGAATTGGAACCATGAGGAGAATCTAACTTAAAAGGATTCGAATGTAAACATATTAATATTTTGAAAAATATATTTCCTTTGAAGCATTCAGCTTTTAACATATTTTTTTAATAAAAAGGACTAAAATAATACAGTAAATATATTTCTATTTTACGGGGCAAAACATATATCTATCTATATAAATAAAGCAAAGTGTCTATGTATGTATGTATGTATGTAACGTATACAAATGTACATTTCTTGACGAATCTGGTTGAAACTTGGTATACTTATGTTTTGAAGCCTTAAGATAATTCTAAGATAAGTTTGGAAGCTTTAAAATAATTCTAAATAAATACAGTTTTTAAATAATATTTCATCTCCAGACGATGGAATCAATCATTCATAAAAACTGCGGATGTGCACCTATTGGATGTTAATTCTAGATGTCCAAGGTAAGTGAACGCATGGATTTGTTATTTCGTAGTTATTTGGAGTTATTTAAAGTTAATTTTCTAATATTACTCCTTTAGTTTTCTTTTTTCATTAATCCTTTTCTACTGGGTTAATTCCCAGTATACGGATTACTGTTGTAACTCTGGAATATTTCTGTGATAGTCACATACTGTTTTCACTTTTGTTTGTTTTTGTATTGCTAAGGAAATTGTGTTATAATTGGAAATTTTTGAAGGGCAGTGAAATATAATTATGTTTTATTTACTTTTCTATTTTACATTTAGTTAATTTTCTAATTTTTCATAAATTAATAGTAATTATTCCATTAAATATTATTTCAATATGATAGTGAAGAGGAATTTGAACTATCTGTCATTTTTTGTTTAATTTAGTTACTTTATTTGAATATTCTTTCTTTTTATGCTTCTGTCTACAACTCTTTGCAATATTTCTGTGATATAATTGTAGTTTTTTTTTATTTTGGGCTGTTTTTATAAGGAAAGGAATGACGAATTGGGGAAAATTTTCATAGTAGAACATAAAATTGCGTGTATTATTTTTGCATTTTAAAATTTTCTCTTAGATTGTAGGCCATTTTGAAGATAACTGTCATATGTATCATGTGCAAGAAGGAAATTAAAATATTAGTATTTGGATTTTGTGGAGAGTGATAGGCGTTTTAGCTAAATTTCAAATTAATATTCTACGTTAGGAGTCAATTTTTTTTTAAAAAAATTTAAAAGATTTTTTTGGTCTTTTATGGTAAAATAGCACTACTTTATTTGAATATTTTTTTCTTTTTATGCTTCAGTCTACAACTCTTTGCAATATTTCTGTGATATAATTGTAGTTTTTTTATTTTGGGCTGTTTTTATAAGGAAAGGAATGACGAATCAGGGAAAATTTTCATATTAGAACATAAAATTGCGTGTATTATTTTTGCATTTTAAAATTTTCTCTTAGATTGTAGGCCATTTTGAAGATAACTGTTATATGTATCATGTGTGAGAAGGAAATTAAAATATTAGCATTAGGATTTTGTGCAGAGTGATAGGCGTTTTAGCTAAATTTCAGATTAATATTCTACGTTCGGAGTCAATATTTTTAAAAAAATAATGTTTTAAAGATTTTTTTGGTCTTTTATGGTAAAATAGCACTTAAAAATTAAAAAAAGGAGCAAAAACTTACCTGTAAATAGCATACTTTTTTTATAAATTGGTCAATTTGAAGTAATTTTTATTGAAATTTAGCTAAAATGCCTATAACTCAGCACAAAATTATATTGCTACTATTTTAATTTCCTTCTCACACATGATATATATGACAGTTATCTTTGCCTGCGGCTCGTCCACTTATTATAGTCGCTTCTATAAAGGTCTTCATCAATTTCTTTATACATAATCTTGAAGGTGGATCCAAATTCCTGAGAAGCATAATAGGTGCACCAATCTTTAATTCCAATATATGCGGCGGTACTCCAGATGGCCACAGAGGGTTCAAAAATGTGTGTTTCTCAGAATTATGTTTTTTAGCACAAATCTCTATGATTATCATGATATCTCAGATAAGAATGTATATAATTTGATAAAATTTTCAGAAAATGTTTTAGATGCTATTGTTAATGAAATGAGGCACCAATAATTGGTGTATAATAAATATTTTTTATTTGGGGCTGTTTTTATAAGGAAAGGAATGACGAATCGGGGAAAAATTTTCATATTGGAACATAAAATTGCGTGTATTATTTTTGCATTTTAAAATTTTCTCTTAAGATTGTAGGTCATTTTGAATATAACAGTCATATGTATCATATGTGAGAAGGAAATTAAAATAGTAGCATTAAGATATTTATGCAGAGTTATAGGCAATTTAGCTAAATTTGAATAAAAATTACTTCAAATTGACCAAATTATAAAAAAAGTATGCTATTTACAGGTAAGTTTTTGTTCCGTTTTTTAATTTTTAAGTGCTATTTTACCATAAAACACAAAAAAAACTTTAAAAAATTATTTTTTAAAACAAACAAATGGAATAGCCAAACACAAACATAGTTAACCGTAAATAAATCGCAAAACTGTGCTTAAGTTTAGACTGATTCTTTTTAGTTAAGATATACTAATTTTTATGCTTTTAAAAGTACATCGTGAATTATAAAATTAAGAACAATATAAAATACAGTATACCAAACATTCTGAAGTACAAACACAATATGTAAAATACCTAATAACCAAATTTCACAAAGTAAATAATCGCAAGTTAGCAAGTCACATAGGGGTTTCGACGGTAAAGAGTTTCAACGGTAATCCGTATACTGATAATTAACCAAGTAAAAAAGGATTAATGAAAATAAAATAAAAGGATAATATAAGAAATTAACTTTAAATAACACCAAACAACTACTAACAATATTCAATGCGTTTATTTACCTTGTAACATCTAGGTGCGCATGCACAGTTTTTATGAATGATTGATTCCAACGCCTTGAGATGAAATATTATTTAAAAACTATATTTATATATAAGCATTTTAAAGCTTCCAAACTTATATTAGAATTATCTCCAGGCTTCAAAACATAAGTATACGAAGTTTCAATCAGATTCGTCAAGAAATGTAGATTTGTATATGTTACATACATACATAGAGACACTCTGCTTTATATATATATATATATATATATATATATATATATATATATATATATATATATATATATATATATATATATGCAGTCATACCTCGGTACTCGTCGAGTTTCGACGTGAAAAAATAGCTTCGGTACTCGTCTCACATGTTAAAACATGTATGAGAGAAGACGATGCCTCCGCACCTGTCTCTCGAGTGAAAAGAAAGACCGAATCGCTATTCTCATAGTAGGATATTGCTAAAGCGTAAGAAAGCTCAGAATGCTAATTACATATCATTTTTGAACAGGAATTTTTAAGACTGCACAAATTATCAAAAAATTAAAAACAATATTCACGTCACGCAGTTTAAAGAACTTTTAGTTTCAATACTTTATGATAACACAACAAATTTCATCAAGTGAAATTACGTATTCGGTATTATATCGAAGTAAGAATTTAAGCAATAAAAAGCAAATATTTTTTTTAAAGTTTGTTTTCCAGCATGTGTTCTTTTGGTTAACGATCTGTGGTATGAGAAATCGATTGTTTTGATTTATTTTACTCTAGCATTGTAATTCGAGGAAAGCATGCCTTACCAGTGCAATTAAAACCAGGGGTCAACAACATATGATCCACGGGTTTCTAAATTGCCCTCGGGGTTATTGTTGTCAACTCAACGGGGATTTATATATAAAGACTCAGTTTAGTGTGTGTGTGTGTGTGTGTGTGTGTACTGAGTTTGACAATTTTATGCAAATCAGCTGTTAAGTCACGATGTTGCTGCTAGAAGGGGAGATTGGTATAAAAATGGATTGCCGGATGACTTGAAAGACATTTGAAGTGTTTTGCATGTGAAGGAATGGGTAAAACACGCGATTTAACGGGCTTTGAATGCGGAATGATTGCGGGTTCTAGAAGCAGTGGAGCGAGTATCAGGGAAATTGCTTCGCTGGTGAAGAGTTTTACAACAGCTGTTGATCACGTTTACAAAGAGCGGGCTACCAAACAAAAAGAACTGAATCTCAAAGTTAGGCATGTGGTTGCTACCGGCTACTGGATGGTCGAACTAAAAAGGGAGTTTTCATGCTTGTCTAGTCCAACAGTTTGTCGAATTACTGCTAATCTGAATCAGGGGCCAACACCGATGGCATCTCAACGTCCTGTTCACCGCACGTTACACTATACCGGGTATGGAAGCCGAAGATCTGTATAAGACCTTTATATATATATATATATATATATATATATATATATATATATATATATATATATATATATATATATATATATATATATATATAATATAAATATAACCCCAGTGATTACAAGCTATGGATTGTGATTCAAGGCATGTACTGCCAAATCGTCATTCCACTACTGAAAGCTTGGAATGAGCAGCTCCAGCTTTTCCAATGGAGACCCTGGGTAATTCTATTGATGAATGGTCTCAAAGACTAAAGGACAGTAGGAAGGCTAATAGTAGCGATTTTTTAGAAAAGATTGGTGCTTTATGAACGCAGGCATTGCGTCTTTGTTACATCACATGATTATTAAAATGTCTTTCAAAATACTTTTGAAGTTTATTCCGAAAGTTGTAAAAGTATTTATAGGGAGATCACGTATATATATATATATATATATATACCATATTTTCCGGCGTATAACGTGCACCTATAATTTTAAACTACATTTTTTAACTTTTAGGTATATTCTCCGTATAACGCGCACCCTTTTCTTGACGAAGACACCTGAAATGTACATGTGAGATGCTCTTACCGTTTGAAGTCATTCGTTCGAAGGATTTTCCCAGGCTTTTGAACAATGGTATACTGAACTGACAAGCGATAAAGCGAACAATATATGTGTGGGGGAAATGCTTGAGGGAGTAAATAATTCTGCAAACAGGGGGAGGGTAAGAACGCACTTCTGACCCAAATAAACTCACGGAATTAGGAGTCAAATGTTTTTTTCCAGTAATTAGAAGCCGTGATTTTGAAGTGAACATCGTAAGCTTTAGTAAATCGCATTTGCTTTGGTTGAAATACAGTTGATATAGTGATCCTTTAGTAGTAAATATGAGCCCTGCCAAACAAAACAATCATAATGCTGGTTTCAAATGAGAAGTCATTCAATTTTCAAAACAAAATGGAAATCGTGCTGCAGCAAGGATGATTGGTGTTGGTGAAAGCTCCACCAAACGTGAGTGGAAGAAAAATAAAATCACAATAATTAATTTGTCAAAGAATAAATGTGCTTTGCCTAAAGGAGTAACGAAATGGCCTATCCTAGAAGAAAGTGTTGCGAACTGGGTCCTTGCAAATCACCAGAATGGATTAATTGTAACAAGAAACAACATACGTTTATTTGCCTTAAAGTGGACTAAACAGAATGCAAATAAGTGAAAACTTTAAAGCAACATTTAGTTGGTGTTGTCGATTTATGTATTGGAATAATTTAGTTCTACGGGGGAAAAACAAAGGCTTTGCAAAGGCTTCCGAAAGATTTGGACAACAAATTGATAAGTTTCCAGAATTTTGTTATTGACCTACGAATGCAAAAAAATTGTGCGGTCGGGGGACCCCGTCAGGAACGAAGTTCCTTGCGTTATTTTTTCAACTCTAAACGTGATTTAATATGTAGATTTCTATTGATTATATTAGTGTATTTTTGTCACGCCAAAAAGCGCAGCCCTCTTTTATTCAACCAACCAACACTCTCTCTCTCTCTCTCTCTCTCTCTCTCTCTTTTACAAAAATTTTAATATATAAATTAATTATTTTTATTAAAATTAAAAAAAATTAATATATAAATTAATTATTTTGATTTAGATGTTACCTAGCATAATTTTTAATCGGATTAATTTTATTATTTAATCACCAACAAAAATAAATTAATGACACAATATAAATCCCGTGTGAATTAAAACAATAACAAACAATAAATAAGTTCAAACAGAAAGACGCGATTCCATAGGGACGGTATAAAAATATTTCAAGTAAAGCATTTACAACTGGTCGAAGTTAATATAAACGATCATGCTGAGGGTCATCATGTGGTGGTTGTTTACTGTTGTCATTAAAAAGTAAAAATTCTCTTATCTTTTCAAAGCGTTTTAATGACATACATTCTTAAATTACATCATTGCCTGTGGCAGGTGACCAATATGCCCTAGTGTTTGGTACATGTACAATAGACATCATTATACAAATACCAATGTATTGTTTAATTTCTAAATTCGTTACATTGACACACTTTTCTGGGTTTTTTGCACACTGAATAAATTTATATGCTCAATCAAATCTTCTGTAGATAACTAAAAAAATTTAGAGGTGTGTTTAAATTCATAATTTCAGGAGCGAGATTCTCGTCACCTCGGAATAAAATTTGATCATCATTTAGAAGCAAATTAGTTTTCTTCCAGTTGATTGCAGGCTTTGTTCTCCCTGTATTATTTCTATTAGTTTTTGGTATGTTCCCATCATTAGGCAGATCAAGAACATCTCTATTATCAAGTAATGATACCTCATCTTCCGAATCACTACTACCATCAAAAATTTCATCATAAACTTTGTTTGGTTTATAATTAGGATCACCTGTGCTGCCATCGCTTTCTGAATCAGATCCATCTTCACTATGATCACTCCACGATCTGTTCATAAGTTCCTCAATTTCTTTCTGTGTAAAAAACTTTCTTCCCGCCATTTCCTTAAAAAAATGGCGTAAGCACACCATGTATCATTTTTGATACATAAAATTGAAATCATACTTGAATTTTTTATAAAAGATTAAAGAAGTATTTTATTAATAATTATAAAAGCTACGTAACTCTAAAATACATTTATAAAGCTTTCAAAGATGTAAACTGGCTTTAAAATACTGAAAATATAGCAAATACTAAGGCAGGTCTGGTATGAATTGAACGGCTATCTTTTACTGAGATCGAAATTGGATTCCTGCTGCCATTTATACTACGAAAATGTAACTAACAGTGATTAAAAGCTTTGCTATGATGTTTCAAAATTAATACAAGGTGCACAAGTGGATAAAAATATTACTTTTGGATATAAAGGGGAAAAATAACTTATGTATCAAATTTGATACAGTGTGCAGTGAAGGGTTTTAAAATTGCCCGTAGCGCTTGTGCGGGGATTTGAACCGGGGACCTCCGATGCGAACCATTCTGATGCGATAACTAGTCCGATGCGATAACCATTCAGCCACAGAGTCCTTGAGAGAAAGCTCTTATGAAGGGGACATAACGCTTTTTCGTTACGTGACGATTCCTGCCAGTTCACTCTACTGTAAGCCAAGTAAAAGAACTTCGTTCCAAAATTTATTTACTGTCACATATTGGAAATATGGATGAAACTCAAGTAATGTTTGATATGATAGGAAATAAAACAATTGATATGAAAGGAACAAAAACGGTTCAGATAAAAACAACAGATGACGAAAAATATCACTTCACCGTAGTGCTTTCCTGCTTAGCGGACGATACAAAATTAAAACCCATGTTTATTCAATTCCTACTATTAGTTCACACTCTCCCTATATATATCTTGTTCAAATTTTCAATCGTTAATAAAATACTTTTTATTCATCCACTCAAGTTCAAATACATTTTTTTAAACTTGTAGTGGATGACAGTTGATGTTAATACAGTTTTTTCAAATATTAATTCATTAATTAAATTTAATTAATCGATTTTAGTTTTAGACCTAGAGCGTCTCTTGCTCTTGAATAGTAATTTCCCTGTTATTATTCTGTAAACGGTAGCACTGCGGTAGCGCGGGCTTCTCCCGTCCTGTAGGTTGCGGGAGCGAATCCCCAACCTGACAAACTTTTTCCCTCTCTTTCCCCCCCTCCTAATTTCGCACAGTAGGCAAGGTTCTGGCAGGCAATCCTTTTTTTCAATTCCTACTATTAGTTCACACTCAAATTTTTCTTTGTTGACCTAAGTAGGAATTGACTTTAAAAAATTTTGTTTTTATATTACTTGTTTTTAAAAGAAAGACGATGCCGAAATGTAATTTCCCAAATGGTGTTTTCATTCATGTTCACGAGAAACGATGGATGGACGAAAACGGTGTAAAATTATGGATCAGAAATGTTTGGCAAAAGCGCCCTGTTGCCTTAAAGAATCCAGAAAGTCCTTTAGATTGGGACATGTTCATATCCCATCTTACGGATAATACGAAGAAATTGATGAAAGAGTGTAACACAGACATGGCAGTTGTTCTAGGCGGATTGACGCCATTAGTTCAGCCTTTAGATCTGTGTATCAATAAACCGTTCAAAGGAAATTTGAAACGACAGTGGAACGCGGGGATGTTCGAAGGCGAAATAACATTTGCAACAGGAGGCCAAATGCGTCATGCCAGTCTAGAAATAGTGTGTGAGTGGATAATAAAAGCATGGAATGAAATTAAACCTGACATGATTCAAAAGTCATTTAAAAAATGTAGTATACCTAACAATCTAGATGGAATGAAAGGTTTATTTATGGATCAGAAATGTAACAGTGATTGATGGTGAAGATGAAACAGAATTCGATGATGTGCATGATGATATATTGAAGACGAATATGACGAACTATTTATCTTTTCCGATAATTAAAATTTTTAAGTTCATAAGGTATGTCATTTCTTTTAAATAAACAACATTTAGTTGCATGTAGAAATCTAATTTTTTTATATTCATCTTTTCCTCTTTTTTAAATCTATCATTTTTATATCCGGCGTATAACGCGCACCCGTAAATTTCGATCTTATTTTTTGTATTAAAAGTGCGCGTTATACGCCGGTAAACACGGCATATATATATATATATATATATATATATATATATATATATATATATATATATATATATATATATATATATATATATATATATATATATATATATATACATACATACATACATACATACATACATAGTAAATAGAAAAAAAAAACCTTGGAAAACGATACTTTTATTCATAAAATAACAACAATAAAAGAAGTGGGGTTTGATATAAATACTTGGAATGTAAGGCAAATGGCAGCACTTTCATATATGAAAAGGAAGTTGAGTCTGGGAACCAAAACGATGATTGGAGAAAAAAGTGATGGCAAAGATAACATCTCTTTGCCATCGCTGGCGATATTATCATTAAACGAAAGCTCGTGTCTGAAATTTGCGATCTTCAAGAAAGACACAATTAGGATACCGTAACTGAGCCCTTTGCAACCTCAAACCTTGAAAACTTCTCGAATGGAGAAAATCTGGTGAAGAGAGCTGAAAGTTGTTCTTGCAAATGAGGAATAAATAAACGTTTCTGGTGTCACGTCAGCATAGCCCTGAAAACGACAGGAAAAAGAAGATAAAGCAAAGAATACATATGAGGAATTTACCTGAGGGGAAACAGGACTACGTTGCATTGGCATGAAGGTCAAAGGTCATAAACCCTTCGTAGATGTGGGGGGTCCCGAAACTGTAATGCTGTTTGAAGTGAGAGAAAAACGAATGAAAGAAACTTTTCCTTCTACGTCTTGTCTCTAGAGTAGTTCCGATCTTTGGCGGAATGCTTTCTCGACGCGGTTTTCTCAATGAAGCTATTTACAATATCTGAACAAGTTTGATTATTCTAAATATGAGAGTGAATGAGTGGAAGCTTTAAATGAAACAATGAGAGAAAATAATTAAATAATTTGAAGGCGTTACTCCTTGACTCTTCTTCGTGAATTTTGAATTTGATTTTATTTCTGTTTCCACTTTCTACATCATTATTATATTTCATTGATAGTAGAGACGCGTGTAGAAAAACTTGCC
>OU015490.1:169039474-169204474 GCA_907164885.2 Dolomedes plantarius
AAATCAATTTAGGAGAGATTGGCAGATCTCCCGCGAACCTAATATCAAAATTCAATCAAATAGGCTACAACATGATATTCGGTGAGACATTAAGATTTATTTTAATACACGGTAGAACACTTCTGTTGAGTCCTTAATGAATGATGACAACACCATTTGGAAGGCAACCTCAAGTATGCGTAGGTCCAGACGTTACAATCTGTCCGTTAAAGGACTCCAAACATTCCAAATTTGGTGCTTCATAATACCCCTCCATACTATCTGAAGAATATTTACTTTGCTAAGGGGCCTCGAACTCTCCTCTGCAGACCCGATATCTTGGTTCATTCGTCCAAGAGACTCAGAACGAGATAAAGCACTGCATTTGGTTTTTCAAAATTCTTTTCTTATTTTGGCTTCCTTTTGCTTTCTTAGAAAATTCCTTTTTCGGTTTCCTAAACTTTTGTGTCTTGATTCAATACCCGTTCTAATGGGCGCGTGTTATTTAACCCTTTTAGTGGTGGGGTTTCATTTACTTTTTAAAACTTTTTCCTAGCCCTAAACTTTTTCTTTTTCAGTGGTTTCTCTGAAAAAAAAAGTGTGTGTGTGTATGGGGGGGGGGATAATACTTTATGTCCACATAAAAAGTTTAACATTCTTAAAATGGTTAATTTTCTTAACCAATTAAAAAGATTTTCTTTATTTTCCTTTTTTAATCCTTTATTTTCTTTTAGTTTCAATTATTGCACACAGGTGGCAGCACGAAATAGACGCAGGTTTCCTTTTTCACTCGAAAATCTTGCTCACATTGCCTCCGGAGGGTAATCTAAACAGTGTCCTTAGGGTCTGTTCACATATAATCCGCCAGCGTTTGCGTTAAAGATTCTGTTCGCGCTGATTGGTTATATGGATCAATGATTGGTATATGATTGGTTAACAATTTTTACGCTGATGATAGGGTTTCTCCGTTGACGACGAGATTGTTGACATAACCTGTGGTTGGTTTGACATATCACACGGTATTTGTGACATCCTTCAGTGACATTCTTAATAAGTTTGTGTGTGCATGCAGCTTAAAGTACTTCAGAAAAAGCGGCTCAGGCCTTGTTCACATTGCTTCCAGAGCGTAGCATAACGCTCCTCTGTTGGCGCTGAGATTGTTGACATGACCTGAGATAGGTTTGACATATCACGTACTCGTTGTGTTGAGCTCTGGAATTGGTTAAAATTTTCATTGCTGACGCTCCGCTCCGGAAGCATTGGGTATAAGGACTTAGTGTGTTTTTTAGTTGAATAGATGGTTGTAGCGTCAATCTATATTACTCGTACTTTATGAGTGCATTTGCGGCTCCTTAGCAATCATCACTAGGATTGGTGGCATAATGGTGCAACACACTTGTCTCGAAAGCACGAAGTTCGCAATTCGATTTACAAGACAAACAATTTGTGCTTTAACCTGAACGAAAAAATGTGATAAAACTGAGAAATAGAGAGAACTGGTCGGAATAACCTAAACCGATGGTCTGCTGTACACATCTGATCTTCCGTTTATAGCAGCACATAGTTGATTTCATTAATCAAATTATGGGAGAAGCTACTATCGCTTTTATACGCTTTTTGTAGAATTAATTCTGTAGTTTTTAGAATGTACTTTGTGACAAAGCCTTGTCATAAAGACCATGTCAAAGCGGCTCATTTTTATGGACGACAACGCTCGTCGACATAAGACTCACCCGAGGATATTCGCCGGATGGATTGGACAGACAGATATCCAGACCTAAACCCTGTTGAACATGCCTGGAACTCTCTTGGGAGGGCAATTTCAATTCGCCATCCCCCTCCGAGATCCAACCAAGGGCTGAAAACTGCGTGGTTGCAGGAGTGGGACCGCCTGATCAAACTATCTCGTTTCTAGTATGGCATTGCGCTGTGACAGCTGTTCTACTTTTGTAAAATTTTGCTTTTGTAAAATTTTGTTCTACTTTAAGTAAAATTTTGCTCTCCGTTCCTCATCGTTATTCACTTTTCTTTTCCAGTCATATGTTATCAAACCAAATGTTATCAAACTTGGTAATAGTTTAAACGAGGTCATGGAAATTTCTTTTCCGCAAAAACAAGTTAAAAAACTCACCACCAAGGGGGAAATGGCATTGTCTGCAATATTGTTAAACGAAATAAGGGTCGGAATCTAATTTAACCTTTTGTTGCACGGGTTTAACATTTTGTATACCCATAAGAAACATTGACCTAAACAAAATTGCCATGTGCGCATTCTGGAAATCGTTTTCTTACAGATATTTGTGAATTTTGAAGCCTGAATTCGGCCCTAAGACATGAAGATATCGGTTTAAAACGTTTTTATTCGTTTCTAAAACGAAACTGTTTGTGGGGTTATGCAAAACCGCAATGGCTTGTTGCCGCAATGACTTAAGGCAGGAAGAAGCAAATGATTTATGCAGATGTGCTTTACACGTCATTTGATTTTCCAGATAAAAGTGAGCCTGTTTGTCAGAGTTCTCATTGTTTCGAATCGACAATGTCTCTTACTATGCAAGACCGTGCTTTTCTCGTTAAATGTTATTATGAATGCGATAGAAATGAACGGCGTGCTTTGCAAAGGTATCGTTCAGTAAGAGGAATACGCCGAGGGCCAATGACACCGCAGGGTTTGAGGAAAATGATGGCAAAGTTTGAAGCCAAGGGTTTGTTATCTCTTGCACTTGGGAGGGGAAGGAAACCTTCTTCTGCGTAAAACCGAGGAGGCTGTTGCATTAGCAGTGGAGGAAGCAACGAGGGAAAACCCTCACGGTACGTGCAGCGTACGTGCTGTCGCACGTCGAATGGACGTATCATGGAGTACGGTGTACAAAATTGTCCGTAAAGTGCTGCAGTTCTACCCATACAAAATCCAACATGTTCAAGAACTTAAACGTAACGATCCTGCTGCAAGAGAATCTTTCGCTTTGGAATTCCTTGCGCGGATGGAAATGGACGAACATTGGCCATGGAACATTTTGTGGACAGATGAGGCCCATTTTTACCTAAATGGCGATGTCAACACATAACTGCAGGATTTGGGTCCAAACAAACCCCTCATGTTATCTACCCAGTTCCATTGCATTCTCCTAAAGTCACCGTTTGGTGTGGTATGACAGCTAGTTTCATAATTGGACCATTTTTCTTTGAAGAACAGTCGACAGCTGGACCTGTTACATGCACTGTGACTGCAGCTCACGTAGAGTCAATGTTAAGATGTTTCGTGATACCTGATCTCCAGCAACGTTGCATTTTAGACACCACGATTTTTATGGAGGACGGGGCCCCACCGCACATTGGTACATGTGTCACACTGCTACTTAAGCAACATTTCACGAATGAACGGATTATAGGCTATGGGGTTATCTTAAAAGGAATGTTTAAGGTGATAAGCTAAATAATTTGGCGGAATTGAAAGATGCGATACACCGACATGTCCGTAACATTCCTCTTGATATGCTAAGAGCTACTGTTGAGAATGCAGTAATGCGATTTAACTTGCTTTCGGAAAATGGTGGACGCCACATTGAACATGTTTTGTAACACGTTTCAGAAACGATTAAGCACATTTTAAACCGATGTCTTCATATCTTATTTCGTTTAACAATATTGCATACAGTGGCATATCCCCCTGGTGGTGAGTTTTTGAAATGTTTATTTATTTATTTATTTTTTTTTTTGTGGAAAAGAAATTTCTATGACCTTCTTTAAACTATTACCAAGTTTGATAACATTTGGTCCAGTAGTTTTCCTTTTATGACCATTTCAAAATGGAACTTTAATTATAACCACCTTGTATATATATATACATACATACATACATATATATATATATATATATATAGGATACGATTCATAACTATTAAGATGTCAAACTTTTACTATAATGTATTAATTTAACAACAAGTAAAATTTTGCTCTCCGTTCCTCATCGTTATTCACTTTTCTTTTCCAGTCATATTAGAGAAGATGTTCAAAAGATTACGAAAATGCAAAATACTGGAGAAATATCGAGGGAAGAGTCGATATTTTATTTTGTAAGGTATTGTGCACAATTTTTTTTTTACCTGCTTTTAACAATTACAACTCAGTTATTTTCCAACATTTTATTAGCATAAAAATGTGAGTTATTATTCATGATATGATAGTTTGGTAACTTAACTATCCGTAAAAAAAACTGACAACATTTTAATGAGCGTCAGTTTCGAGGACTGGAAAAAATGGTTACGATGTTTGTATAAGTCAGTCACTTAATTAAATGATTAATTTATAATTTAATGAATCTGAAATCTTTGGTACAGTGTAATCTCGATCGATCGTTTTCGGATCCATCGTTTTTCCGTATGTACCGTTCATTTGACCCAGTCCCAATGATCATATTGCTTTGTTATGTTTCCGCATCTATCATTTTCCCGCATTTATCGTTCATTTCAAACGGTCCCTTGAAAAACGATAGATCGAGATTCCACTGTGTATATATTGTCATAGTTTCTAATGGTTTCACTATGAGGAATCAATTGCTGAACCTCAGATCGGTGAGTGGGACGGTTTTTCCAGACAACAAATATGAATAAATGTTGCCCTTTTTGCTTTATTAGGGTATCAAGTCAACCTAGAAATTGTCTTTTAAATGAAATAAAATATTTCAACTCATTCATGCAGGAATTTAAGGAATGTGAGCTAATTTTTGTTGCGAATTAGTAAAAGTACACCCAGAGGCAATGACTTCCGATCAAAGTTGAACGCCATTTCCTGAAGTCTGGCCCCGATTTAAATCTACAGTTCCCTGTTTTCTCGTGGTTTGAAAAAAAAAAAAAAAAAAAAAAAAAAAAAAAAAAAAAAAAAAAAACACAGGTGTCGGAACAAAAATCTAGCCCATGTGGGTTTTTATAGTCACCCGAGAACATAAGTACAGTGGTACCTCGACTTACGAGTTTAATTCGTTCCATGTCTTAGCTCGTAACTCGAAATACTCGCATCTAGAATCAAATTTCCCCATTGAAATGAATGGAAATGCCATTAATTCGTTCCGGGCTCAACTAAAACACCGCAATTTTTTACTTATATGTTTTCAAATAAGAAAAACGTGCTTATAAACGACGAACATTGTATAAAAACGCAATAAAATGGAATGTATTACAATAAATTTGTTTTATTAAGTGTAATGTACAACATTTACCTTGGAGATCAGACTTGAAGAGGCTGAAGGATGAAAGGAGAAAGGTTTAACTGAAAAATTAAAACTTATTCGTTGATTTTTGATCTTTTCGCCCCGCTTTCCTGACTTTCGCTTTTATTATCAGCTACTATCTTAAAGTAAACGAGTGAGACACGGAAGCTGGGCGATTGTTGCATCGTTCACTGTGGCTGTAATGTCCAGATTCATCTTTCTGCGAATCCGAAGAACGTTTTCTCAGAATCCAATCTCTCGGCTTAAGACTGAATAGTAGTCTCAGAACAATATTATACAATTGTATAATAATTGTACATAAAGGTTGTAAATATTATATGCTTCTTGTGTTCTCATTTGATGAGCACGTAACATGGCATTCGCTGCTCAAACTAGCGGTGGGGTATCTGAAGCTTGCTCGTAACCCGAATTTTAGATCGTAACTCAAAGGAAAAAATCTACCGAGAGAATGCTCGTATCTCGAAAAACTCGTAAGTGGAGACACTCGTAAGTCGAGGTACCACTGTATAGTGTACTAATTTCTGTTCTTATTGCACCTCATGTGTATACATTTAAAAACCTATTTTCTCTCCTATTCCTCAAACAAATTAATGGACCAGTTAAGTTCATGTAATGATTTTAATGGGTGAAAGAATTGGGGATTTGAAATGCCAGTTAACAGTTTTTCTCAATTTAATTTTCTCTGACTTGAGGACTGTAATAGACTAGCTGCAGAGCAGAGAAGGACATTTGTTTTCCTCTGATCACTTACTGAGAAGTAAGCAATTGTTCTGAGAGGATCTAGATAGTAGAAATTATAGATTGACCATTAATTAATTTTTTTGAGGATAGCTTATCTGGATACAGTTCTATACTCTGTCTAAAGAATTTGAATAATTATTAAATGATCATGGTATAAAATTACATATAGAATGCTGTAAAGATATCTCAGGAGCAACCAAATTCTGAAGTCTTCCTAAATACTTTCAAAATTAGCTTTTCCTTATACTCAAGCACTTTCACCCGAAAAGAAAAAAAATATATTCAGAGTTTTACTTGCTAGCAATACATTTATTTCTTACCCTATGCATGATAGACGTCAGCATTTAACATCAGTATTTAATTGATAATCACATTTAATGGGTTCGGGGCCTCCTAGTGAATTCGACACTGTGGGTGCTCGGTTCGAATCCCGACAAGCACAACTGAATGCTCTCGTATCTAAGCCGGATATGGGCACGCTAAATCTGTAGGCCGAAAAATCCTTCCGCGTGGTTTGTATAGGAGGAAAGTACGAGTCTATCAGATGTCGCCACAGGGTTTTCTCGGTCGAAACTGCGATGGCACCGGGCACAAAGTCCACCTTACTCTTGCGTCCAATAACTGTGAACTGAACAAGGGCTGCTTCCCTCCGCTCTGCAGCCTTCAATGAACCTGGTTAGGATTTATACAAGGAGTATAAGTTAAACAACAACATATTAATAAAGTATTATCGAGTATAAAAATTTAAAGATGCTTTTGAATTTAATAATTAGTAATTCCCTTGAAGTCTTTCATAGCTAATTAAAACTTTGTTTTAAATATATCTTATAAATTAATTTTATACTATACGAAAAATTTGTATAAAAAACAGTCTATACCAGTGGCGCACTCAGGGGGTGGGCCTAGGGGCCGTGCCCCCCAAAAAGAAATAAAAATTACATTATGAATATTGAATTTGCATTATAAATATTTTTATCAGTTCAACTCGCCCCCCCCAAAAAAAAATAAATAAAAATAAATAAATTCAGGGTGCGCCACTGGTTTATACAAATAATTTTTTTCAAGTTTTGAGAATTTATTTAATTTTACTATATTCGTAATTTAAGCTTGTGCAGCATCTTTAAAGTGTTAAAATGAGTATTATTTAACTAATTTCATAACTAGTTTTTAACACACTTAAATGAAAAAAAAAGAGTGTTTATTACTAGAATTATACTACATTTTCCTCTGCCCAGTATTTGATACGAAATGAATAATTTCATTTTCAGAAACCCTGATGATTTTTAGTTGTTTACTCTATGTAATGTCAAAAGTTTATTTTAACCACCCATCTTATTTGCCATTATCAAGTAGCCATGGACGATCTGCCCAGATTGTTTTTTTACAGTCCTGTCCATGCCTTATTCAGCTCCATGTATATCTAGGCTTCTTAGTAGAATTCAGAGTTATCGCGCCAGACTTTTTGTTGCTATTATCACAATCGCCATTTTGATCCAACGATCATTTAAAAGTGTACCATTTCTCTTTGAGTCTTTTCTTAAAAGGCTCATATTTCTAGAAACTACCACGTTTCACTGAATTTTTCAAGCTTATCGGAGAGGGAAATTTGACTCACATTTCCTCATCACATCCTTAAAATTGAATAAAACATCCATTAGTTTTTATTACATATAAATGGTTCGTTTCAAAGTCACTTTATTTTGGCAGTATAGGTAACGTGTTTGCTTCTAAAAAAAAAAAGATAATCAAATCAGTAAAGTTGTCGTAGAGGGAAGGGTCAAAGGCGATAATTTGTAAACAAGGCCGTTCACATTGCAAAGCGGTTAGCTTCATGAGCTTCCATAGATTGGGTTTGGGTTCGAATCCCGGCTAAGGCTCGGATCTTCCTGTGCTGTACACTCATAAGGATCAATGTTTATGCTGTCATAATAAAAGAAACCAACAAAATTTCCCGATGTGAGTGGGCAAATAGCTTCAAGACAAGTTCCTACTACGTTGGAATTTGTTTTGGGAAGCACTTGAGGTTCACGAGACTGCCTCGATATTTGGGGATCTATGAACATCAGTGACGTCAGCAGCCCTTGAATTATAAGAGACGTATGTTATACTAGCTGAAAACCCGTACTTCGCTACGGAGTACATTCAAATTAAATACAACGGTCAATGTATGCAATTAATGCCAAAAAAAAATATATCTCTCTCTATATATTTATAATAAATACAGCGATCAATGTATGCAATTGATGTAAAAAAAAGAAATAAAATATATTTATAAAGAATCGTAACGGATATTTTTATAGACAAAATAATGTTGAAGAAAATATTTAAATTAAATCTAATAGAACATACTAAAGAATATAGTACAGTTAATATAGTACAGTTTGAAGAACATTTCTTTTACTGTGTTTTAATATTTTTTTGGATAATGTCCAATCGTCTGCCGCATTAGCAAGAAAATTTTTTTTTGTGTATTTCGTTGTTATGCACGTGACGCAAAATTAGTTTAAAGTATCACAAAAAGAAAAGAAACCACGTGATCAGCATTTAATAAATTAAATTCTATAAAATTAATCTTTAAAAATTCCCCAAAAATCAGAAAATGGAGGTAAAGATTCGAAAAAGATTTCATTTTAAAGAAATTTTTATCATCTTTCTAGTGATATTAATTTTATAACCCTCAGATTATTATTTTAAATGCAAACTTAAAAAAAGTTACTAAACAGGTTAAAAATTTAATTAAAAAAAATCTAAGAATTTTTCAAAAATCTCTCTTAGTGCACCCCTACACTGTAAGAAGAATTGCCACGCAAAAATTTCAGCCCTTTAGGTACAGCGGTTTGGTCTGTGCGTTATATGTCAGTCAGTCAATCAGCCAGTCAGTCAGTTACGGAACTGTTTTATATATATAGATGACTTATCAGTGACCCTCATATGAGACGTTTCTTCTGAACTGAAACTATATATTTCAGGATGCACGACTTTGATGATAATGGCAAGCTGGATGGACACGAGTTGTGGGCTGCCATGACTCACGCTCTAGGATCGGACGACACTTTGCCATTCGACGAGATAGAAAGTTGGTATTGTAATACTTTACCCAGTTTGTATGATTCTTTGTTGTTTGGTTTATTACTGAATCAATCCTGTTTCGCTGCTAGGAAGATGTGTTCATATAGATAGCATAGAAAAATTTTAGAGTTCTTGGGCAATAATATTTTCAAAATATATCGCATCTCTTAGTCAATCCAAATCAGATATTGTATTAAGTCTCACGATCTAATTCATCTCTTAGGCAACCCAAATCAGATATTGTATTAAGGGGTCACATGACCTTGAAGGTCGACGAAATGACTATAAATATGGTCATAACCACAAAAACTCAAATAATATTAGAAAGAAAATGTTCTTTCTTTATACATGTAAATCGGCACGCATGTAACCGGCGGTTTCTTTAAACATGTGCACCGGCATGCATGCCGGTGCGCGACCGGCTTTGCCGGTCTTTCATGAATTTTATACATGTAAATTACATATCTTTAAATATGTCATATATAAAAATAGAAATTATAAATCTATAAATAATTTTCAAATTAGCACTTGAAAATTTTATATGATTAACTGGTGATTAAAAATCATAAAGTGCTGCGCGCATCGTAAAATTGAGATACATGCTTACAGAAAATAATTGGTGATTAGAATACACTTGTGATATATTTACCTGTAATGTAAAACCAAAAAAATTGTACTAAATGTTGTTTAAATTAAAAATTGAGGATAAAATTGGAAAAATTCAAAAATTATATCAATTATTTGCATAATTTTCCAACATAAAAAAAAGTTTTCCAGAATTGCACATTTTTCTGGTTTTAAAATGTAGAGTACCGTGAAATATACATGTGAATGTAGTTTTATCGGTTTCCTATTGATAGTTTAAAAGTAATGCTGCACACAAACTCAAAATTAGCAGTTAATCATATAAAATTCTAAACTGCTAATTTGAAAATTGTTTATAGATTTATAATTTTCCTTTTTATCCATGACATATTTAAAGATATGTGCTTTATATGTATAAGGAAAGAAATTTTTTTTTTCTAATTTTATTTGAGTTTTTGTGGCTAGAATTAGACCATATTTATTGTCATTTCGTCGACCTTCAAGGTCCTGTGCCCCCTTAAGTCTCACGATCAAATTCATCTCTTAGATAACCCAAATCATATATTGTATTAAGCCTCACGATCTAATTCATCTGTTAGACAACCCAAATCAGGTATTGTATTAAGTCTCACGATCTAATTCATCTCTTAGACAACCCAAATCATATATTGTATTAAGTCTCACGATCTAATTCATCTCTTAGACAACCCAAATCAGGTATTGTATTAAGTCTCGCGATCTAATTTAGTGTTGTTATGTTTTGTACTTTTTGAATCACTGGTTCTGAACCTTTTTTAAAGCCATCTGGAAATTGATTGATATACCACCTACCCAGTGCTACAAAACCCCTTTTCTTTCAGTTATACTTTTCTATATTGATTTTGTTAAACGATCAAGAATCGAAATCGATGTTTAATTATATGCATTCTGATAAGATGGTGTTATGTTTGATGGCAGGTAGTTCAACTTAATGCAACATTCGCAAAATAGCAAATGCCTAGTAACCTGGTGATCAACCACTCAGAACACAGTACTAATAGTTCTCAAAGTGTGATAAGACTACCCTTTACGCGTGGGAATGTTGACAAAATGACAAACACCAAGTGTGCCAGAAAATGTTTGACTATCATTTATAAGATTAAAAATTTTGATTTGAAGCCTTTGTATTCAGTTTAATTGCTTGATGTTCATTTTTGAATGAATTTCAGCAGAAAATGTACGTAGAAATTTTACTACAGATATTCTACAATGATGCCTCATGTTTCAACAGACCAGGATGTTTCTAAAACAGAGATATTGCTTAAGTAATATAAGTGAGACTAAGTCAATACTTCTGTCGCCTCTGAAATATGTGTATTACAGATATGCATATATTTAATATATTAAAAACTGCCTCAATATTTTTTAAAATCTGAGATTTCAGTCAATTTGACAGCGAGGATACGTTAAACTTTAAGTCTAACGTATCCCCGCTATCGAGGGATGTAATAAAAAAAAGTTTCAGAACCACTGTACTAGACCAAATAAACCTAGAAATTTGAACTATACTACGGAGCTGCCGATAAAATCGAATCATTATAAATCGAAAGGAAATAATATTCCACGCTATGAAGGGATTACAAATTATAAAAAATATTTCAGGTAGTCTCTTCTAACGAAACTACCGCGGGTTATTAACGTATTATTTATTTATTTATTTTTTTACGCATTTTGGTAGTTTTATGTTTAACTGTTTACTGCTACTGGGTTTGGCGCACTGCCAAAATTATAACTCGCGACGCCGGACAATTTTTTCCTCTCCGGAGGACCGTTATTGAGGAACGTAACCCTATGTTAAATACCATCTAAAACAACAACACTACATTAAAAGAGATTAGGGACACAGAATTCTCCATAAAAGGACATTTTATGTTCTAAAACAAACTATAGAGCTTTTAGAAACAAATTACACTACTTTTATTTTCTAGGATGATTGTATTGCCAAAATATAACATTTTCATGCTTCACTGTTTAGGCATACCCCATGTGTTTGTGTATAATGTGCCATGTAATCAGTTTTCCAATCATTGTTTGTCGACATTGCCTTGAATTTTACTATCCTCTCTAGAGATCGTGGATGATATCTTCGCATACGATGACAACAACGACGGATTCATCACCTACCCAGAGTTCAGAAGACAGTTGGCTCCAGACCTAGATGAGAACATGGACCAGTAACGTTTTGGATATTAGGCAACTGAATGCAGTCGAGATCTAAAGCCACGTAAAAACCTGCCACAACAGGTTAAGGCTTGTAGTCTGCTTCGTACTGAATTAATGAGTGAAATCACAGAAAGGGAAGAGAAAAGGGTTATTTGTGTGATTTATGTGGAACGTAGCTATTTTTTTTTGCTGTAAATTAATAAATTTTTTTTTGTAATAAAACTACTGTGCGTTTTCTTAAAATTTGTAGTAGTCACTATATGAAAGGTGCTCAAATTATTGCGTGCGGGTAATCTGTGGCCCGTGAACACAAAGATTCGAACCCACATGACTGTGTATTTAAAATAATTCCCTTTCTTAAAGATCCAGCCCCCCCTTCCGTCTGGTTTGAACTTATTACAACCGACGTCAGGAGTAGGAGCCATCCATGACATCGCAAGTCGAAATACACTGCTGGACACCCAAATTGCAACACCAAGAAAGACAAGAGATATCACAACAAAATTTATTTTGTAGATAACATGTTAACCAAGTATCAAATGATTAAATTTATAGACTTCTGTGAAGTGTGGTTCCTGCCAAAATCAGTAGCCAGAGTAGCCGCCATTGTTGGAGATCACCGCTGCCACACGCCTCGGAATTGATTCAAAGAGACTTTGGATGAGTTCTTGGGGTACAGCAGACCAAGCAGCTTCCACACGTTGCCAAAGTTGATCTGCTGTGGCAGCTGGGGATGGAATCTAGGTCAATCGTAGAGCAACCATGGACCACATATTTTCTATCGGCGAAAGATCCGGAGAGCTAGGCGGCCAGGGAAGCAATTCAATCTGGCGATTGACGAAGAACCGTTGGACAATGCGTGCCATGTGTGGTCGCGCATTATCCTGTTGAAATATGGCTGTGGGCAAGCCCTGAAGGTAAGGAAGGACAACTGGCTCCAACACCTCGGATATGTAGCGCTGGCTGTTTAAAGTACCGGCAATGCATACTAGAGGTGTGCGAGAGTGATATCCAATACATCCCCATACCATAATACCCGGTGCAGGACCAGTGTGGCGGTGCATAACGCAGCTGTTCAGCATCCTCTCTTCACGGTGTCTCCAGACTCGAATGCGACCATCGTGGTGTTGCAGACAGAAGCGTGACTCGTCAGTAAAGACAATTTCATTCCATTCTGCCGTCCACATCCTTCTGTCATCGCACCATTGGCGGCGGAGACGTCTGTGGTTCTGCGTCAAGGGTAGACAAAGCAATGGACGTCTTGCGGACAGACCACTCTGCTGTAAACGGCGTCGAATGGTACGCGCAGACACTGGATGATGCGTTACAGACTGCATGTGCTGTGCTATGGTTCGTGATGTGACTGAGCGATCCGTCACTGCCATGCGCACAATTTGCCTGTC
Source organism: Dolomedes plantarius (assembly GCA_907164885.2). Lineage (NCBI taxonomy): Eukaryota > Metazoa > Arthropoda > Arachnida > Araneae > Dolomedidae > Dolomedes > Dolomedes plantarius. Next base: position 169,052,681 of record OU015490.1, read on the forward strand.
ATCACGTGAAGTGGTGCGCTGAGGTGGATGCGATCGAACACGCCGGTCCGTCGTACCCTTCTGCATACAACGATCACATATCCGCATTACAGTTGTTTGGTTTCGTCCAACACGACTACCGATTTCCCTGAAAGATAATCCACAATCGCGGTAGGCCTCTATCCTTCCTCTGTCGAACTCGGATACTTGATCAAAAGATGATCGCTGTTTTCGACGAGGCATAATTGATCGTTTTTTTGAAAAAACCACAAAAAAAAACACAATTGCCGAACTTGAAATCGTCGAAATCTCCAAGCCTTAAATAGCGCTTTGAAGTGGCGCCACAGGCGCGCGTGATGTGCGTTTGCGCTGAAATTCTAATCAGTTGCATATCTCACCTCCGCTAATGCATGTTGTAAATTTCATGTTATTTGCATGTTTCCTTCAGGGTGTTGCATTTACAGTGGCCAGCAGTGTAGATACTACTCCAACTGAGCTAAAAGAAAAGCCAACAATGGGTGGATTTCTGCATCTTTGTTTATTCTCTAGCTCAGGGGTTCTCAACCTTTTTCAATCCACATACCCCTTTTTGTGTATCATTAATTATACGCACCCCGAACAAAAACACTTTAGTTTTATTAAAATGTGTTATATTAGTTAAAGTTAAACTGTTACAGTTAAATTACGAATAGGTAATTTAAATTAAAAACCAGAAATTTTATTTTAATGGACATGTTATTACAAAGTTTTTATTAATCAGACATAAAATTAAAAAGTCTCAGAAAATAATTAGTGGGACCACTGGGTTTGGTTTTCTTTTACAAAGTTCATCAATGTTTGTCTCCAGCTTGGTCAAATACAGCCGTAAATCCTCCTCAATATTAAGCATGCTTCTATTCTTGTTCTTCAGGTAAATTAATCTTGAAAACTCTTTTTTCGCAGAAGTAAGTTGTCGTAAACCCCAGAAGGTACTTCACAACAATGTTTTCTAGTTCTTTGGGTTCTTTATCAATACCAGTCCAGAAGTTAATTAACAAAGTATTGCAATAGGGGTGTCCCAAATATCGCCCCTGTGCCTAATATAACCTACTCGTGTTTCTAAAGTATGATTCGCGCTATGTATGAGAAAAGGCAGTAACTTCTTAGTTCTGGGTTTGTACTAACGGCGACAACGCTCTTATCACTGACAACAGAAACTATATGGCGTCTGAAGTTGTTTTGGCTGTTCTCTTCGTAAATTTTGGCTCCAAAGAATCAAAATCCAGTGAATGACCAGGTAGGCGCATCCAAATTCTAATTTTACTTATACCATTTGAAAGTGCATTAAACAGAGACTTTGCTAGCAACGCCTTTTAACAGGTGCTCCTCATTTCGCCAGGTAGGTGGTAAGAGGAACAGAGGTAGGCTATATTAGGAACCGCTCTGGAGTTCTCTGGAAATTTCAATTTTTCCAATTTAGCTACATAACTTAAACTGGCACTGGATTTGAAGCTGGTTGATCTCAGAATACCAAAGAAAATAGTTCTTAGGGATGTTCTTTGATTTTCCAGCCTAATCAGAAACTAAAACATGGATGAAATGTCGAAAAAAAGTTAGAGTAGGCGATATTTGGGACACCTACCCTACTTTTGTTTCATTGTAAAATCTCACGATATTTCGATTAGCTGTTAAGTTGCTAAGATTTTCTGTGGCATCAAAAGTGAATGGATCACGGATACAGTCCATTGTCCTGTCTGGTGGTGGAAAGTAGTTTCTAATGCGGGCTTGCAGTGATTTCAAGTGAATGGAAATTTGATTTTTGACATCGGCAAATGCAGAGATGGATTGCTCATTTTCATTTAAAAGCAAGTTCATCCTTTTAAACTGTTCACAGTTGCTGTTTTCAGTTAGTTCTTTTTCCCAAAGAACAATTTTTTCAATCATTGCTTCAGTTTTCTTCTCAACCCCCCCCCAAAACAAAAAAAAACAAAAAAAAAAAAAACCAAAAAAAAAAACCAAAAAAAAAAAAAACACGTGAGTCATCCCCTTACATAGACAAGTTCCATAAGTTCAACTTTTCAAAAATGACACTTAATTAAGTAATATAGTTTCAAAAGCCAAGCAAAGTAACTCAGTACTGAGGACAATGCATATTTGTGCTCTGTAAAAAAATCTACAGTTCTTTGTGGAGCTTAAATAAACAGGATAAAACATTGCCACTTGGGAGCCAGCGTACCTCAGTATGTAGCAACAAATTGTCATGAAGACTGCCTATTTCCTGTCACAGAACTTTAAAGTAGCGGTATTTTTGAGGGCGCGTTTTAGTTTTAATGAAGTTGACAATTTTCATACTGTGGTCAAGAACATCTTTTAACTCTTCAGGTAGGTACCTAGCTGCCAACGCTTTACGGTGAAGTACACAATGAGTAAAATTACAATTAGCAACAATCTTTTTTATATGACCTACTAGTCCGATGATGTGGCCACTCATGGCCGTGGCGCCATCTGTGCAAACTGAGACACAGTTTTTCCACTGAAGATTCTTTTCCGAAAAAAAATTATCAATCATCTTAAAAATATCTTCACCTTTTGTAGAAGTTGTAAGTGGCTTACAAAATAGTAGGTCCACAAATACTTTACCTTGAAATATTCCACTTCGGGAAATTTCATACCCCCTTTGTAAGAACAGCCATTAAGGGGGTTATATGTATCTATATGTATATATATATCGATATCTATATGTATATATATATATAGATATGTATATATATATATATATATATATATATATATATATATATATATATATATATGTACATATATATATATATATGTATATATATATATATGTATATATATATATATATATATATATATATATATATATATATATATATATATATTTGTATATATATATATATATATATATATATATATGTATATATATATATATCGATATCTATATATACATAGATAGATATATTGGCGATAAGTCTGGTGACCTGGCTGGCCATGGGAGTACGTCATATCCTTGAAGACATTGTTGGGAGAGTCGCGCAGTATGTGGACGAGCGTTGTCTTACTGATAAATGGCACCTGGGTGACTTGATAGCATAGACAGTCCAACTAGCGTTAAAATATCATCCATGTAACTGCGTGCCGTCAAAGTGAGTTGATGGACGACTAGAGGTGATCTTGTGTGCCAACAAATCGCTCCCCACACTTTCACACCTTGTGTAATCGCCGTATGCCTCTCGACAACAAATGCTGGATCGGACCGGTGGCCTGGCCGCCTCCACATGCGTATGCGCTGGTCATCAGCATTGAGACTGAATCGGAATTCATCGCTGAAGATCACACTCCTCTTGTCGGTCACACTCCAGCTTGCCCGAGGTCGGCAAAAATCCAGTCGACGCTGTCTATGATGTGGGATCAGTGGTAGGCGTCTTAATGGACGTCGGCTCCTTATACCTGCGTCAGCCAGTCATCTCCAAATGGTTTCACTTGATACCACCGGATGTCTGGAAGGTGGTAAATGGTGTCGAACCGATTCTAGTGACGATGTTCGTGCGGACGTGGCCGCTCTTATGATTGCGCAATCTTCGAGCGCATTTGTGTTCCTGGGACGCCCTGACCTTCCACGACGGTAGACTATCTCTTCCATGATCCATTATTGCCAACACCGAGCAACTACCATATCGCTCCGACCGAGATGGCGGCCGATACTCCTGTTCGACCAACCTGCTACTCTGAAGACTACTATTCGCCCCCTCTCAATGTCCGAGAATTGTTCGTACTGTCGCTGGTTACGTCTCAGAGGCATCTCTAGTCACAATACCGTCCATCCAAGTCGACAGATTTGTTTGAATAACTCTATGGCACGAGCAATCATGCTTTTAAACTCTCCTAGCTGCGCATCTCATATGCGCATAGCTCGCTCACCCTTGTCTCATTGGCGTCGAAATTTTAATCATTTGCATATCTCTTACCAGACTACATTCCTGCCAAGTTTCTTGATAGTAGCTCGATTTCTTCTGGGTGCATATATTTTTGTGTGACAGAGTGTATATATATATACATACTACAGTGATTTCCGCTTATAAGAATCACGTTTGTTATTACTGTTTTTGATTCTTATAAGCGGTTGATTCTTATAGCCAAAATTTAGGTTTTGGGACAGGCACACACACAAACACGTATATATACACTAGCTGAAATACCCGGCATTGCCCGGGATTTTAACAATATTTGTTAACCAAAATCAACACAGTATAAATAACATAGAAAAAGTATATGTGAAATGTTATACACATCTCAGAATTCAGGAATTTCAGTCTTTCATTGAAGCACTAAAATCTGAAAAGTAAAAATGTCAAATTGTCTAATGTTTGCTAACCAAAATTAATTTAAAACTAAACACGTTATAAATAACATAGAAAAAACATGTGAAATCTTATACACATGAATAAAATGAAAACCCAATAAAAAATATATAAAATTATAATAAACTCCTCAGAATTCAGCTAGATTTAGCCTTTTATCATTTGGGCAAAAAGAAAAGCTGAAATTACAGGTTTAGCTGAAATTTCCAATAGAACCATGATATGACTCTAGCGTTGCCTCTTAAAAAATGAAGTGTTTGATTGAGGGCTGCAAACCATTCAACTCCTCTCCCCATTAAACTCCTATAAACATCCTCTACATATTAAATTCCTTTTCTCTCCATAATAAACTCCTCAGAATTTTTGTAGATTCAGCCTTTTATCATAGTACCACTAAAACCTGAAACATCCTCTCCAGAAATATAAATTTATTAATTACAATAATTAAACTCACGTAAATGTATGAATTACATAAGTTTTTTAACCAACATTTGAATAATTCGTAAATGTAAAAGCATATGAAAATAAAGATAATAAGAACTTCCGGAATCGAAATTAATTACCCTTAATTTTTAATTAATAAAAAACCAACATAATATGAATAAAAACGATAGTTGTTTAAAAGCATATGAAAATAAAGCTATTATAAAGATAATAATAAAAAAGCATATGAAAATAATGCTCGCGTATGAAGTTAACTTTATGATATAAAGATAGTAATAATAATATAAACCGCGTGCATAAAATATTTAGCTTTTCAAGCGAAATAAATTAATTTTTAGAAAAAAACTACTTTTAATCGAGAAATTAAATACATTGCACAAAATTTTGATTTTACCAACTTTCTACCCTACAATTTACACCCTACTTCTTTGAAGTTGGGTGTTGAAAAATCCTCTTTGAAAAATTTACACCCTACTTCTTTTAAATAGGGTGTACATATAAAGTTTTAACAGCGAATTGAATGGCAGTTAAAAATTATTGTTGTTTAAAATCATATGAAAATTACGCTATTATAAAGACAAAAAAAAGCATAGGAAAATAATGCGTGCGCATGAAGTTAACGTTACGATATAAAAAAAAGTTACAATAATATGTATATATAAAACAGTTCCGTGACTGACTGACTGATTGACTGACTGACTGACATACAACGTACAGACCAAACCGCGGGAAATTAAAGGGCTGAAATTTTGCATGGCGATTCTTCTTATAGTGTAGGAGTGCACTTAGAAAGATTTTTGAAAAATTCTTAGATTTTTTTAAAATTTAATTTTTGAGTTGTTTTAGTAACTTTTTTTAAGTTTGCATTTAAAATAATAATAATTTGAGGGTTATAAAATTCATATGACGAAAAAGATCATAAAAATTCCTTTAATATGAAATCTTTTTCGAATCTTTACCTCCATTTTATGATTTTTGGTGAATTTTTAAAGATTATTTTTTAGAATTTAACCTTTTACATGCCACACTATGATCAAGGAATAAAGTACCATATTTTGCTGCGTAACTTTGGTCGATAACTTCCAGGAAGTCGGTCCAACAGGTGTACTCCACTCATTCCTTTATTATATAATTTTATAATGTAAGGTTAAGGAAAATCGACTTTTATTTTAGCTGGGACATATCTTTTTGCTCTTCCTAATGGTTCGTGAGTGATAAAATTTGATGTAATAGTTACAACAATACTATCGTTCCAATGGCACATATAAACTTCTCCATCGCATGGGTAATCAAACTCTCCACGTTGAAATTTCGATATTTCTTTTGCTGTTTTAAGAGAACATTGTCCCGTTCTGGAATCTCGCACTGTTCCGATTGCCTTAAAGCCTTTGTTAGATAAATCTGTCAGCAGACTGTACGATGTAAAAAAAGTTATCGAAAAATATTTTGCGTTTCTCTGGATTGTCAATAAAAGATAATAGTTCGGAGACAACTTTTAATCCAAGTGGCAAATTTTCATTTTTCGAACTTTTTCTACCGTAGATAGACATAGCATAAGGATAACCATTTGCTGAGCAGATCATCCAAACTTTGAAACCAAAGCGAATTGGCTTTCCACGTATGAACACCTTAGCCGAACGATGCCCATAACACGGAACCATGGATTCATCGATACTCATATTTTCATGAAAAAATCCAAATTGACGAAAATTTTTTCCAACCTCTTTATAAAAGGGAGAAATTTTTCCTAATTTATCGCCTGGTTCCAATTTACTATTATCAACAATGTGGAAATACTTTTTTAACATCCGAAATTTATTTCTGGGCATTGTATTGTTAACAATTAGGATATGCAAATCTTCCTGAGAGCTCCAATATGTATTTTCATCAGGTACTCAGTGGTAGCCACTAAACAACAGTAATCCAAGAAACTGCCGAATGTCATTTGCGTCGACGTCTAAAGAGTCTCCTTTTTGTAGGGCGTACAGCTTTGTAAGTTCGGCTGAATTTTCTACGTAATCAGACGGCAGAATCACTGATTGACGGCAGAATCACTGATCACGTGTGATATCACTGCTTTTGTATATCGTTACATGCCAATGTTCCTTTTTTGGAACATTGCATTTTTACGCAGTCTTGAGGAAATATTTCTTGTTATTATTTTAATTTATTTTATTAACTCGTTAAACTTGTCCTTTGCAAGTACGATGGGGAAATTTTTTTGGTGGATTTGAATTTTTAGGAATTTTATAGAAATTTTTTTCTTATGTACTGTAAAAATTGTGAAAAAAGCTGATTTTTAGAAATTTTTCTACGCTAAAATATTCATATTTGAAAAAAAAAAAAGTCAAAAAATCAATCATGCCTTCTATAATATACGGTAATTTTTTCAAACTGACAGATATCACAGTTTATTTTTAAAAAAATATTAAAGATGGTGTTCCCAAAAAGGAACATTGGCATGTGAAAGGTTAATTTATTAAACGCTGATCACGTGATTTCTTTTTCTGTTACTTTAAATAAATTTATCTTCACATAACAACGAAATAGGCAAAAAAATACTTTTTTTCTTGCTAATGGGGCAGACGATTGGACATTATTAAAAAAAATATTAAAATAATGTAAAAGTTATGTTCCTCAAACTGTACTACATTAACTGTACTATATTCTTTAGTATGTCCTATGAGATTTAATTTGAATATTTTCTTCTACATTATTTTGTCTATAAAAATATCCTTTACGATTTTTTATTAATATATTTTTTTGTTTTTTTTACATCAATCGTATACATTGATCGCCGTATTTATTATATCTATATATATATATATATATATATATATATATATATATATTGGCATTAATTGCATACACTGACATTGTATTTAATTTGAATGTACCGTTCGTTTAGGAACACCTTCTAAACGAACGTTTAGGAAGTGTTGGTTTATGGAATACTAAAAGTTTAAAATAGTGGCGCCATCTATTGAACATCTATGAATCGAGAATCGCATCCGTCAAAAATTGTTCGTTATCCTAATTGTTAGCAATACAATGCCCAGAAATAAATTATTGATGAATGTTTGTTAACCAAAATCAATTTTAAAACTAAACACAGTATAAATAACATAGAAAAGATTTAGCCTTTATCATTGGAGCAAAAAATCCTGGAAAGTGAAACATAAAATATATAAATTTATAATAAACCTACCAAAATCCATTAAAAAACTAAACACACTATAAATAACATAGAAAAAAAAGCATACGAAATGTTATACACATTAATAATATGAAAACCAATTAAAAATATATAAATGTATAATAAACTCCTCAGATTTCAGCTATATTCGGTCTTTCATCATAAAAAAGCTGAAAAAAATAAAATAAAAATAATTAAAAAAAATAATAAAATAAAATAAAAATAATAATTTAAAAAATAATAAAATAAAATAAAGATAATAATTAAAAAAATAATAAAATAAAAGCTAAATAAAAAAGCCTTCATAAAAAGCTGAAAATACAGGTTTAGCAAAATTTGCACGATCCCAGACTCGAACCCGAGTCTTACGGTGTACCAAATGAACAGTTTTAACGAACGCGCCACGATTATACACAACACTGTTGAGTAAAGTAAAAAATATACGCAATGAGTTTTTTGGAAAGTTGCTATGGGTTGGTGAATATACATACATTTATGGAGTAAGAGGAGTTTTAAATGAGAAATAAGTTAGCAGGATAGAAGCTTAGTCTTTAACTCTTCAATAGACACAAAGACATAAGCTAGGGGGTTGCAGTAGCGATTAAAAAAGATCGTGACACTTAGCGTGGTTGATTCGAATTTTCCATCGCGTGTGAGAGTGTCAATATGCCGTTGGATCCGATTTATTTTAGAGTATAAAATCTGACTTGAAAGATTATTATTTTCATTTATTATTCTGGTTTAATATATAACTTGAAACTTTTTGATTTTATTTATTTTTATCTTTTCGCTCGCTGTTTGCCAGCTAACCCTAACTTGGACGCCATATTCAGAGGGGTGATTCCACAAAGTCTAACAGCTTACAAATTGTTGGTTTTTTATTAATTAAAAATCAACGGTAATTAATTTCGATTTTTGAAGTTCTTCAGACCCTCGGATGTTTTTAAAGACGCCTGTATGTAAAATTTCACGATCGTTGCTCCTAAATTGTGGATTTCTATACAATTACAGAGATACAAACATTCATTTTTATATATTAGATTATGAGGTAATTTACCATAAAATACTCTTTAATTTACGTTAATTATCTTTTATTAAAATTATTTTTTATAATTTTAAAAATGCAACTTAATTTCTAGACCTATAAGTAGATACACATGATTATAGGTAAGAGAAGAAAAAATTCCAATATTTGTTACAACATACCTGCTTAACAGTTTTAACATTTCAACTACAGGAAGGGAGCAAGAAAAATTTTTCTATGGTAGTTTGACGTCATGAAGTTTTCAGGAGGCCGTTTATACCTCTTTCAATACTAAAAGTCTCAGACGAAGATTCACCTTCTAGCTTACGTTTCACGATTTGATAACGTGCTGAATCTACTAATGTCACGTTTGCCTAAGTGATAGTGGACACTTCGCCGAAGATTTATGTGTTTCAGGGTCCAGGAAGCCGCGACCAGGATGTGGGAGGTGGGAAAAAAGAGTCCCTATTTTTGTTTGTCAGTGGAGAAAAGTGAAATCGGGCCCGGACCGGTAAAGATGCCCCCGGGTCAAGCTAATAGGACAGTGTTGTGCTAAAGCGTTTAAGGGGAAACTATTATGTTATGTCTAACAAAGAAAGGGATGAATTTTACGACTATATTCCATCCCATCTTATCAATCTTTCTTTAAAAAAAAGAAAGAAAGTACTTCGTGCCCTTCAAGGGTTTAAGTGGCTTTTTTGGAAAAATGAAAGGAAAGCGAAGAGTGTAAACTGATTCTTAAAACCGGTGGATTGATTCTTTAAAGCGAAAATTTTAACATGGAAATAATACATTTGTTTTTGTTTTCGCGATAATGATTCTTATAAACGGTTGATTCTTATAACCACTGATCACTATAAGCGGTGGTTACTGTATATTCATTCTCGAGCCCGTATTCTTGGGATAAATGCTATCCCACCCGGTAAGGAAAAGGTTAAAGTTAAAATTTTACGAAGATATTGTTTTTTTAACATAAACGAGTCTAAATAAACATGTTATAATTACCAAGAACATTTTTTTACCCATATTAATACAAAAATTGGGCATTCAGGGGTAAATTATTTGAAATAGAATCTTGATCATGTTTTCAAATTTTCGGGTGTGTTTTGTAAAAATTATGAAAAGATATTGTAACTATGTCTAATATCCTTATTCATTCTATATATCTTCATTAAGTGTTTAAAACAACCTCTAAAAGGCTCAGTAAATCATATAAAAACCTAGCACACAACATGAATTTTAATTTCACCACCTTTTATCTTTTTGTTAAGGTAGCGCGAATCTTCCATACCGTAATCCTTGCTGCCCAAAATGCATTTACTAACTACTGTCCTTGCGTGGTATTTGAACAAACCATCTGTTCGTGGGTTATCTATTCAAAGCAACGATATAATCAGAATTACGAGCGGGAAATCCTTTGACGATTCCTATACCCATTTTGTCGTTTCTAAGCAGAGAACAACAAGTTAATTACCCTCTTAACCAGACGTTTCCAGAATGGCCAATTCTGCACAGAATAAATGGGCACTTTGTACATTTGTGGAAAGAACAGAGGGATTCCAAATTTAGTAGTATATAAATTGCAAGCGGAAATTTCGTAACCGGGTGAGCTTTTGTTGTCTTTTCAGGAGGAGGCTGCTTTTGAGCCTCGATTTCATGATCAAATACAATGATGTTTTTGTCAGTGTTTTTGCCCACTACCCCTGTATTTTCCCTATCCATATATGCATATATATACTTGAGTATGGGACATTTCCCTGACGGTGCTAGCTAGAAAGAGGAATGGGTCATTATAAGGTTTAAATATTTGTGTTTATTGCCTGAAGAATTTATATTTTAAAACAATTTCAGATTAGTTTTAACGAAATGCCGTGGGACACCCCACTGATTAGCTCAGTGGCTATTTTGGTGCTTCTGCAAGGACCGAGAATAGATGGTAAGTAGCAATGAACGTTCAAGCTCGTAGCAATGTTAATGCATGCATGCATGTCCAAATATATGCTGGGTATTTTCGGTAAGCTTGATTTTATAATCAAGCATTTGTCAGGATACGTAGGAATATTCGATAAACGCACGCACACACACACATACGCATGCGCGCACATATTATTAAGTGAAAAGAAAATTAATTAATATTGACATAAATGTTTATTGTGTAATTTGGTTTTGAATCTTATATGAATCTATCACTTTCATAATTTATTTTGTCTATACAGTTTTTTTAGACCCACATGATATATTCCCACCACTCTCCGAAAAAAAAAATAAATTAACTTCTTTTCAAGTAAATTAAAATATACTCTGAAAATGTAAGAGAAAAATAATTCCAAGTCTACTTGTATATATAAAAGTAGACATTCTGTATACATATACATTGAAACTTCTCTAAGGTGGTGGCCAGCTAAGGTTTCAAAAGAAAGTGGCCATTTTGAGGGGTGGCAGGCTAGGGAAGTATCTCTGTACATATATGTATATATATATATATATATATATATATATATATATATATATATATATATATATATATATATATATATATATATATATATATTTATTTATTTATTTTAAGTATTAAGAAAGTGTTCAGCATCGCATTTGATTGTCTGTAGATTATACAAGTAAACAATATCTTTCTTGCATTTGATATTCCATGCAAGAAGAAAGTAATAATTATTATATTATAAAACCATAGTAGATGAAATTGAAGTTATAAAAGATTCGAATTAAAGTTGAATGAGAAAAGCTATAAAATTTAATCATGACTTTCAAGAAATGTGTTGAGGGACTTTAAATTTTAAATTAGAATAAATTTCAATGATTTTTATACGATTGATGTAAATTATCACATTTTATTTCAGTTTCATGATAGATATCCACTACCCACTGTATCTTATTGCTTATTCCTCTAGAGCACTGGAGACGTACTAGCAGGTAAAATCAATGAGCAATAGTCTTTTACCATTTAAGGGACATTTTTAATCTTAACGACGAAAATACTTCTCCTGGGAATATTCATAGCCTACTAGCTTTATGTAAGCAATATTTAAAGAATTCATGTATCAACAGGCAATATTAAATAGAGTTGCTTAAGAGGCTTCTTTATATATTTAAACTAATAATGAAATTTAAACTAGATTTACAAAATGAAGAACAGGCACCAGATATCATAAAAAATGTTAAAAATATTAAATTTTTTCCTAAATGAACCAAAGCAGGCTTATTTCTGAATTAATATTCCTCTTTTAATACATTCAGAATTGTGCATTCAAAATTATACAAAATTGCTTTAATGATTATAAGAATTTTTAGAGGCAGATTTTAAGGGTGGAAGACACAATTTAAAGGTGGTTAGCACATAGTCATCATTATGAATCCTAGTACTCTCAGAAAAAAATTATATCTGTTATATTCCATATTACAGAAAAAATCTACAAATACAGTTTTTTTTATTTGCTTGAAAATGTCGCAGTAACATAACTTTAATTTATCATTTTCTGTTCTGAAATTTCTGTGTACAAGCTATTGTAAAAGTCCTGTAAAGTCATTGTTTAATCTCATTGAAGATTCCTATAGATGCGAATTATGTTTTAATACATCCTCATTTACTGTTTTATATACATTCCTCTTTGTACTCAAATAAAACTCAGTAATCTTAATTAGTTCAGCTAATGAATAATATTTGCGTATAAATACAATAGATGGCAGCACTAGAAGTTTATGATCCGTGGCACGCTTTTATTCAGCTACTAGAATGTTAAATTTAGATTCTGGATCCCAACACTGAATCATATTCAGTACGCTCAATTTCAATAACAAGTACAATATACAGTGTATTCCCGATTATCCGGGTTAATGGAGGGTGGGTGGGTAGTAGCACGAATTATAGAAAAACACGGATAATCCGATTCCTTTCATATTTTATAGTATTTTCTAAATATAATACTACTTGCTTTTCTACTTATTAATTTATTTATGTAATACGTCTTTTTTTTTACCGAATCTTTGGTATGTTTTTTGATATCACTACGAATTTTTCTAACAGCTCTTATATCATTGTATCCATAATTCCATTGATTCCTATAATATAGCAAAATGTCGACACACGGTAGCGCTGTGCCGTGTTTAATCAGATCACTAGGCTCTTCTACGCTCTTTTAATCTTCAACTTCTAACTAAGGTTGAATCGTAGAAGTATATATGATATCTTTGTCACACGTTCGATCAATCCTTGGTTCGCGTAAATCACTTTTAAACCACTCTAGAAGATTTTCTTCATCAACTTCCTCAAATCCCTTTAAATTTGCCGTTTAAGTACCGTATTTTTCGGACCATAAGACCCATCTTTTTACAAGAAATAATCGACTTAAAATTCGGTGGCGTCTTATGGTCCGAAGTTAACATAATATATATATATATATATATATATATATATATATATATATATATATATATATATATATATATATATATATATATATATATATATATATATATATATACAGTCGAACCTCCATGTATCGAACTTCCCCATATCGAAATTTTATATGTATCGAAATCTTAGCAAATCTCCATGTTCATTACATAGAAAAACTGTTTCTATATATCGAAAAAATCTCTATATATCGAAATTTGTTTTCAAGATATATTAGGAGATTTTATTCCTCTTTAGAATAAAATCTCCCAATTTTGGCGTTTGAAACAATACGTCGTGGACTTCAATTCGCGGAAAATGTCCCCGAGGAAGTTTTTAGTGGACTGAATAAATGCGAACATTTCTTTGATGAACTTTTTGCAAAACTGGCTGTTCAGCAAGATATTCGTAGTTTTTTTAAAAAGAATGTAACTGTGATCATTGTAACCACTGTCTGGATTATTGTTATTTTTTAAATTTATGTAGTACTCAATAAATCTTTCATATTAATCTCATTTTTTAGTTATTAACTTTCATTTAATGTGATTAGCCAATAAATTAGAAATGGAGTTTCATATACGAAAATTAGCTTTAATTTTAATGTTTAGGAGAATTATGATAAAACTAAGATCAATTCTATATATCGAAATTTCTATATATCGAATTTTTTTCCGGCAATTTGCTACTTGATATATGAAGGTTCGACTGTATATATATATATATATATATATATATATATATATATATATATATATATATATATATATATATATATATATATATATATATATATACACTGCTGGCCACTGTAAATGCAACATCCTGCATGAAACATGCAAATAACATGAAATTTACAACATGCATTAGCGGAGGTGAGATATGTAAATGATTAGAATTTCAGCGCAGACGCACATCACTCGCGCTTGTGGCGCCACTTCAAAGCGCTATTTAAGGCTTGGAGATTTCGACGATTTCAAGTTCGGCAATCGTGTTTTTCTTGTGGTTTTTCAAAAAAACGATCAATTATGCCTCGTCGAAAACAGCGATCATCTTTTGATCAAGTATCCGAGTTCGACAGAGGAAGGATAGTGGCCTACCGAGATAGTGGATTATCTTTCAGGGAAATCGGTAGTCGTGTTGGACGAAACCAAACTGTAATGCGGATATGTGATCGTTGGATGCAGGAGGGTACGACGGACCGGCATGTTCGATCGCACCCACCTCAGCGCACCACTTCACGTGATGACAGGCAAATTGTGCGCATGGCAGTGACGGATCGCTCAGTCACATCACGAACCATAGCACAGCACATGCAGTCTGTAATGCATCATCCAGTGTCTGCGCGTACCATTCGACGCCGTTTACAGCAGAGTGGTCTGTCCGCAAGACGTCCATTGCTTTGTCTACCCTTGACGCAGAACCACAGACGTCTCCGCTGCCAATGGTGCGATGACAGAAGGATGTGGACGGAAGAATGGAATGAAATTTTCTTTACTGACGAGTCACGCTTCTGTCTGCAACACCACGATGGTCGCATTCGAGTCTGGAGACACCGTGAAGAGAGGATGCTGAACAGCTGCGTTATGCACCGCCACACTGGTCCTGCACCGGGTATTATGGTATGGGGCGGTATTGGATATCACTCTCGCACACCTCCAGTACGCATTGCCGGTACTTTAAACTGCCAGCGCTATATCTCCGAGGTGTTGGAACCAGTTGTCCTTCCTTACCTTCAGGGCTTGCCCACAGCCATATTTCAACAGGATAATGCGCGACCACACGTGGCACGCATTGTCCAACGGTTCTTCGTCAATCGCCAGATTGAATTGCTTCCCTGGCCGCCTCGCTCTCCGGATCTTTAGCCGATAGAAAACATGTCATCCATGGTTGCTCTACTATTGACCCAGATTCCATCCCCAGCTGCCACAGCAGATCAACTTTGGCAACGTGTGGAAGCTGCTTGGTCTGCTGTACCCCAAGAACTCATCCAAAGTCTCTTTGAATCAATGCCGAGGCGTGTGGCAGCGGTGATCTCCAACAATGGTGGCTACTCTGGCTACTGATTTTGGCAGGAACCACACTTCACAGAAGTCTATAAATTTAATCATTTGATACTTGGTCAACATGTTATCTACAAAATAAATTTTGTTGTGATATCTCTTGTCTTTCTTGGTGTTGCAATTTGGGTGGCCAGCAGTGTATTATAAATACCTTTTTTGGAAATGCCATAGCCGCGATTTTTAAACCTCTTAAAAATTTAATAGACATCGGATTATTCTTGTTTTTCGATTATTCGTGTTGCTTAGGGATTGCAGAACAGTTCGGATATCCGGGTAGCATATTTTGAAAGACTAGTGATCTCGGCACTCGCTTGCCGGTTTGACGAAAGCATCAGTTTCGCCATCTGTTGACTTATATAGGAATCTTTTTATTATAAGTTTTTTTTTTACTTCTACGTAATTTAGTATGTTTTAAAATCTGAATTTCATATATAACACAGGATTTAAAGAGATTTTAACAAAATAAATAAATGAATAAATTGAAATAAGTATATTATTGAATTTTAAATTTACTTTCTTCAAATATCCACAATAATTTTAATTTTTAAAACTTTAATGTTAATTAGAAAATAAATGTATTTAATAGACTTTAATTAAAAAAATTAAGTTGCATAAATTAAAAAATTTAAAGTTTTAAATTCTAATAATTTAAATTTATTTTAATATATAATTTTTAAAAAATCAAATTTTAAATTAATCAAATTTTTAAAATATAAAAATTTATTTTAATGTGGTTACATTTTTATGCTAAATTATTGAATATATGAGGGAATGATGCGGAGTATGAAGGAATGACAGATCACTATTAAAGTTGACTATTTTCATATAACAAACTAGTTTTGATGTAATTATTAGTAGGCAAGAATAATACATTATTTTAATAATGGTTTATTTAATTATAGTAAAAATTTTATCCATAAATAGGCACATGTAAAATTATTTATCAAGAAATTTATATTGGCTTTCTCTGCTATTACAAGGTGTAGGCTGGGGCAGTTCAAATTTAATACCTATCAAGCTGTAAGCATGAATGTCCTTTGTCATGCATATCTGTAGTTTCCTGTTGAAACCATTACATTTATAGTGAAATTTTCAATGTCTACTAATAGGATCTCTCCAGAATACAGTGTTTTATCATAATTTATCATCACCTACTCACCAACTTTGTATTTAGTGTTTTTGATCTTTCGATCTTTCTTTGCTGTAGATTTTTTTTGTTTTATTTTCAGAATTTAATTGAAAATAAGAGCATTTGAAAATCTTGCACTGAAAGCAAGAAAGTGAATGAAAGTCTAGTACTGTATGTGCTGAAGTATATACAATCTGATAAAAATGGTTCTAAATCTTTTTCAAAACAAATATGATTACTTTCAATTATACAAAACAAGTACGATTACTTACACATCTTAAATTTTTTTTTCTAATTTTCTAGGCTTTAAAACATATTGTATTAAGTAATTTCGTGTTTTCAAATCAGGAATACTATATTCAATGCAATATTTTAACTTGAACCCATACAGATCCCACTTTCAAACTTATACAATCATTTCAGTACTATATAAAGTATTATTAAAAAAAAATTGAAAATTTTTCAAGCGGCGCATTTTGAAAAATTCAAATTTTAAAATTAAATAAAATAAAATTTTCTAAGCCCTAATTGTGTTATATATCATTGAAAAAGGTTTTGAAAATTGCTTTAAAATGCCACCAATCTTAGCTCTCTAGCTCTTATTGTTGAAATATTTTTGGATAATTGAATTAAAACACAAGGAGTGCGGTAACGAAGAAGTGAAAACATTCTTTCACTTCTGAATGTATTTGATTTCGTAATGTCATTTTGTAATGTCTGAATGATTATATTTGGATGTAAATATATTTATACATAGCATATTTATACATGTATATAGCGTAATACATGAATATATAATATATTTATATTAAATTGAAATAGATTGAATTTGATTATTAAATTTGAATTTATTCTTATTTATTGAAATAGACTGCAAAAATTTTTTTCACTTGAGTAATTTGTATGATTTTTTAATCTGATTTTCTTTAATTTTAGTGACGCTATCTACTGGAAAAATAAACTAATAACATAGGTTTATAATTGAATCATCTTTCCTTTTTTCGTTGGCTTTGCAAAATATGAAGTAACAAATTTAGCATTTTCAAATTATTAATTAATAAATAAGTAAAAATTATTGTGGATATTTGAAGAAAGTAAATTTAAAATTCAATAATATACTTATTTCAATTTATTCATTTATTTATTTTGTTAAAATCTTTTTAAATCCTGTGTTATATATGTAATTCAGATTTTAAAACATACTAAATTACGTAGAAGTAAAAAAAAAAACTTATAATAAAAAGATTCCTATATATGTCAACAGATGGTGAAACTGATGCTTTCGTCAAACCGGCAAGCGAGTGCCGAGATCGCTAGTCTTTCAAAATATGCATCCGGGTACCTGTAGGAAATTATTGGAACTGAAAACATGGGTCCGATGGTTGTAGAACCGGGTATTCGAAAGTAGTCAATCTTAGGTTTAAAAAAATAACATTTTAATGGATATAAACAGTTTTACTATGCTTAACAATTTTTACTATTAAATATTTGGAACCTTTTGTCTTAAGTGCAGCTACTAGATCCTTCTCAACCATCGCAGATGTCAACCCTCTACTGCTGTCAAAAGATATGTCAAAGAGTGTCATTTGCTTTTCTTGATTTATTCATATAAAATTTTCAAAAGAAGTTTTATCTATTGCAGTTATTTAAAAAAAAATCAGGTAGTTTCTTCTAACGAAATTACCGCGGGTTATTAACGTAGGATTACAGAAGGTCATTCGCACTTAATGGAAACGATTTTGATAGTTACGTTTTATGTATAAATGCCATATTTTTTGCGGCGATTTGCTTTTATCTGATAGCCATGGTTCTTGACAATAGCTCTAGCTCGAATTTTCCCACGAAAGTAAACTTTTTCTTAGCACTGTCATGTCAATTTTACACCATTCCTCTTGGACCGTTTTCCAAAGTCCGTTCAGTGTTCTTGGATGCCGTTTTCGTAAGGCTCGCTTTAATAAACTGAAAGCACAAAATTCCCTTGGAGAAACGTCAGGTGATTTTACAGATATTTCCTTAAATGGGATACACTTTATTCCTGTTTCTGATTCTTTCTTTGCTAAATAAGCGGCAGTTGATTTAAGGGTGTGACTAGAGGCTTTCGGAATATGAAGCTGAACTTTATCAATGTCCTTTCCATATAATACTTGAATTTTTTCTTCAAAAATTGGTTCTAAAATATTCTGCTGATAATAGAGTGAACTAGTTTTGGCTTTATTTGAGACTTTTTTCATTTTTAATTTGCCATTGTAACAAAATCCTGCAACTATCATGAATCCCTTCGGTAACTTTTCTGTACTTTTCTTTCAAACAACTGTAATGCGGATACGTGATCGTTGGATGCAGGAGGGTACGACGGACCGGCGTGTTCGATCGCATCCACCTCAGCGCACCACTTCACGTGATGACAGGCAAATTGTGCGCATGGCAGTGACGGATCGCTCAGTCACATCACGAACCATAGCACAGCACATGCAGTCTGTAACGCATCATCCAGTGTCTGCGCGTGCCATTCGACGCCGTTTACAGCAGAGTGGTCTGTCCGCAAGACGTCCATTGCTTTGTCTACCCTTGACGCAGAACCACAGACGTCTCCGCCGCCAATGGTGCGATGACAGAAGGATGTGGACGGTAGAATGGAATGAAATTGTCTTTACTGACGAGTCACGCTTCTGTCTGCAACACCACGATGGTCGCATTCGAGTCTGGAGACACCGTGAAGAGAGGATGCTGAACAGCTGCGTTATGCACCGCCACACTGGTCCTGCACCGGGTATTATGGTATGGGGCGGTATTGGATATCACTCTCGCACACCTCTAGTACGCATTGCCGGTACTTTAAACAGCCAGCGCTACATCTCCGAGGTGTTGGAGCTAGTTGTCCTTCCTTACCTTCAGGGCTTGCCCACAGCAATATTTCAACAGGATAATGCGCGACCACACTTGGCACGCATTGTCCAACGGTTCTTCGTCAATCGCCAGATTGAATTGCTTCCCTGGCCGCCTCGCTCTCCGGATCTTTTGCCGATAGAAATCATGTGGTCCATGGTTGCTCTACGATTGACCCAGATTCCATCCCCAGCTGCCACAGCAGATCAACTTTGGCAACGTGTGGAAGCTGCTTGGTCTGCTGTACCCCAAGAACTCATCCAAAGTCTCTTTGAATCAATGCCGAGGCGTGTGGCAGCGGTGATCTCCAGCAATGGCGGCTACTCTGGCTACTGATTTTGGCAGGAACCACACTTCACAGAAGTCTATAAATTTAATCATTTGATACTTGGTCAACATGTTATCTACAAAATAAATTTTGTTGTGATATCTCTTGTCTTTCTTGGTGTTGCAATTTGGGTGGCCAGCAGTGTATTATAAATACCTTTTTTGGAATAGCCGCGATTTTTAAACCTCTTAAAAATTTGTTGAGACGAATATTTCTCGACGGAAAGTGCAGTTACGTAATCTTCGAGCTATCTGTCAATTTTAGGAAACATTTTCTAAATAAATCTTTATTTTACATTCCAAAAAAAAAAAAAAAAACAGTAGCATACGATTATTGTGAAGTTGCCAAATTTTTATCTTAAAATGCAATCGACAGAAATAAATTACAAAATCATTGCCATAAAATGCGAACGACCTTCTGTACTTAACGTTGATTACCTCTTTTGTATATGTATGTATGCATCTATATACATGTACGTATATATATATATATATATATATATATATATATATATATGTGTGTAATTCCAAATTGTGACGCATTTTGGTACTTTTCTGTATAAATGTTTACTGCTTGACTAAGCGATACAGACTGAGTTTGGCGCGCTGCCAAAATTATAACTCGCGATGCAGGACATCTGAAATTTTGCTTTCCGGAGGACCGTTATGAAGGAACGTAATCCTACGTTAAAATGATTACATTTTATATTATTTAAAATTATGCAATGTAGTCTACGACGAATTTCTAATCTAGTGGAAAACTGAAAATATAAACATAATTTTCACAGTTAATTTGGTAATTTCGGGTTTTAGAACCCATTTCCTTAAATTATTTTCCATAAGATTAAAGTAAAATAAAATATAATTTTTAGTTACGCTATAAACTAAAATTTTTTACATTATAAATAAATGAAGTTTTTTTATTCATATTTAGAGCAAATGTGTTGTTGTGGTCATACATAATTCAAACCCGGGTAATCGGTTCTTAAAAATATTCTGAATTCTTAGTCCTATTCTGCATATCCTAGTGTTACTCCTCCCCTTCATTAACCCGGATAATCGGGATTACACTGTAGGAGCAAAAAATGATCGTTAATTTAATTATTTACAGGGGTGAGCTTTTTTCAAATTGACTTCAACATTTTTGTCATATGGCAATGCAACAGCTCGCGTATTTTGGGCATTATATTTTAACATTTTTTTTGGCCAAAATTACGTCGACAAATATTTTTGTTGCGGATTATTTTTTCTATCAGTCAATACAAATGCTTGCGTGTTTTGCGTGTGCTGTATATTTTAACAGTTTTTGTGTCAGTTGCGTTGACGAATACATTTGCTACTGGTGATAGAATTTACCAGCTACTCTATTTATATATGTGTAGGTTTTTTCCAAATTGTGGTATCGTAATTCCTCTTTCTTTTTCTACTTTGGATAAAAAATTCCTTCTTTTATCCAAATATTCAGCGAAATTTAATTAATTTTACTGATCTTTGGAGTTAAGGGAAATAAAATCATCAGAATGCTGTATATATATATATACATACACAGGACTAGATTTGAGGCGGAACGCGCCGAAACGGCGTTCCGGTACCTCTCTTTAGGTACCTCTCTTTATCAATAATTTGGAATACCCCCCCCACCCCCACCCCGGAATTTTACCGTTCCGGCACCTCTATTTCTAGAAATCTAGCATTGTATATACACACACACACATATATATATATATATATCTATGGCTTAGTACAAGAAGTGCCTAGTTTTTTCCAAGATGACTTTGTTTGTTTATTTCTCTTTAAAAAAAATATTATTTTCAATGTAAGAAGTACCGAAGTCTGTCCGATGCTTTAAAAGTGTTTTCTAAACCATTGTACAGACTTCTTAGATTGGTACTTCTTAGATTGAAAATAATTTTTTTTTAAAGAGACAAGCAAACAAAGTCATCTTGGAGAAAATTGACTTAGGCACTTCTTGTACCAAGCCACAGATATATATATATATATATATATATTTATTTACATACATACATACATACATATAATATATATATATATATATATATATATATATATATATATATTAGGCTAAGTGTAACTCCAGCCATGTAAATATGATCTAGTTTTCCCTTTCAGGTTATAATTTAAGGACGTGGTGTGATGGGGATATTACTTACTTACACACACACACACACACATATATATATATATGTATATATATATATTATATATATATATATATATATATATATATATATATAAATATATATATATATATATATAAATATATATAATATATATAAATATATATATACGTACACACACACACCTTAATCTCCGCCTATGATCCGTAGCGGCGTATTTTCCGCAGAGAAGTTTGCCTCCTGCTCGCGTGCTTTCTTTCAATGTACCTCCTGTCGTTAAGGAATGGCTTTATCTGCCGACGCATTTGAAATGTTGAATTTTCATTCCAAACAATGCATACAAGAAGATACGAAGAAAAAAGTCATTGTTATCATAATATTCAATAGCAGCATCAATAGTAACGTCTTATCCGACAATAAAACATTGGAATGGTACTGAAGTGTACGCGGTACGGGGTCGACGAATAGGTAGTTATAAGCCCTCTGTATGTGCTAGAATTTTACTCCCTTCCCTTTGATATTATGGCAGATTATTGGACAACATTTCAGATTCTATTTGGATCTCAGCCAAATAATTGACAGTCAATAGCGAGGATATCTTACTTGACAACCCCAGTCTATTATTCTGTAATGCAATGCGGATTTTCTGTCACTTAAGGTGTCACCTTTTTTCCATAAAGATAAATATCTTAGACGTCAATGTTCTGAACAATAAACATTATATATATATATATATATATATATATATACCGGGTGGCCATAATTAAACTGACAGTGCGCACAGTGTTCTGTAGCGCGATCTATTTGCGAGAATGACGCCACATTTTGGAGGAAGATTAAACAAGACGGGGGGCGAAGGATTCCGCGAAAAAATAAATTAGTACCAAAAGTCACCGCTAGGAGAATATTTGGCGCTGTGTAATAGAAAATAGAGTGTTAACAAATGCAAATTAATACGGAATAAAATTACCTTTTATTATGCACATTTTCTTATTTAGTTCAAGTGCAATATGGCAAAACTTTTAAAAAAGCGTAAAATCTACATAAACACCGATAAAGTCTCGTGATCTGCAATATCACGTACGCTGAGCAGAAGAAGAAGTTCTTTATTCAAATTTCACGTTACATCCATTGGCACAGTGCCAGCTGCTTGGGTTTTAAAAGGCAATGTGTTACGTTTCGAATCAATCGGATTGAAAGTTTATGTGCAATGTCTCCTTCTTTAGTCGAGCGTGCGTTACTGGTCAAATTCTTTTACCTCAATCAGTGCAACGCGTCAGCCGCTCTTCGTGCTTTTAGAACGCACAAAAAAATGTGTAAAGGTAACGGTCCTGTGTCAGTTAATGGGCTAAAAGCAATGGTTGCGACGTTTGAGAAAACAGGTTCTCTGAAGGTTCAGTCAGGCAGAGGACGAAAACCTGTACCACAGGATACAATCGAAGCAGTTGCCACGGCGATTGTCGACAGAGGACCAGACAATATTGCTGCCACCTCTAGCGCTCGTGGATTAGCTCGGAATATGGATATGCCTTACAGTACGGTATGGAAAATCTTACGAAAGATTATCAACTTCTATCCGTACAAGATCAGCCGTGTACAGGAGTTACTGTACCCCGACCATGATAAGCGATTGACTTTTGCTCTCACCTTTCTTGCCAGAATGGAGGTGGATGATACTTGGCCGTGGAAAATCTTATGGGGAGACGAGGCCCACTTTTACCTGCATGGAACTGTGAATACCCAGAACTGCCGAATTTGGGATGACAAATCACCACATGCAGTCACAGAAATTCCCTTACATTCACCAAAGGTAACTGTTTGGTGTGGGTTCACAGCGGAATTTATTGTATCCAAATATTCCCCTAGCGGTGACTTTTGGAACTAATTTATTTTTTCGCGGAATCCTTCGTCCCCCGTCTTGTTTAATCTTCCTACAAAATGTGGCGTCATTCTCGCAAATAGATCGCGCTACAGAACACTGTGAGCACTGTCAGTTTAATTATGGCCACCCGGTATATATATATATATATATGTACCGGGTGTCCCAAAAATAACCGACGATTTGAAAAATCTATTAAAGCAAAACGGAAGGCGATAGAAATGTACGGTTTGCTGCATTCTGCTTAGGTAAACAGGGAATTTATTCTCACCAATTTTCAAAATTAGTTACAAAGTTCGTCAACAGTGAACGAACTTTGTAACTAATTTTGTTACAAAGTTCGTTCACTGTTGTTCGTGACTGTGAAAATATTTTCACAGTCAGCAGCGGCAATGCTGACTGTGAAAAATCTATAAAACAATGTTTTCAAAATAACCACCGTTTGCAGCAACAACGTGGCGCAGTCTGAGGTCAAAATTCCCAGACGCCCGAGCAATTATTTCAGTTTGAATGTTCTGACAAACAGCAGAGATGTATTGTTCCAGTTCATCTACAGTTTGCGGATTGTGACGATACACCTGGTCTTTGAAGTACCACCAAAGAAAAAAATCGAATGGCGTCAAATCTGGCGAATAGGGAGGCCAATCCATGCCACTTTGCGTATGCTTCTTGCTTTGAAAGCATTGTTTTATAGTTTTTCCCAGTCAGCAGCGCCATCTGTTGACGAACTTTGTAACTAATTTTGAAAATTGGTGAGAATAAGTTCCCTGGTTACCTAAGCAGAATGCAGCAAACCGTACATTTTTATCATCATCCGTTTATCTTTAATTAATTTTTCAAATCGTAGGTCATTTTTGGGACACCCGGTATATATATATGTATGTATGTATGTATACATTGTAAGGATATATATGTAATTTGGTTATATGTAATAAGGAATTTGAAATAAAAGTGCCCACACATACACACAAACCTATATCTATATCTATATCTACGTCTCTCTCTCTCTCTCTCTCTCTCTCTATATATATATATATATATATATATATATATATATATATATATATATATATATATATATATATATATATATATATATATATATTGTAAGGATATATGTAATTTGGATATATGTAATGATAAATTCGAAATAAAAGCGCCCACACACCCACACCTATATCTATATCTATATCTATATATATATATATATATATATATATATATATATATATATATATATATATATATACATATATATATATATATATATATATATATATATATATATATATATATATATATATATATATATATATATATGTTGCTTTTTAAAACAATCACTCAAACTTTTATGTAGTTTCGAAACGAATATCTAATATATCTAAGAAACGTAGGAATACTTACTGAAAACCTTTCTTGTTAAAAATTGTCATTCTTATCATATTTATTTTTTTAAACTCGTAGGTAATAGGTTGAGAAGTATTTAAAAGTGTAATCAACAACGCATGAAAGAAGGTGCAGTCAGTTAATAACTCAGTGTCTTTAATACTGAATTTTAGAGAGCGGTCACACGAAGTTTCAATAACAGTCCATAACAGCAAAAATAGATTGCATATTTAAAATTATTCAATCTAGTCTTTGACGAATTTCTAATTTAGTGGCAAACTGAAAATAACAACACAATCTTCACAGAGAATTCGGTAATTTCGACTTTTAGAACACATCCTTAAACTAACTTTAATTAAAATGAATCTGAAGGAAATATATTTTATACATACGTTTTAAAATAAAATTCTTTACATTATAAATAAATGAAATTTTTTATTAATATTTAGGGAAAATGTGTTGTGGTTACGAATTATTCAAACCCGGGTACCCGGATCTCAAAAATTTGAGAATCGAAATCCGGTTTTGAATTCTTTGTGCGATTCTGCTTGTGATATTCACTTTCATTATAAGGTGGTTCACGGTCAGTATTAAATTGCCCATCACTGATTCAAAGCATTCATTTAAGACATTACATCCACCATTCATCTTCTCTTTCAGGAGTGAGCCAAGAATCGGGGTACGTCATCGAGTGCATCAGAGATATGATACCGATGCAGGTGAGTGACTCTGAATCGATTAATTACTTTCTTCTCTCGCTTAATGACGAGAAAAAGTTAATGCATTCAAAATTTTCAGCACACCTGGAAAAGAAAAAACGTTGTGCCTAATGTTCCGTACTCGTCTTGCTTGGCAGATGACCAAAAAGTAAAATAACTTTTGACCTTAGCGTTAAAGTTTAAATAGTATCAAAGTTAAAGAGTATCGTTTTATAAAGGTATATTAGATTCGAAAGCTTTTACGAACATTAAAGGCGTAGGCAGACAGTGAGTTTCTTTTAATGACTCTGATAATTTTGGGGACATTTATACCTCGATTTCTATTATAGTTTCGTTTGATTGTTATTTTTGATATTTTGAGTACAAAAAGGGTTTATCATAATGACATTTATGAGTGTTAATTTAATTGCTGTATTCATCTATGTGTAAAAAGGTTTCTTCTAAATATCTACTGAGCTGTAGCTATTGCGTAACTATCACGCGCAGAAATAATTTTTTTTCAGCAAAATTATGGGATTAAAAGGGATTTTATCTTATCAGGAATTTATTTTATGTAAATTTTTCTTGAAAGGAAGTGAAATAACAATTAGGAAGACAAGCGTAAGGTGAACGTCAGTTGGCTGAATTAAACCTTCCATCACGTTCTCCATCATGTTGAAACTTATAGCTCAGGGTTGGTGAAGATAAACAGTGTTAAGAGCCTAATTTGAATATCTACATAGTTTTAAAAGATCCAAAAACAGAGATAAGGTTATGTTGCATATGAAATACTGCATCTGGTTCGTGAGCCACTGTTTGCCCACTAATGCTATAGCTACTTCGCGAATGTAGGTAAAGTAAAATAACCGAATCTGAAAAAGAATAACTATCTCGGGGTGTAATAAGTCAGTTATCTTCAAATGTGGTTACAGGTGCTAGAGCAATGGTTTTCAACCTTGTGCCCGCGAAGGTGTTGGAATGCGTCCGACTTCATTTTGAAATTTCTTTTACATATTTTATTATGTGCTGCGTTGAGTTAAAATTTGCAAAACACAGACAACACGCCACAGACAACAGCACACTGGTCGTCATTCGGCGACAACCTACTCACATATATACATACATACACACACACACACACACACACACACACACACATATATATATATATATATGTGTGTGTGTGTGTGTATGTATGAATGTATATATGTGAATATCTGGACGATTGCTGAAGAACGGGAATATTATCTGCCATTTCCAATTACGAAAAATTATCTAATTTAGTTCAAAGTCAAAAATTTCATCAAATTTAAAGAAAAGTATTTATGAGTAATAAATCCCTTTATGCTACTAATTTTTTTCCATGTACCTACTTATAAAATAATCAAAATTTTATTTATGTTTCTTCTTTATTTTATTTTATTTTTTTCAAAACATAATCATTGTAATAATATTAGAAGTTTGGTAACGTACTGTTGAAGAATAAAATATTTCTATTATGTAAATAATAATCATCGGTGGTGCAAAGACCATCGGTTGTGCCCGCCATTCTCTCAAAAACTTCGATGTGCTATGGACCACGGGAAGGTTGAGAACTACTGTGCTACTATTTAATCTGCTATATATATACAGGGTGTCCAGAATTAAAGTCCCACTTTCAAAAGGCTGCTAAAAAAGAACCACTGGTCAGAATGACTTCAAATTTGAACTGAATATACTGGAAGAAGGGGGAAACGATTTGGCATAATAAAAGAAAAGTTCCAAAATGTTACAGCACCATCTACTGATACATTTTGGAACTTTTCTTTTATTATGCCAAATCGTTTCCCCCTTCTTCCAGTATATTCAGTTCAAATTTGAAGTCATTCTGACCAGTGGTTCTTTTTTTGCAGCCTTTTGAAAGTGGGACTTTAATTATGGACACCCTATATATATATATATATATATATATATATATATATATATATATATATATATATATATACATGAAACTTTTGAATTATTCGGTTATTCTCTAAAAGAATTCGTGAAATCCGTTGCGTAACACAGTTTGAAAATAAAGCTTTGATGTATTTATTCAGCATGGGTTAAACATTTAAATTTCTCGGATAGCACGTTACACGTTTTAAAAATTTACATTTGAATGCCTCGAATAACCTTGGATAGTTATATAAGAATGAAAAAATAAATAAAAACTTAAGTTTTGTTACTTATGTGCATTAACTATGTTATATATTTGATATGCAGCTCAGGAAAACCACAAGGTTGGACACCCATGGTGTAAAGCGTTTAGCAGTTTAAAACGTGGCATCTCTCTGAACATGAACATAGATTTGATCTGATAATTTTGGAGAATGTCAGTCAAGTCGAGTACTTTTTGTTCAAGAATAAACATCTCAAACGTTGCATTGTCTCAGTTTCAAATTCAGCTCCCACAGTTCTTTGAGCGAAAGAATCGGAAATATTTATAAAGTACCTGTTTGTAAATAATTTAGATTCCCATGTATTCGAAGCATATGAAGAACTAAAATTAATGACCAATAATAGACATGTATTTTCATATTTATATCGTAATAGACAAGAATTTTCACAATTACAGATTATTTTAATTTGGTCGAATTCAGTATCATTAGGTACAAAGTTGTGTTAGGCCGTCTGCACACGGAGCAACTCAAAAGAAACTGATAACTGACGGGTTTGTAACCAGTTGCGCCGTGTGCGTGGCTCCATTCAATTACATAGGTTACGACTCATCACGGACTGATTTGTGATTGGAGTCAGTTATCAGTTTCTTTTGAGTTGCCCCGTGTGCAGACGGCCTTAAACTAATAAAAGAGGAAGCCTCAGGAGCTTCAGGAAGAGTAGTGGTAACTACAGCGATAAGTAAAACTTCAGTGATCAGTAAAAAACGAAAGTAGGAAGGAAAATAGAAAGTGGGGAAAACAAAAAGCTTTGATAGTACAAGTAAAGGTAAAACATGGAAAAAGAGACCGAGCGAACAAAGAACAGGACAAACAATTTAAAGTTACGAGCAAGAATGGCACAGGGCCGCTTCTTGCTAGCTGGGTCAGCAGGGTCGTAATCAGCAAGATTTTTGATAAGATCATTTGGTAAATCTTTATGGAAGTTAATAGCAAGATTTGGAAGATCGTTTTGAATAGTGGGGAGATTTATCTCCCTATAAATATAAACATTGCGAAAATATCATGGGGAGTTAGCGACTTGCCGAATAGTCATGTTTTGAGCAACAGCCAGAATTTTTGTGTTGGAATCCGCTGCATATACGACCAAACTGGTCAGCCATACGCAAGTAAGGGTCTTAAGAAAAATTTATAAATGAGAATTTTGTAACTAAAGTTCAATTTACTATTTCGGGCAATTAAGGGGTAAAGTTGTTTTTTAGCATTAAAAGAGGAAGTTATATGAATGTATGCTTTTATATCTTCCGCATATGAGAGAACGAAGAAATTTGGTATTTATGTAAAATTTTGAATACGAATGTTTGAAAAGCTGAATATTTTGAAATATCAGACATTCAAAATATGAAAAACTCTGTGATTGGTCTAGCAGATTAATATATACATCTATATAGACTTTAACCTTTCTACTTAATTTTATTTCCTTTCATACACAAAATATTTAAATGCCTTTATTTGCAAGAATCCTTTAGTTTTTGTTCACATCAAACCTCAGGGAATTACCATTACATCATTTTTCTTCCAGATTTTCAACGATTGCTGCATGCGTGAAAACAACTGCACAATTACAAGACAACAGAACAAAGTGAGTTAATTTTTATCCTTGAATATAAATTATTTAGCGTCTGGGCAGACAAAATTCATGCAAATTTGAGACAAACATTTTCTTCTACTTAATTTCGATTCTCGTATGCGAGGTAACTTCTGATTAGGATATGCTAATCTGTTTGATTTATTACACCTTGCTCAGAAAACGCTGCAGGAGTCCTTGCATAATTTTAGAAAAGGTCATAAACCTAAAACATGGCCTTAAACATTCAGTTGCTTGATGTATTCAATAGACGAAGTCACATGTGTTGCTTAGGGCTTGAGGTAGCCTAGTAGTAAAGCGTCGGCTTTCGATGCTGAGGGTGCTCGGATCGAATCCCGACAAACGCCATAAAATATCTCCGTGTCTAGACCGGATATAGGCACGTTAAATCCGTAGTCGGGAAAGACCCTCTATGAGGCCAGAGAGGGTGGAAGATGGTACGATCCCCCCAGACGCCGCCCCTGAGGATGCTCTGTCAAAATTGTAGTGGCGCCTGGCTAAATGGGACTCCGACCCCTGTGGTGCCATGTAAACCGGAGCCGCACCCCTCCGCCCGCTAGTCTGTATGGACCTGGTCTGGAATAAATTCCGGCTAGGGGGCATTGGAAACAACAACAACTGCAACAATACGTGTTTCTTAAAATGCTGTTGAGGATGAATGATGTAAAATTATGATGATGAAATGATGGCATTGCTTAAAAGTTCACTTAAAATAATGAAATTCAGTTGAAGAAATTGAAAATTTGTTGACTTTTGACTTTCGAAACTAGCATTAAACTGGTTGCTTTTAACGTTAGTTTTATCTTTAACCTTTTCCTTACGGGGTGGGATAGCATGTATCCCAAGAATACGGGCCTAAGAATGAATATACATATACATATATATATATATATATATATATATATATATATATATATATATATATATATATATATATATATTTATATATACGAACATATATATATACAGGGTGGTCATAAAGAAACATTGCTGATATATGGACCTCTAGAGGCTGTTCCGTTCAACCGAACGGGATGAGATTTCAGATATAGTTATTCAGAGGTATGAGCTCAGGATTCTGTGAACGGCAAACAAGTGGCGCTCACGGTTACGGTTATAGGTACAGAAACTCGAAATTTTCAAATGTCAACACCCGTATTTTCCCATCGCAAAATGCTCAGCGCATGCAAAAACCCCAAAGAGCGTTGGAACGGTACGTGTATCACAAAAAAAAAAAACGGACGCGTTATGCACGCACAAAAAAAAGCTCTGCGAACGGCCAAAAAAAAAAACCGATATATGGACCTCTAGCGGCCGTTCCGTTCATCCTATCGAGATGAGATTTCAGATATAGTTATTCAGATGTATGAGCTCGGGATTCTGAGAACGGCAAACAAGTGACGCTCACGATTACGGTTATAGGTATAGAAACTCGAAATTTTCAAATAGCAACGCCCACTTTATCCCGTCGCAAAATGCTCAGCGCATACGAAAACCCTAAAAAGCGTTAGAACGGCACGTGTATCACAAAAAGCGGACGCGTTATGCACACACAAAAAGCAGCTCTGCAAATGGCTAACAAAAAGACGATCAGAAAGCTTTTTATCGGTTTTCTAAGCTGAATATCTGGAGAACAGTGTTCTGTGATTGGTTTCTAGCCTCTGTCATATGCAAATTTCCTCCGTGCTCCCCGATCGTGTCTTTGTTGGCCGTTCGCAGAGCTGTTTTTTGTGCGTGTATAACGCATCCGTTTTTTCTTATACACTTACCGTTCCAACGCTTTTTAGGGTTTTCGAATGCGCTGAGCATTTTGTGACTGGAAAAAGTGGGTGTTGCCATTTGAAAATTTCGAGTTTCTATACATATAATCGTAACGGTGAATGTCACTGTGTTGCCGTTCTCAGAATCCCGAGCTCATACCTCTGAATAACTGTATCTGAAATCTCATTTTGATAGGTTAAACGGAATGGCCGCTAGAGTCAATATATCAGCAAAAGTTTCTTTATGACCACCCGGTATATGTACGTATGTATATATATATATATATATATATATATATGAGGCGGTGAAAGGCAAAGTGGTGTAAGTCAGTAAGTCAAGTGGTGTAAGTCAAAAGAGTTTAACTGCCAAAACTACAAAAAATTCCACCATAAATTGAACAAATTATAATTCATAACAATTATTACAATATTGCAAATAATAACTTTTTACAATTCCACTATAAATTGAGCATGGAGATTACATATTTGACCCCAGATGAAAGAAGTTGAAAATGTGACTTACACCACTTTGCCTTTCAACGCTTCATATATATATATATATGTATATATATATATATATATATATATATATATAAACCCCTTAACGGCCGTTCTTACAAAGGGGGTATGAAATTTCCAGTTCTAAAGAGGGAATCGGAAAAATTGGTCCCGTAAGCTAAAGGTTAATAGTTGTGAGGAATGAAATTCATGAGACTTCCTCACATAGCCGGTTGGTGTAGGAGTCATTGCGCTTGTTTTAGAGTCCAGAGGCACGAGGCTCGATTCTCGTTCCTGGCAGACTTTCAATCTAAAATAGCAAAAAACATGCACACAAAATTAGATGGATTTACAGCAGGACTCAGTTATTCTAACTCTCCCTTCCTTTGATACAACATCCTCCTAATTCCTTTTTTATCGCATGTTTTTATGTTTCGTGACATCGTAACGTGCATAGGCAAAGACCTGATAATTTTGGTTTGTCGTATAACGCATTCGAATAGTTTATTGCAATCTAAAATTAGATTCAAACTGGAATGGTACAATCCATATTAATACATTTCATTGTCCAGGCCATTTAATTTTCTGGCAGCATAACATATATTACCTGACCTTTCTCTTTACATTTTCTACAGCGTCTTTCATTACAGCATTGCATAGCATTTAGGTTTATACAATAAAAATAATTTTATGTTTCTCAGGGACAGGTGAAAAAACATCTATAACCGAGAAGAACGCACAACTGAAAGGGATTTCAATATAATATTTTATCTCGGCATTGTGTCCGAAATTTTATTTTAATATGGAAGTGAGGGCCCCATCCAAGGTTTAAAATCTGAATGAAAGACTGTTGAAAATTACGTGAAAAGAAGCCTTAAGGGGTTCCAGGACACAAAATTCTTCAAATTTTCGAATAAAAATGTATTCCATTAAAAATTTCTGTTTCTTTTTCTCTTAAAATGATGTTTAAATCATGTTTCTATGTTAATTAGAACAGGCGAAATTAAGTTTTTGTTTTGCAACATTCTGTTAGCAGCCAATCTTTATTGAAATCTTTAAATGCGTTTTTCTGCATGATGGGTTTTTTCACCATTTACTCGTTTTAAATTGTTTAAGTCAAGAACCGTTAAAGATAAATGGTTCAAACTTGGAGCATATCTTTTTCAATTATTTTACTTTAATTTTGATTCATGAAATTTGAAAAAATAATTACTTTTGAAAATATGTTTTTTTTAATAAGTTACATTATTTAAAAAAAAATTTTTACTCTAAATATTTTAATTTTTTAAAATTATTATTTAAAAAATACTGAATCAAAATTAAAACTTATATATTTCTGTTAATTAAATAAAAAAATTTTAAATTCGACAAATAATATTTCGAGTTATAACGATTTTAAACTACCGCACTTTTTTTTAAATTTTAAATTAAAAAAATTTTTAAAAACTTTTTGAGAAGTTTTATGATGTGGTTTTGTTTACAAATTATACGGTTAACTATCACAAAAAAATTCAAAATTTTAACTCAATAAATAAATCTTTTTTTAAATGTGTCCCGGATCCCCTTACATTAAAAACTTTTTTTTATTTATTGAGTTAAAATTTTGAATTTTTTTTGTGACGGTTAACCATATAATTTGTACACAAAATCACATCATAAAACTTCTCACAAAGTTTTTAAAAAATTTCAAGATTTAAAAAAAAAAAAAAAAAGTGGGGCAATTTAAAATCGTTATAACTCCAAATATTATTTGTCGAATTTAAAAAATTCTTCCTTTAATTAAACAGAAATATGTAAGTTTTAATTTTTATTCAGCATTTTTTAAAAATTATTAATTTTTAAAAAAATTTAATATATTTAGAGAAAAAATTTAAAAAAAAATTGGTGCAACTTATTTTTAAAAAAAATCATAATTTCAAAAGTAAATTTTTTCAAATTTGCTGAATGACAATTAAAGGAAAATAATTGAAAAAGACATGCTCCAAGTTTGAACCATTTATCTTTAACGGTTCTTGACTTATAACAATTTAAAGACGAGAAATGGTGAAAAAACCCATCACGCAGAAAAACGCATTTGAAGGTTTAAACAAAGATTGGCTGCTATTAGAATGCTGCAAACAAAAAAATTAATATCTGTTCTAATTAAGATTGAAACATAATTTAAACGTCATTTTAAGCAGAAAAGAACACAAAAGTTTTTAATGCAATAAAACTGTTTTCGAAAATTTGAAGAATTTTGTGTCTTGGATCCCCTTAAAAAAAAAAACCCCATCTCAGGTGCAAAATTATCAATCAGCGGAATTAGTATTACTCACAGGGTAAAGCAAGATAGTAAACACAGGCTCTCTAGATAAAATATCGATGACTTGGGGCTTTAGTCTCCGGCCGTACGAAAATTTCGCCGAGCGAAAATGGCGTCATCCTGACGTATGTTTGTAAAATATACCAATGAGTGTTGTTGTCGATTGAGAATTTACGTCACGATGGCGTTATTTCGCAAGTCAGAATTTTCGTTTGCCCCGAGACTATGACGCATGGTATCCAAACCACACAGCTGATAAATTATTGACAAATCTGTCGAAAAATTCAGCTCTTACGTAACGGAATCTATTATATCCCCCTTAAACCTGTTCTGCATGATGGGTTTTTTCCCCCATTTCTTGTCTTTAAATTGTTATAAGTCAAGAACCGTTTAAGATAAATGGTTGAAACTTAGAACATATCTTTTTCAACTATTTTACTTTAATTTTGATTCAGCAAATTTGAAAAAAAATATTTACTTTTGAAAATATGATTTTTTAAAAATAAGTTACATAATTTTTTTTTGGTAATTTTTAATCTAAATATTTTTAATTTAAAAAAATTAATATTCAAAATAAAGCTGAATTAAAATTAAAACCTATATATTTCTGTTTAATTAAATGAAAAATTAGGAAATTCGACAAATAATATTTCAAGTTATAACAATTTTAAATTAACCCACTTTTTTTAAAAATTTTAAATCAAAAATTTTTTTTTAAATTTTTGAGAAGTTTTATTATTTGATTTTGTTTACAAATTATATGGTTAACCATCATAAAAATATTCAAAATTTTAACTCAATAAATAAAATTTTTTTTAAAATGTGTCCCGGACCGCCTTAAATAAGGATATTACATAATGAATTTTGGATATCAGTAAAAGATGAATTTCTCCTTCTGAGTGGTAAAGGTCTGAGAATTTTAATTCTATTTGCAAATACTAATTTGGGCGAAGCTGGATTTTCGGCGGTCGCCGTGATGAAAACAAAGTATCGCGCGAAAATCACTCTGGTGAAGGAAATGAGGGTGGTTGTGCCCAGTTTGAGAAAATGTGCAGTGATCAACAGGCTCATCACTAATTATAATCAGTATAATTTGTTCATTGAAATTTTTATTGTGATCTTAAATAACTGTTTTATTTATTTTACTTAATCTTAATTTAAAAAAAATTCTAATTTGGAAAACGTAGTTGCTAGAATTTGACGTAGGGCAGGGCACTTTGAGAAAATCTGGATTTAGCAAAGGCGCGAGAATCGAAAAAGTTTGCACTATATGTTATATGAATTTACACACACACACACATTATATATATAATATACATACACTCTTAGACAAAAAAAAAAAAAGACGCACCATGGGGTAATGCATGGGGTAATGCACATGGGGTATGCAAATTGGACACAAATTGATATGCATACAGGTTTCGACGGAAAACGAAAAATTTTAAAGTTTGGCAGCCAATGAATGAGCATGTGACGCTGCAACGCATCTTAACTGCGCAAGTGGCAGGATATTAAACAGAAGAAATTTCGATTCCATGCGATATATTCTTTGCCAATTTCATTCCGTGTACTCAGGTAGACAGTAACGATACCTGCCTCGCATACAGGTGCGCGAACAATATGCGCAGGTGTCAACATTTGAGAGAGGACGTGTAGTTGGGCTCAAAGAAGCAGGTTGGTCTGATCGGCAAATCGCTCGACATTTGGATAGGAGCGATGCGACTATTAGACGATGTTGGCAGGAATGGGTGAACCATGACCACAGCGTCAAGAAGGAAGCGGTCAGCAATGAGAAATGACAGAACGTGAAGACCGAGCAATCGTCAGAGTGGCACTCATAGCCCCAGATTCATCATTATCATCGAACGTACGGGCAGCTTGTGCTTCAGTGACCACAAGGACCATTCATAGGCGGCTTAGAGAAAATGGGCTGAGCTCACGGCGCCCCTTGCGCCGACTACCATTGACCTCTG
Source organism: Dolomedes plantarius (assembly GCA_907164885.2). Taxonomy (NCBI): domain Eukaryota; kingdom Metazoa; phylum Arthropoda; class Arachnida; order Araneae; family Dolomedidae; genus Dolomedes; species Dolomedes plantarius. The sequence continues at coordinate 169,088,921 of OU015490.1, forward strand.
TACACCGACAAACCCGTTTGCAGTGGTGTCGGACACATTCGATCTGGAATGTCACTGACTGGAGTAGAACTGTCTTCAGTGATGAGTCCCGCTTCAAACTGAATCCTGATGACCAGCGAATACGTGTCTGGAGAAGCCCTGGACAGCGGTGGGATACCAACCTGATTGTCTTCCGTCATACCGACTGCTATTGCATTTCATAGGAGGACCCATTTGATTGTCATCCGCGGCACCCTTACAGCACAGCGGTACGTCGACGATATTCTACGCCCCGTTGTGTTGCCATTCGTATCACGCCATCCTGGGCTTACATTTCAGCAAGATAATGCCCGCCCGCACACGGCGAGAGTTTCTACTGCTTGTCTTCGGGCTTGCTCAACTCTACAATGTTCAGCAAGATCGTCGGATCTCTCCCCTATAGAGCATGCTTAGAGCTTTATGGGCAGGGCCCTCCAACCAGCTCGGGATTTTGACGATCTAACGCGGCAATTGGACAGAATTTGGCACGATATCCAGCAGGAGGACATCCGCCACCTCTATCAATTAATGCCAAGTCGAATAACTACTTGCATAAGGGCCAGAGGTGGACCAACGCGTAATTGACTTTTTCACTTTTTGAAGTTCTTTCTCCTCAACAAATCATCTAATGATTCTCAAATTGTAATAATTTATTTTTCTGTTCATGCGCATCCCATCTACCGATTTTCGTCCCATTCGGATAACTCCTTCTTGGTGCGTCGTTTTTTCTGTCTATTAGTATATATATATATATATATATATATATATATATATATATATATATATATATATATATATATATATATATATATATTGTATTACATTTTAACTGTAGTATTTTGCAACTTAAGATTTTTACGATTTAGTTGTTGTTCAGTTTCGTAGAAAATTTTCTTGACAGTATTCAAAATAATAAAATTTCTTTCCATAGCATTCTGAAGTAACATTTGGAAATTTTCGATAAGTTTCCCCATTCTCTTCGTATTTGTTTGCTTAAAAATTCAGATTGTCTTTAGATTTTATATTGTTGAAGTCTCTTTTAATTCACTTTAAGGGAAATACTAATCTTATTTTCCACATTCTTGAGCAACTTAAGATAATTTAAAATATGACATTGTCATGGAACGTTAACGAGGCACCGGTGAACAGAGCTTCATATCCTCAGTAAAGATAAATTTTTGTGGCTATATTTCCGTTCTCAGGATTAAAGGAAAAGTGTTGACGTTGAATGCAAAAATAAATAAATAAATAAATAAATAAATAAATAAAATACTGTAGAACCCACTTAATACGAGCACGGTTAATACGAGAGGAAGAATAAAACGTACAAATTATTTAGAAATATTGGTTTTAAATGTGTTATAATGCAAAATTTCACGTTTTATATGAGGACCTTCACGGAAATTACGAGTGCTGAAAAATCTAAACTTACTGAATATTTTTATGAATATTAATATTGCTTGTATTTGTACATAAACAATTTTGTCCTTTGAACTTTAAAAGACAATTAAATATTTTAAAGATAAAAGTTAACGATAGATCTTTGAGGTATCCCAGATTTTGTTTAAATACTAAAACAAATACAATTTACACTGAAGTAAAAGTTAGTCACTCAAACTACTTAACTTTTAGTTAAGTAGTTTGAGTGACTTTAAGTCTCAACTTTACGTCTCAACTTAAAGTTGGGATTCGTGAAAACCTTTGTCAAAGCTCTTGATAAAAATGGCCACGGATTTAAGCATTTGCGGGTACTGTTTCCAAAATTGAGTGAAGCAAAGGGGAAGGAGGCTATATTAATTGGGCCACAAATCAGAAAACTCTTGACCCAACGTTCGATGCTAAGCTCACGAATCTGGAGTTAGCTACTTGGACGTCTTTCAGAGCCATTGTTCACGGTTTTTTGGTTAACAGAAGAAACGAGATGGCTATGCTTCTAATGTGACTGGTCTACTGGACAACTACAAGAATATAGATTGTAAAATGTCACTAAAAATTAATATTTTGCACACCCACCTAGATTTTTTTCCAGAAAACTTAGGTGCTGTGAGTGATGAATAGGGTGAAAGTTTTCACCAAGACATCCTTACTATGGAATATCGTTATCAAGGACGGTGGGACCCTGCAATGATGGGCGACTACTGTTGGTTTCTGTTTAGATAGAATCATCAGACATCTTACAAAAGGGAAGCACTATCATCATGAAAAATATCATCCTATTTTGAAAAATGAGATTGTTAATATTAACATTATGGTTATTGTGCCACAGTTTCGTGCTCGTATAAGTTCACAGTTTTTTGTTAAATAATAAAGAATTAGCCAACGTACATGTGCGGAAGAAGTTCAGTCCATTCAAATTAACACAACTGTTTGAAATCTTAAGAAGGATCCAAAAAATGTACACATATGTCTCGTCATAATACTAACGTGTATAATATAATTTATCCAGACCCACAGGGCGATATGCGGTAAGTGCATTATATAGGCAAAAATAACACTGCAGTATACCAACACCAAAAGTATTTGTCAATTAGTACTTAAATAGCATTGAACCCATTTTTTATAAGGAAATCACAACGGGTGAGATATCTGAAGGGCTATAAGTAAAGGCACCATTTAAAGGTAAATTATGAAAATATAATTTTATGAATTTATTTATTTGGCCTGTGTTTTGTCGTTTCGGTCTTGTTTTGTACGCGAAGGTTAAAATAGACTGGAATGTACAGATTGGATGTCATGTAAAATAAGTACAATGATAAGTTTATCCAGAGAAAAGTACACAACAATTTCCATGCATCCCATTTAAATGTTCTTATCAATGATTGAAATTTCCAATATATCCACTGTATATATATATATATATATATATATATATATATATATATATGTGTGTGTGTGTGTGTGTATATATATATATAAATACAGGGAAAATTTTCTACGGCTGCCAGTAATGGTTACAAAAAACGTGGCCGTTTTTAGGGCTGGACGCGGAAAAGGGGGTAAGATAGCATTGGCTCTGTGGGGTGAATTGAATAAGTTCTGAACAAAATGTGGCCGTTTAGCGGGGTGACCGGCTAGAGAAGTTAAACTGTATATATATATATATATATATATATATATATATATACACTCATGGACAAAAAAATTAGCGCACCAAGAAATAATTGCGGGATCGTAACGAAACTTGCAATGAAGGTACATGTCGGGGAGATATGCAAATGATTAGAAATGCAGCGTGATTGCGCATTACGTATAGCCGGTAGAGGGCGTTGAACATCGTACTCTGTGGAGTATAAAACAGGTAACCAAAGCTTGTTTGAGTGTGCTGAATCATTTACAAAGGAAGAGCTGAGATAGACATGCCATTACGCCGTGTTCGAAGACAATATAAGCAGTTGTCGCAGTTTGAGAGGTTAATGTATAGAATAATAATGTAGAGAATCGTCAGGATGATGGAAGCTGGGTGGTCAGCTGGCGAGTAGCTCGTCAAATAGGCCGCTCTGATTGTGTTGTGAGGAGGCGTTGAGACCAGTGGACCCGAGAGATGTCATGTACACGAAGACCAGGCTCAGGACGCCCTCGACAGACCAGTCGTCGAGAAGACCACCACATCGTGAGAAATGCACGCGTACAGCCAACTGCTTCATCGGCCGCGATCCAGGCACAGGTAGTACCTTCACTAGGGGCCCTCTGTGTCTTCTCGAACCATACGAAGGCACCTGGCTGAAGGACAGTTGGTATCGCGGCGCCCATTACGTGTGCTGCCCTTGACGCCCACCCATCGACGCCTCCGTTTGGAGTTTTGCCGCGCACGAGGAAACTGGACTGCAGCGGAATGGAACCAGGTCGTCTTTAGCGACGAATCCAGATTCAATCTCGTCAGTGATGAAAATCGTGTTCGTGTGTGGAGAGCCCGTGGTGAACGCTTCAATCCTGCCTTTGCTGTACAGCGACACATCGCTCCCACAGCTGGTGTGATGGTATGGGGTGCCATTGCCATACACGGTCACCCCTAATATTGTACCGTGGCACCATGACAGCCCAGCGGTATGTTCATGAAATCCTGCAACCACATGTGTTGCCACTCATGCAACGGCTCCCAGAAGCCATTTTTCAACAAGACAATGCTCGGCCTCATACGGCAAGGGTGTCACAAGACTGTCTCCGCACTGTTACTACCCTTCCTTGGCCTGCCCGATCCCCAGATTTGTCTCCAATGGAGCATATCTGGGATCATTTGGGACGACGAGTTGGGCATCCCACGAGTTTGAACGAACTAGAGGCAAGGTTACCGCAAACATGGAAAGAAATGTTTCAAGACATCATACAGAACTTGATGACTCAATGCCCGATCGTATCGCATCGTGCATTCGCGCTAGAGGGGGTCCAACGGAGTATTAACTCCTCCGTTCTTTTGCCTTTTTCTCTGAAATAAATTATCCTTTTTCTTTGATTTTCTTATCATTTACTTATATCAAAGTAGTCATTACGTATGTAAAATTTCGTTTCATTTTGACGACTCCTTCTTGGTGAGCTAATTTTTTTGTCCATGAGTGTATATATATATATATATATATATATATATATATATATATATATATATATATATATATATATATATGTATATACATATGTATATATATATGTATATATATACATATATGCATATATATATATATATATGCATATATATATATATGTATATATATATATATATATATATATATATATATATATATATATATATATATATATATATATATATATATTCACGCCCACACACCACCTCAAACATGATGTGGTGAGGACGTAGCGTAAAGCGGTACATTTCAACACATACAACATCTTAAAGCAGTTACTACTAAGATGACGGCAATTTTTGTAAATCATATTTCTTCAAAACAATATTTTCTATGTGAGGAGGCAGCAAAATAAAATGCACAATTCCCCCTCTCTTTTGTAACATTACACAGTCGCTGTAAAAGGTTAAATAATTCATCCTCGTCATGTGTTTGCATAGTAATTAGTCTGAAAAAAGAAATCTGTTACATCACACGCAGGGCGAATTGATCGGAGTCTCACTTTGTAGTCTTCCCATGAACCTCTTTAATAAACGGGACCCTATTCTGTCAAGTATGGCAACCACACTATCACCCCGTTCTAACGCCATTTTTATTCTCTCTTTCAGGGCATAGACTGCATGAGCCGAATGATAATGGTAAGTCCTTCGGTTTAATCCTTTCCCCCGCCATTTCTGCAGCCACTTTAATGAAGTGCCTTGCTTTCGATTGCATGAAATTCGTTTTTATTTTGGTCCGCTGGGAAACATTAATCACTTGACTTAATAACTTTATGGACGCATCCTTCGAAATGATATTTTTCTGCTTTACATTCAAAAAGCCCTTTCTGCTTCTTGCTTTGTATATAACTAGCTGAATACCCGTGCTTCGCTACGGAGTACATTCAAATGGAATACAACGGTCAATGTATGCAATTAATGCCCCCCCCCCAAAAAAAAAAATCTATATCTATATATATATATATATATATATATATATCTATATATATATATATATATATATATATATATATATATATATATATATATATATATATATATATATATATATATATATATATATATAGATATATATATATATATAGATATATTTATAAAAAATAATAACGGATATTTTTATATACAAAATAATGTAGAAGAAAATATTCAAATTAAATCTAATAGAACATACTAATGAATATAGTACAGTTTGAGGAACATTTCTTTTACTGTGTTTTAATATTTTTTTGGATAATGTCCAATCGTCTTCCGCATTAGAAAGAAAAAAAATGTTTTTTTTGCCAATTTATTTCGTTGTTATGCACGTGACGCAAAATTAGTTTAAAGTATCACAAAAAGAAAAGAAACCACGTGACCTGCATTTAATAAATTAAATTCTAAAAATTGATCTTTAAAAATTCACCAAAAATCAGAAAATGGAGGTAAAAATTCGAAAACGATTTTAAAGAAATTTTTATGATCTTTCTCGTGATATTAATTTTATAACCCTCAGATTATTATTTTAAATTCAAACTTAAAAAATTTACTAAAACAACTTAAAAATTTAATTTTAAAAAATAAAATTTTTTTTTTCAAAAATCTTTCTTAGTGTACCCCTACACGATAAGAAGAATCGCCATGCAAAATTTCAGCCCTTTAGGTCCAGCGGTTTGGTCTGTGCGTTATCTGTCAGTCAGTCAGTCAGTCAGTCAGTTACGGATCTGTTTTATTTAAATAGATAACGTTGTTTGACCGGTAGTGTACCGAATTTCAAGGTTTTTAGTACGTAATCATATGTAGGAATCTGAAAAAGAGTGTTTGTAAATTTCTATGCAAAAGCCTCGTAAGATTTTATTCACCTTTAGTTTCCCAGGTAATTAATTATAATGAAAAAGTTTTAAAATATCAACAAAAGCTCACATCTGTTTTCTTTCTCCGTCTTTTGACAAAAATAATCTTTTTAGTAACGTAGAAAAAGAATTAGGATAGCTTGTTGAAATTGACTTTCGACGAGAGTGAACAGTACATGCAAAATCTAGTATTTCGTCCATATAGACTTTGTTGAACGAATGGCGAAGCTGAGGTTTACAATTGCACCACAAGGGTAGGAGTCCGTCTTAGCTAAAGTGCTCCCTCAATTTTGACACCACAGGGGTGACATTTGGGGGGGGGGGGGATCGAACCCTCTCCCCCGCTCTCTCACATCATAGAAGGATTTTACGGTCTACAGATTTAACGTGGTGATATCCGACCTATACCCGGAGGTATTTAATAGCTGTTGTCGGGACTCGAACCGAGCATTCTCAGCCCATAAGCCGACGCGCTACCCCTAGTTTACCTCGGTCCCTACTTGCAATTTTATGCACAGGATTAAAATTAGATAATTTTTAGCGGTGATAAACCAGATTTTTCATCCATTAAATTACAATTTGGAATTTTAATGCTATGGAACTGTTAAAAAATAAAACTGATAGTTCCCACCTATATCCGTTACACCCCCCTTAACTTCTAAACGGTGACATCTTAGACCGTAAAGTTGGTGTCTAGGTATAGTAAAAAGGCTATGCGCTACTCGATGAGACAATTTACAACGTCATCTATCGGCAAATTTTAGAATTAGCGTTTTTAGCTCAAAAACGGTACGAGATACGGGAAAAAAGTCAATTACAAAGTTCTTCAGTATCATTTTGAAAATTGACAATTTTCACGATTTCAAAAATTGTTATGTCATAAAGAGTGGAAGAAAGAAACTGAGGCACTTCCCTATCTTCAGGATCATTTATTTATGTTGCTGAAAATGCTTTCCATTAGCCACTATACACATTTGCACCCTGGACTGGATTATTTAGTCTTAGAGGTAGTCTTTTCGAGCTTCACTCGCGTTTCACGACGCCATAGTGTTGAAAATCACGACCAAACAAATGTTCCTTTTTTGCATTCTCTTGAGTATTAATGTGCGCAAGTGTCTTTTCTTACTAAATCGATGATGCTGAACAACTTTGTAATTGACGTTTTTCCCGTATCTCGTACCGTTTTTGAGATAAAAACGATAATTCCAAAATTTACCGATAGATGGCGTTGTAAGTTGTCTCATCGAGTAGCGTATAGCCTTTTTACTACATCTAGACACCAACTTTATAGCCTAAGCTGTCACCATTTAGAAGTTAAAGGGGGTGTAACGGATATAGGTGGGGACCCTGTAGAGTAAATAAGTATAGGATAAATTCACTCATTTTACAATCTTAGGACCCTTGAATAAATGAAAGTGAAAATATTACCGAGTGAGCGAGTGAATAATTTGGCCTTAGTATTTCTTGATTGTTCCGAAAACTATTATTATTTTTAACAAGAACAAAGTTTTTAAAATAGCCTTACTAATGCATCCAAGTTAACTGCGAAATACAAGTGAGGAGGAAAAAGGGTTTTAAAACTAGTTGAAGCCAAACTTTACTTGGAACTTATGAACCGGTAAATACAGGGTGTTGCTGAATTCGACCGACAAATTCAGAAGGGTGATAGTAGGCATCAAGACGAGCAATAATCACATAGGATTGTATGACGGAAACGCAAACCTGACGCTGGAGGGCGCTGTTTACTTAATCGTACCATACCTCTTACCAACCCCACTGGATTGCAGGAAATATCGCATTTTTCTGGAGCAGGTAGAAAACTCAAAAACAAAGCAGAATCACATAGGAATGTATGACCCGAAACGCAAACCTGGTCAACTAGAGGATAATCAGAGATGCAGAAATGTTGACTTTTCATTTCTGCATCTTTGCTTATGCTCCAGCTGTTCGGGTTTGTGTTTCCGGACATACATTCCTATGTGATTATTGCTCGACTTTATGCCTACTATCACCCCTCTGAATTGGTAGGTCGAATTCGGCAACACCCTGTATTTCAGTTGAAATTAAATTGAGTAAAATTTAACTGGTTTCCAATGAATTTCCCCAATTAAAATCCACTCCCATAAAGCATTTTTCAAAACTTATGCTCCGCAATACGTGAAAGTGTAACTATCACATTTTCATTGACGTCGTAGGGCGGTAGTTTCTTGTTGCAATAATTTAAAAAAACCTTCGTTTTAGGCCCGATTTTATGACGTCCCTCGACATAGTATCGTGACCACACTTTGTAAAAAGCTTAAATGATATCTTTTCATATTCTGGTCATTTGTTGACTCGATGTGAGCTGGCGTTTTCTTTGGAGCAGTGACGTGACATTCATGGCGTGATATAACATCAAATTGACGTTTTGTTAACGCTGATCAAAAAGGGTGATGACATGCTATATTTATATGTATTTTGATATCAAGAGCTTAAAAAAGGATGTATGACTGATGAAAATTAAAGTGTCTAACAGGCATAACGGGAAAACACAACGCCTTAATTTTCAAATATCTTGATCCATTTTTGAATGAAATGTCCGGAAATATCATAATCTCTGACAAAAAAACTTTAAAATTGCGTACACTGTATATTTAGATTTTTGTTAAAAAAAATGAATGCAAGTCATCTAAATAGGTTGAAAACTGAAAACTTTTAGTACCTTGGTTTAAAATCTGCTGAAAAAAGGAACAGTTTGTAGAAATAATATATTATTATATTCTTCATATACTATATTTTTGAATCATTCAGACGAACATTTCGTGAATCTCTGTCAAGATAATTAGTTTGATTGCTATGACATTCACAAACTCTGATAATTTCTGATAAGTTAAATTTCGTGTTCCTATAATTCTCACGTATCAAAAGTTAGCATTTACAGACAAATCAACAAAACATGACTGGTCTGTGTGGTCTTATCAGGAATTAAAACGGTTATTTCCCTAGAAAAAAAACACATTTTATTTTCAATAATAGATTACCTCATTTTTTAATCTAAATTTTTCCATGTGCTACAAGCTTTAATTCATTTTACTATTTCTTGAAATATCAAATTTTAGGCCGTAGCGGACCCATCTGCACCCTGCAAACAACAAACTGATCTTAACATAAACTTGAAAAAGAAATTCACGTGGTTTGTTGAACTTCTTCGATTGATCCATTTCACAGTTCCAACTCTCGCATATTTACTTTACGCACATTTGCAGAAACACCTCGGGACCCTCTAGTGAGAGCACTTTTCGAGTTATCCCTCAGATTAATCCCGTGAACCCACTCCATCCCCTTGTAGCCTATGCTGTGAGCGTCTCGTGTTACATTACCCCCGAACGCTAATACAATTATGAGAGATATACAGCGCTCCCACCTATATCCGTCACCCCTCCCCTTAACTTCTAAATTGTGACAGCTTAGGCTATAAAGTTGGTGTCTAGGTATAGTAAAAAGGCTATGCGCTACTCGATGAGACAACTTACGTCATCTATCGGCAAATTTTGGAATTAGCATTTTTATCTCAAATACGGTACGAGATACGGGGGAAAAGTCAACTACAAAGTTGTTCAACATCATCGATTTAGTAAGAAAAGACACCTTGCGCACATTAATACTTAAAACAGAATGTAGAAAAGGAACATTTATTTGGTCATGATTTCGAAAATTGTCATGTTATAAAGAGTGGAAGGAAGAAACTGAGGCACTTCTTTATCTTCATGATCATTTATTTATATTTCTGAAAATGCTCTCTATTAGCCACTATACACATTTGCACCCTGGACTGGATTTCTCGCTGCACATTGTGCAACATGGCAGGTGTTCGAGCTTCGCTCGCGTTTCACGACGCCATAGTGTTGAAAATCTCGACCAAACAAATGTTCATTTTTTACATTCTGTTTTGAGTATTAATGTACGCAAGGTACCTTTTCTTACTAAATCGATAATGCCAAACAACTTTGTAACTGACTTTTTTCCCGTATCTCGTACCGTTTTTGAGATAAAAATGCTCATTCCAAAATTTGCCGGTAGATGGCGTTGTAAGTTATCTCATCGAGTAGCGCATAGCCTTTTTACTATACCTAGACACCAACTTTATATCCTAATCTGTCACCGTTTAGAAGTTAAGGGGGTGTAACGGATATAGGTGGGAACCCTGTATACCTCAAAAACACTTCTATTGGTTCATTTCAGATAGAACAGATTACAATGACCTCCCGTATTCAAGGGACGCGTGTACCAGACTATCATATCCAAAGAGCTTGAAGAAAATTCGAAGTTATTACCTCACCAGAAAGATTTATCCGTTACTCACCAATGGCAAGCACATCGTAATTTTTGCTTCCAAAACTCCCTGACGTCGCCACCTGGCTATAACTGTCTGACCTTTAAAAAAATAATTTTCAAGTATTTGCCACTACTCATAAATTCTTTCAGGACGCTGATTATCAACCCATCGAACTACTTAGAATCAACTGTGAATCTAATTGTCTAAATTAGGCCTGCACAACATACGGCCCGCGGGTTACATGAGGGCGCGTCAGCACCCACTCTTTGGCCCGCGAAGCCTTATGTGAAGACGCTGTGACGTCATAGGCTTTTCTCTGAGGCTTTTTTTAATCAATAAGATCGTGGCCAAGAAAAACAGAGTCCAAGTTTTAAAAATGATGAGGTCAGAGGTTAACAATAAACTTAATAAGAATTTAATAACAATAAAAAAAGAACAAACTAAATTTAAAAGGTACGGTATATCAGCTTGACATTTTAGAAATTACAGTAGGACAGTGCGTCAGCGATTTATCAGCGGCGATCCGAGGCTAGGTCGCCTTAGCGGGAGATCTCAAGCCGCTAGCTAGATGTTTTAACGAGGCTCTCCCCAAAATATCCAAGTCATCTGACTATATCTCGAGGTCTTTTCTTTGACGGCATCCTTCCCGATTACTCGAAATGCGTCTGTTTTCCAGAGCGGGGGTCGGCGGATTAGCTGGTGACAGTTCTTCTTATCACCGAATACTTAGGCAAACTTTACGATCACTATAGTGTTAAACTCCCTAAGATATTGTTCCAAAAAGACAGATTTACAAGTGGTGTTGTACAAAAACGAGGTTTTCGTCCGGTTTTCAACCGTGTTCTTTCAGTAACCGATATGCCGGTGGATTAACTTTCAGGCGAAGAATTTTCACACGTGTTCCGAAATCGCTGGGAACTCGAAAAGTATATTTCGATAAACACGCAGCTGTGTTTGTGCACCCTGGGGGGGGGGGGTCTTGTGAAAATAACCCCATACTTGTATGACGCTACAACGCATACTATTATAAATCTATAGAATACGGAATATTGTTTTAATATTTTTAATATTGCGAAAGGAATATATAAGCACTGAATATTAATATTTATATAATCGTTTAAATAACCAGTAATTTATTCTTTTTTCGATGAAATATTTTTTCGCTTTCCCATTTATCCTATTTTCTTGCGGCCCGCAGCAGCTTTTTATGAAGTAATATGGCCCTCATCCCATATCGAGTTGAGCAGCCCTGGTCTAAATAATTCCAAAATTGGATCTACTTTACCAGATGATTGACGACAAAATCTTTCTACAGAAGTATCATAATGTTTTGGGTTATCCTTGTATTAATCAATCACAAGATATAAAAAGTTTCTGTTCTACGTAGATAATAAACCTATCTTCCTGACCTGTATATATATGGTCTTTTCCTACCTGTTTAGTATAATTTTCAGCTAAAGCAGAAATAAGTGTGTAAAATGCTTTCTTTTGAATCTCTTAAAAACCCTTGTAATCCATGTCAGGAATTCTTACACAAGTATCTGGTTGCGATATAATATAACCTTATTGAGGTCAGAGCTGCCTGTTTTATATCTGATCCGAGCCAGTGCGAATAATTAGATTCTTTGAATTTTGAAGCAAATTAGTCTTCTTTTCGGACAGGAGCTTCAGCCATTACTGACAACAAGATGATGGAAACCTAGCTAAATCAATCGAAAACATTTTGCTCGGTTAGAGGGTAAAAATATTTTGTTTGAGGTAGTCAATGTAAATTTGAATATTTATGCCATTTTTGAAATAGAATTTGAATTTTGTTTGCTGTTCCTTCCAGTCCAACTATTCTTCGGTCTTCTCGAATTCCCATGACGGCGGATCGGCGACCACGGAGATGCCCTATCACCAGTACAATGGCAACAACTACCGTTGGAATGGAGATGTTTTGGACACTTTAGCAGAGATATGCAAAAGACAACCGAAAAGCGTAAGTTCGGTAGTTATTACACAAATGGAAACTGTATAGGGTGTGACATTGTCTCAATTGCTGCACGAAATTAGTATTTATAGAAGTATGTGATGCCCCGTTCCTACCCCTCAACATGTCCTCTATCTGCGAACTGTTGATCTGAGCGGTCTCATAAACTTTTGGATAAGAGGCCATAAAGATTTTGTAATGTGCGGGTTTTGACGTCATAGAACGCATAAATCCCAGAGTGGTTCGAGGGCTTTTGAGATTTTTTACACTATAGTGACATTTAGAATTCCATAAACTTCGAACACTTACCAGTACTTCGGTACCAAAGTCTGGGGGTTCAAGCCGCTGTGACATTGTCTCAATTGTTACACGCAATTAGTGCTTATATAAGTATATGATGCCCCTTTCCTACCCCTCAACATGTCATCTATCTGCGAACTGTTGATCTGAGCGGTCTCATAAACTATAGGATAAGAGGCCATAAAGATCTTGTAATGTGCGGTTTTGACGTTATAGAACGCATAAATCTCAGAGTGGTTCGAGGGCTCCTCAGATTTTTGACATTATAGTGACGGCTGAAATCTCATAAACTTCGAACACTTACCAGCACTTCAAACGACAGAGAAATCCCTTTGAATTAGCCGACAGTATAAAGATAGACGGCAAGAGTCTACGAGCAGAGAGAGCTGTTTTTTAGGGCAGAGAGATGGATGCTCTCCTGGTCGGAAGCCTTCATAGGACAGAGCTGTCTTTGAACCTGAAGCCATCCTGACTATCTAACTGTATATATTCTAACTCGCTGTACATACTTGCTTTAAATGTAGTAGTTGAAGTATGTTTACGTATCAAATAGTTGAAGCGACAGGCTTGTCTTATTATTGACTACGGTACAAGAGCGATACTAAATACGTTCCGAATCTTACTTTGAAAAATCGTGGTAACTTAGGGATTAGAAAAAAAATTCAGGTAGTCTCCTCTAACGAAACTACCACGAGTTATTAACGTAGGATTACTTATCGTTGCTTACGTCTTTCTTTCTTTCTTTTTTTTTGACGCCTTTCGGTCCTTTTCTGTTTAACTGTTTATTGCTACTGGGTTTGGCGAGCTACCAAAATTATACCTTGCGACGCAAGACAATTTTTCTCTCTCCGAAGGACCGTTATTGAGGAACGTAATCCTACATTAAAAACCTCAAAATATTCAAATCAGAAACTTTACGTGTACTTCACTTCGCGAATTTACAAAATCATCTATATTTAACTATTTTCAAAATTTTCAAAATGTGCAATTGTCTATTTTTCTCCGCAAGAAGAAGCAATTGTAGGATGCTTTTTTCTTATTATCAGTATTGATGATATCAAAATATTTTCTCTTTCAGAGGCTTCAGAACTGCATCCGCAACGAGCTAATTAAGGTAAATTAATTTTAATTTTGATTAAATAATATGTAACTAGTGATCTTTAATTTCTTCCTTATTTATATCTTCCTCACTGTTTTTGCAGTTCTACCCACTTTAAAGAGTCCTTGATACATGCACTAAAGAGCATTGAAGGTGTGTTGTAAATCAAGAATCATACAAATACATGACTATTAAAAACCTCCGGGGATTAAGACACAATTTAAACTATGTGATCTGAAAATAATTCACTATACTAACTCCATAGCTGAATCAGATTTTCTAGAAAACTTTGATGTCTATAGTAATTCCTCAGTTTTGGTCAATCACGTGTCTGCGGTATCTTTCTTTGCTGCATGGAAAAATAGTTGCACGTAAGTGTGTCTTTTAAAATTCAGATTCCTGCTTTTTTCTGATAATTTGATCTTATTCCATTACATCACAATTCTATGTCATAATTCTTCAGTATTCTAGGTCCTCCTCTTTTCACAAGATCCAACTTTATTTGCTTGTTTCGATTTCGGGTGTGTTCCTTTTCACGGACTGGTGGCCATAAAATTTTATCTTCTGCAAGCGACTCGACTTTCCTGTCTCCGCTTCTGCCGCCGTCCATTAACGTTTCTTCTGGAAATTTCTGTTGTTTTCCATGTTTATATTAAAGTATTTGATGAACCTCTTAATTGTGAAATGTCTATAGGGACAATCCCACCTAATGTCCCTTGGTGTGATAGAAGAACTAAACTGTTGTTGTAGTCTGTTGTCTTTGCTAATGTGGGTAATTTGTCCATTAAGACATTCCCGCATAATCCGCGAGAATCGTTTATTGCTTTTAATGGAGGCACCGTATTCACGAACCAACACCACCTCTGGTGTCGCCTCAATTTTAGCACCACGATCCTTAGGGGTGACATCTTGGGGGATCGAAACTTCTCTCACACTCTCTGACATCATAGAAGGACCTTCCGGTCCCCAGATTTAACGTGACCATATCCGGCCGATCCACGATGGTATTGAATGGCAATCGTTGGGATTCGAACCGAGTACCAAGCTCAACGTGCTACCACTAGGATACCTCGGGCCATGTGCATAACTAAACTAATTTGTTCGAATCTAGATGCCAATCTTATTTTTTATTGCAAATAATCAGAGGCTGTGGATTTTTCTTACGGTGACAAAATGTTTATGCTAACATTATGCTAACTTTATACAAGATTTAGATATCAAAATACTTTGAAAATAAGTTTATTTTGCTATCGTGTGGAAGTCATGTAACTGCTAGTTAAGGATATTTTAACCTAAAAAAATAATCATCTGATGCAATATTTTACATCTATTAACATTATTAAACATTTTGAGGAACGATAAAGCTAATATATAAAGTAATGAATTCAGTTTTTATGTTTTTGCAATCATTACAACTGTCTTCGGTGTTCTTGGAAACTGTACGAAATTTAGGTCATCAAAAAAACCCAAAAGTCATTACCGTAATTTTTGAGTTTAGCACCGAAGCGGGTATACTTAATTTGCTCGTATGCAATATATTTTATTAAGAAAAAAATTTATTTACATTTCTTAAGAAATATTACCATACGGGAAACATTTTATATGGTTTTTTGTGGTTACATAATTCAAATAATAATAAGTTCCACACTATATGACAATAAAAAAAAGTATTTTTACCGAGAAGGTTAATTTTAGGTCATATTGTAGTAATAATGCTGAAATTCCTACAACGTATTTCGAGGATAGAGAAAAAAATATCTTTTGCTGTTCATATATAAAAAAGATTTTAGATATTCTTATAACTTCGGGTTCAGAGAAAGGAAATTAAAAAAAAAAATTGAATTTAGAGCGAATGTAATGAAGCAGAATTACGCAGTAGTCGATGTCATTACAAGTCATATTTTATTCTAATAAGTTTCTGATAAATTTTTAAATTTCTAATAAATTATGTAATATTTGTTGAAAAATTTGTACATGTTTACAAAACTCAAAACGTTTAAATTATTGAACCATTAAAATTATTTAATATGGGCGAAAGAATTCAAACTTACCACTTAATCTATATACAATATTAAACAGTTCCGAAACTGACTGACTCACTGACATACAACGCACAGACCAAACCGCTGGACCTAAAGGGCTGAAATTTTGCATGGCGATTCTTCTTATAGTGTAGGGGTGCACTAAGAAAGGTTTTTGAAAAATTCTTCTTAGATTTTTTAAAATTAAATTTTTAAGCTGTTTTTGTAACTTGTTTTCAGTTTGCATTTAAAATAATAATCTGAGGGTTGTAAAATTTATATCACAAGAAAGATCACAAAAATTCCTTTAAAATGAGATATTTTTCGAATCTTTACCTCCCTTTTCTGATTTTTGGTGAATTTTTAAAGATTAATTTTTAGAATTTAATTTATTAAATGCTGATCACGTGATTTCTTTTTCTGGTACTTTAAATAAATTTATCGTCACGTGCATAACAACTAAATAGACAAAAAAAAATTTTTTTTTCTTGCTAATGCGGCAGACGATTGGACATTATCCAAAAAAATATTAAAGTAGAATAAAAGATATTATGTTCCTCAAACTGTACTATATTAACTGTACTATATTCTATAGTATGTCCTATTACATTTAATTTGAATATTTTCATGTACATTATTTTGTCTATAAAAATATCCCTTACGATTTTTTTATAAATATATATATATTTTTTACATCAATTGTATACATTGATCGTCGTATTTATTATAAATATATATATATATATATATATATATATATATATATATATATATATATATATATTTTGGCATTAATTGCATACATTGACCGTTGTGTTTAATTTGAATGTACTCCGTAGCGAAGTAAGGGTTTTCAGCTAGTCTATATATATAAAAACAGTTCCGTAACTGACTGACTGACTGTCAGATAAAACACAGACCAAACCGTTGGACATATAGGGCTGACATTTTGCATGGCGATTCTACTTATAGTGTAGGGGTGCACTAAGTAAGATTTTTCGAAAATTCTTCTTAGATTTTTTTAAATTAAAATTTTTAAGCTGTTTTTTTAATTTGTTTTCAGTTTGCATTTAAAATAATAATCTGAGGGTTGTAAAATTTATATCACGAGAAAGAGTATAAAAATTCCTTTAAAATGAAATCTTTTTCGAATCTTTACCTCCATTTTCTGATTTTAGGTAAATTTTTAAAGATTCCTTTTTAGAATTTAATTTATTAAATGCTGATCACGTGGTTTATTTTCTTTTTGGGACACTTTAAATTAATTTTGCGTCACGTGCGTAACAACGAAATAAATAGACAAAAAAATATTGAAATACGGTAAAAGATAAAATTTAACCACTAGACTAATTGAGATGGAAGTTTTTTAAGAATTTTATTCCAATTAGTACGTTTTATGGATATCAAACATACAAATTAATTGCATACATTGACCGTTGTATTTAATTTGAATATTTTCTTCTACATTATTTTGTGTATAAAAATATCCGTTACAATTTTTTTATAAATATAATTTTTTTGTTTTTTTCTGGCATTTATTGCATACATTGACCGTTGTTTTTAATTTGAATGTACTCCGTAGCGAAGCACGGGTATTCAGCTAGTTGCTCATATTTGTCAGATCACGACCAGATTTCCATTTTTAGCTGAAATGTTGGGAATATAGTTTGATTTTTTTAAATGCAGCAGGCACTTGTCTCTGACACTGGCCTGTGAAGACCCGCGAACTTTTGCTAGCTACTTTATTATGGGAGCACCATGAGTCTGAACAGACATAATTCATGATTTCAAAAGGCAATTTATCCTTAAAATACTGACAAATGCATACAACAAATTTTAGAGTATTGTAGAATCGTATCACGCAGTTCAAGGACTTTTGAATTTTTCCCCGTTATGAGTAGGAAATAAAGACAAAGAATTATTTTCGGTTTAGCCTCTTCGGGACGACATTTTTAACACTAAAAAGACGGCAGCCGTCATTTTGACGGTTTCGGACATGCTATTGAGCGCTATGTCTGTATTTATGTCCTCAGGCTTCTGAAATTTCATGACTTTTTCTAATTTTACGCGTAATATGCACACACGTTTACAAAATTATATTCGATAGTAAAGAGGGGGACAAAATGTGATATATACCTACTAAGACTGAAAATCGTCAATTTGACGGCAATATAGGAAACAGTCAGAAATCTTTAAAATAATACCGGAAAAATGTTAGTTACTTTTCTCCTCTTCCCCCTTTTGCAAATCCCAGAAATGTTGGCTCCTTGGAAATATTGGTGTCGAAAAATACAAACCATGCATATATTTGCAAAAACCATGCATATATTTTTACGGATAAACCATACCAGGTTGTCAGCTCGGCATACCTGCATAAAAAGATATCTAAATGTGCCGGGTGTGCCACAATTCCCTTCGGGGTTTGGAGGGCTTATTAAAAAAACATATTACCAATACAGCAACAAAGTTGACTTTACTGGAGAAAGAAACATTTAAAGTTTTGTTTCACAAATGTGTTTGTAGATGGCGGCACTAGGTATGATAGCAGTATGAGTGGTTCATGCGTGGTTTCGGAAATTTCAGGAAAGTGGTTGCTTATGTGAAGGAAAATGAACTGGTCGTCCAGGCCCTTCGTAGGAAAAGGTTACTCGTGTACGAGATGCGTTTGTGTGAAGCCCGAGAAAGTCAATTCGTCAAGCGAGTGCGGAATTACAGATCCCGGGAAAAAGCGAGCGAAACAAGAATTTGACTTTAGACTTGATATCTGCCACATCACGATACGTTCACATATTGAACATTTGTGAAACAAAACTTCTAATGTTTATTTCTCCAGTAAAGTCAACTTTGTTGCTGTATTGGTAATATGTTTTTTTAAATAAGACTTCTAAACCCCGGAGGGAATTGTAACACACCCTATATATACTAATTTATTATATATTGGTATGAAATAGTTCAAAATTTAAAGTATTTAACCTTTAAAAAAACATTAAATACTTTAAGTTAATGATTTTATTTTTAACCGTCAAACTTTATAGTAAGAAAAAAAAATTCCGTATTTCTAGTGTTAAAGTGACAAAAACTGCTTTAATTTTATTAATTACATTTTATATCGACAAGAATCTAGAAAGCAAGAAAAAATTTCAAAAAATTTAAAAATACATGAAAAATGTAACGCCACAAATCTGGTTGTTGAGCACTAGTCGAAGATTACAAATGGAAATAGTATTTCATACATTTGGCATACATTCGCTTTAAATTCATCATTAAAATTTGGCTTACTCCATAGTTGTTATGACATAGCGTGTCATGACACATCGTGGTAGATGTTTAGCTTCCACTTTTTCAGTCTCGGCCACACCGAAAGCGATATGAGAACGTCACATAGGACGCGATAATTTTGCGTGAGCGGTCCAGTCTGGTCGCTTTTTTCTTGAGATTTTTGTGTGCTATAGAAGCAGATGTTGAAAATGCGGATTATATTGTATAAGCAGCTTGCATTTTGCATAGTTACGTAATATCAAAGAATAATAACAGATAATGGATAGCTGCAGAAACTCAAGAAGAGTGCCGGACTATACGCGCTATGTGGAAACTGGATTAACAAATCGAAGGTCGTCCAATGCTACAATTTCAAATTCGTGAACGTTTTGCTGATTACTTTGACAGAAGAAACAATGCAAAATAAAATTAAAAAAATTATTTAATTTAAATTTTTTATTAATAAATAAATTAATTACAATAAAATGATACTTGTGATAGATATTGAGTTCTTCAACTATCTCATTCCATGCTTCAGTCTTCTTTAAAACATTTTTATAATGTTCATGTGACCTGTCATACAAATACATGTATTTACGCACAATATCTATAAAAATTTCCGTTTGATCACCCATTTTAACCGAACAAGGTAAAGACTGTCACGCGAGAAATCTGTAAAATTGTACTACCGGATCGCTCGTCGTTGCGACAAAAGCTGGCGGGAGACGGTAGACCGCATTCTGCCTACAGAGATGATGCAACATAGCATAATACAGCTAGACCGCTCGGCCGCCGCGGGTAGAGATCGCTTTCCTCCTCGACATACCGCTTTCTGTGTGGCCGAGCCTTTAGGATTATTGCCTAAACCAGTGGTTCCAAACCTGTGGTCCACAGACCACAGGTGGTCAGGAGCCTAGGTAGTGGTCCGGCACCACTATAAATGGGATTTTGCCAAATAAATGGGATTTTGAAAGCAATGTTCATTGAACTAGATGGGTCGAATATATCCGATGACTATCCGGTGTTGAATTAAAATTTCTTAAAAGTTTAACATAATTATTTTATTATTTGAATATGATACGTTAGAATGTGAGTACGTTATTCCTGTATCTCTTTTTGCATGAGGGATGTTCTATACCCCCATACCCCCGGAAGGTTTCCCACTCAATTCGGTGTATAGGGGGGGGGGGCGCACATGGTTCAATTTATGGCTTAGTGGTCCTCAGACTTCTACGGATTGAGAAGCACTGGACTAAACAGTGTAATCTGATTTCAGAAACATCATTAGTCCCGCTGATGAATTTCTTTGGTGCCCAAGCAAAACACATCGTTGACCCAAAAGCAAATTTTCGTTACATCGTTGGGGAATGGTTACCGTTTGTAGAACTTCCAGGAACAAATATGGACACACTGCACAATGTTTGGGCTGGGGCAACAGTTATAATATGTTGTTGTTCCAACTGCAAATGACTGTTGAACTGCTCTCCCGACGGTTGGGCCAACTGGCAGCAAACTGTTGTTTCAACAAAACCCCAACGGCCAAATCCATCTGGCAAACTATGCTGAATACAGTTGCCCAACAATATACTATCGGTATCGTGTTACTTGGTGACGGTGTAGAAGCGCGGAATGTTATAATTCACCGCGGTATGTGGTCGAGAGAAGGTCGACAGATTTCGCTTGCTGTTCCCTGGAGCTCTGACGATATAGAGAGCCGATTGAGCTGTCTCGGAGTCTAGCGAAAGTTCCTGGAATCTGACATGATGATGCTGAATAGGACCTTATGTGGGCACCTGTCAACGAAATCCTTCATCGCTGTATTCGTCAACAGTAGTAAGTGTCTCCTGCAAGATCGTATAAATAATTGCTTTGACTGAATATTTTGTCTCTGCCTCTGATTCCTCATGTATTAAGTGATAATATAAGAGGGAACCGTATTCTGTTATTAATTTCACTTAAAAGAATTTTTTGTATTGTCGGATAAATATATGATAAAGGCCAATTCTCTATGTTTCCTAGCTTGCCCCAACATAGGCACGCATCAATTTATTAAGGTTGTATTACAAACTATAGACGGCTTACGAATGGCGGATAAACAGCTCTTCAAGTGATGTAACCCCATTTAAGTCTTAGCGGGGCAACTGATAATTTGCTTCATGCCATTAATCTTATCTGACTAAATTTAACGGTCAAACACAGTGAAATGTACCAAACAAATTAACCAACTACAATTTTACCTATACCAAATAAAAAAATAAAAGGTGAGCATTTTTAAGTAATTTTTTTGAAGACCCGGTTTTAAAGAGCGGGAAGGTTGTTTCCACCATGCTCACAACAAACGAGTTCCTCTATATTACTCTCCTTCAATATCTTCTTATAAATATAGTGACAATAACCAACAGATTTGAATTTTCATATTACCGTTGTCTTTTGGTGAATACTTTTTCATGAGAAAAACAGTTTTTAATTCGATTTATGACTAGATAAAAAAATTAATTATTATCTTCACTACCAACGTAAAATATGGTTTACATTCTTATCTTATGACTATAATTCTTCTGACAATATTAATAGCCTTGGTTCTTTAAAAGTTAATTGAGCTCATTAGTGATTGTGCATATACAACAACAGTAAGGTCCTTATCATTTCACGAAATTTTGTTACAAGGCTACCTTTAATTTTCTGCAGCATTCGTATGGGAAGCACGTATGCGTAATTTTCTTGCATATCCTTTTATTCTCTTATCTTTCATTAAAAGAAGTTAATTATCATAAATATTAAGATGAATGCATGTTACTTTAATAGAATCTAAAATACCTGCGGAGATATTAAATCTCATGAGTTAGTTATGTTTAGCATTTTAATATGTTTTGAAAGAAAATTTAGTAGCTTCATTCTTCTAACGTATTTTAGAAAGTTTTATTTTAATAATTTATGTAATAATTAAATATAATTTATATTAAATGCATAATGATGTATTTTAATTGTATAATTTTTAGTAATAATAATATAGTTTAGATATTAAGGAAAAAAAATCTTAATCATATCATATGTTTAAGAATCTTATGTGTTGTGAGAATATATATTTGTCGTATAAGGTACTTTACTGATTAATGGAAAATTTGTAATTTATCATCTCCGGTAGAATCACCTATCATTTTCCAATTATATACTTTAATATATATGCTCTCTTCAAGTAACACTTTTTTAAGGATATAAGATTCTTTTAAAAAAAATCGATTTGATTTCGACTTAAATGACAGTTGGATAGAAAGAAATGTCTCATCGGAACTGAATCAATAAGGTACGTTAGCATCCTAACTATACAAATGTGTGATCAATCAGACGTAACATTTTGACTTTACATCATTTCACCCGATGTAGTGACAACTGCAGGACCTGTTCTCAGAATTTCTTCATTTACGAAATCTATCAAACATGTTTTGAAGTAAGACCAAATGGTTATATGAATATTAAACAAAGAATTTAAGGCTAGGACTAAATGGCATCAATAGAGGTCTCAGGAAACAGGGTTTAAAATAGTTTTTAATTTTCGGAACTTCAACTTAACCATATTTATCCTCAATACGCGTTTTTCCATTTCTACAGATGGTTCCTTATTAGGAAGTTAGAGGCAGATTCAATTTAGCGAAGGATCTATCAAAGCCTTCTTGCCCATTCGTGTTCCCATTCGGTTACAGTTTCAGGTCAACATTCTAATACCAAGATGGGGAGAAATTCTTCCACGAGTTCATGCTGGTAAAAACTATTCAATAAAAATAGAATATAATTATTCAATAACAAGAAACAATCATTGAAGGTATCGCAGACTAAACCACACAATCACAAAAAAATTTTCGCTTTCAGGACACCGGTTTCCAAATCTTCTATTTTTAGGAATTTAAAATTTTTGTCATAATTTCGCAGTTGGGTATTAACTATAACTCGCTTTGCTCCCTTTTCAGTTCCTTCTGCTGAAGAAAACGCTTTTAGTAGGTACTTTTTCCATTCACCGTTAAATGCACGTTACATCCCGAAACACATTAATGAAAAAAGAGCTCAAACGTCTATTCATTTTGGGAACTTAGAGCTTTCTTTCTCAATGCTTTGTTAATGTCCAGACTTACTCAGACTGCATTGGTGACAATACTCTTTCCGCAGCGTTGCCGGTACAGTATGTTGCAAGACCGAATTACCAGTCCTCCGGGTCGCTGGAACCACAGGCAAGGGGACTCTTCTAATGGTTACGATCATTACAACGGAGACAACATGGATTCAAACCGTCGCTACAATCAGATGTATGGAAACAACAACAGGCGCAACCATGGTGGTTCCCATTACAGCAGCAGGTCGGACTATGGAGATTCTGGCCAGCAATACTCGAGGGGACACTACAACGGGGACATGGATGACGAAGATTTTGGATACTCCGACGGTGACTCCATGAGATACAAGTATAGTGAACATTGTCGGAATTGATCTGCAAATGTAGGGATAGATCCGATAGTTTCTCATATTCCATGCTTCTTCAAAATCGACAACGATGCTGTAATATCCGCCAATAGTTGCTAAGGAATATATTGACCATCCTCCAAAGGATGAACATTTGATGAAAATATCCTGGAGGACGATTGACGGACGGGAAAGATTCTTTTTTATTGTCCTCCGGGATGTTTGCAATAAATGTTCATCAGTACTAGGTTAATTGATAAATCCCTTCGAAAACGAAGAGATTTTAATGCCTACTGTCGATTTTCAAAAAGCATTACATTTGAAAATGTTTACAGTTTATCTGTGGACCATAAAACCTTAAGGTTGTCGAAAAGTTTATATAAAAATGATAAGGAGGAGTAGAATCTTGGTTTAAATTGCAGATAGAAAGCTGTTGTTAGAGCCCATAAAAGCATATTATGGTCGTCTCGCCATTGGTGTAAATAGTGAAGATGACTTTGAAAACTAAGATAATTTTTCCTTAGAGGGGGAATAATATCCTCCATTTATACGTTATGTTGTTACTGGTTCAGGAATTTTACGGAATCCATAAAAATGTGTGTACTAAGATAATTTTGAAATTTTAAACTGTCAACTGAAACGTATTATTTATCTTTTGAGATGTATACACGTTCTGGAACAAGTACTTTTGTGTCAGTTTATTAATATTTTGAATGTATTCAAGCTGACTTAGTTTTAGTAATACAACTAAAATAAAATTCAGATGAGTAAATGTACACTCATGGACAAAAAAATTAGCGCACCAAGAAATAATTGCGGGATCGTAACGAAACTTGCAATGAAGGTACATGTCGGGGAGATATGCAAATGATTAGAAATGCAGCGTGATTGCGCATTACGTATAGCCGGTAGAGGGCGTTGAACATCGTACTCTGTGGAGTATAAAACAGGTAACCAAAGCTTGTTTGAGTGTGCTGAATCATTTACAAAGGAAGAGCTGAGATAGACATGCCATTACGCCGTATTCGAAGACCATATAAGCAGTTGTCGCAGTTTGAGAGGGGGAGAATCGTCGGGATGATGGAAGCTGGGTGGTCAGCTAGGCGAGTAGCTCGTCAATTAGGCCGCTCTGATTGTGTTGTGAGGAGGTGTTGGGACCAGTGGACCCGAGAGATGTCATGTACACGAAGACCAGGCTCAGGACGCCCTCGACAGACCAGTCGTCAAGAAGACCGCCACATCGTAAGAAATGCACGCGTACAGCCAACTGCTTCATCGGCCGCCATCCAGCAACAGGTAGCACCTTCACTAGGGGCCTCTGTGTCTTCTCGAACCATACGAAGGCGCCTGGCTGAAGGACAGTTGGTATCGCGGCGCCCATTACGTGTGCTGCCCTTGACGCCTACCCATCGACGCCTCCGTTTGGAGTTTTGCTGCGCACGAGGAAACTGGACTGCAGCGGAATGGAACCAGGTCGTCTTTAGCGACGAATCCAGATTCAATCTCGGCAGTGATGACAATCGTGTTCGTGTGTGGAGAGCCCGTGGTGAACGCTTCAATCCTGCCTTTGCTGTACAGCGACACATCGCTCCCACAGCTGGTGTGATGGTATGGGGTGCCATTACCTACAATACACGGTCACCCCTAGTATTGTTCCGTGGCACCATGACAATCCAGCGGTATGTTCATGAAATCCTGCAACCACATGTGTTGCCACTCATGCAACGGCTCCCAGGAGCCATTTTTCAACAAGACAATGCTCGGCCTCACACGGCAAGGGTGTCACAAGACTGTCTCCGCACTGTTACTACCCTTCCTTGGCCTGTCCGATTCCCAGATTTGTCTCCAATCGAGCATATCTGGGATCATTTGGGACGACGAGTTGGGCATCCCACGAGTTTGAACGAACTAGAGGCAAGGTTACATCAAATATGGAACGAAATGTCTCAAGACATCATACAGAACTTGTATGACTCAATGCCCGATCGTATCGCATCGTGCATTCGCGCTAGAGGGGGTCCAACGGAGTATTAACTCCTCCGTTCTTTTGCTTTTTTCTCTGAAATAAATTATCCTTTTTCTTTGATTTTCTTATCATTTACTTATATCAAAGTAGTCATTACGTATGTAAAATTTCGTTTCATTTTGACGACTCCTTCTTGGTGCGCTAATTGTTTTGTCCATGAGTGTATATGTATATGAATGTATGGGTAGAAATTCCCTATCGTTTTAAGTTCTAAGCATTTAGTCAGAATTTAACGTACATATTTTGACTCATGAATACAAGTGGTTCAAATCCTTTGTATTGCAAATTCTTTTTCTGAATCCTAATAAACATACTGCTAAAATCAAATATCCAGTTGCATGCTTGTATTGCACAGATATTAATTTACGGATCTTTCTTAAAATTTTACCATTGTTATACATTTTGTTTAAATTGTTCAAAATCAACATATCACAGCTTTACAATGGTGCAGAACAGTTTTCGATATCGAATGAAGAAAAGCTTTAAATACCTATATCATCTGATTTTACAAATTATCATGCGAAAAGGGATGCGTTCACCAGGAGATCGATAGTAATGGAGATGGAACGAGCTAAGTGAATATGCATGCAACGGTTTCTTAATTAGGCAACCGAAAGCCTTCGGTTTCAGTCCTTTGTTAAAGTATATATTAGAGTTTTGCTTGAAATTATTTATTCTTGCCAAACATATGCGTGTGCGTGGAATTAGGAATGCATTTAACTAGGTTAGTCAACCCTCTTACGCAAGAACTTTCGTCGACTGCAATATTCAGGGAAAACCCAATCGTCGCATAGGGTGGAGTCAAATTTTGATTTTCCTTTCTTTTTTTTCTTAGAAGATGTGTTTAGTTTTTTGTTAGTTTGCACTTAGAAATCAGCGGACGAAATGCAACCTAGTTCCACGGCAACGGGAGAACTGAATACATGAAAAAAAGGAAAATAAAAAGACGTTAAAGATGATAAATTGGACACAATTACGCATTGCTAGGTCGATTTGCTACTAACTTGATTTGCCCTTGACTTACTCATTGTTGAGAGTAGACATTGATTCATATTATCCTCTAAAATACATTTTATTTATCTAGACACAACTGCAGGTCTCTTTTTAGTCTCTTGAAATTGAAGTCAGAAGAACTCGAATTGCGTCTTGACTACTCGGCGGTAGATCCGACCGACGCGCACACACATATATATATGTAACATCTCGACCGTGGCACTGCATGGAGGGAGGAGAGCGGTTGACTTTGCCGGTCGGCCGTGCGTCGCAGAAGGGAGAAAGTTATTTCTTTTCCTGCATCAATTCAGTCGTGTGGCCGGTGGAGCTCGCTGTCACCCTGAGGTACTCGAAAGCCCGTCAAGTTCTTATTCTGGTCCCGCTAGCCCCGGACACAAGGAAGACGCTTTACATCTCGAACAAATTTTATTGCCTCCGCTGCTACATCTTGTTGGGGCAATGACAAATCCCAACATCGCTGCATGTACATTGAATCAAGTCTATTTATAATCTAATAGAGGTGTAGTCACGTGACACCTGAACTCTTGCATTAATTGGTTGAAGCCTTGAAATCTGGGCTCGGGCAACTAGAAAACCACAGGGATTGTATAGGAGTTTACAGGGGTTATATAAAAGATGCCTGAAAGTCAATTCCTTTGTTCTTGGAATCGAAATGCGTAATTAATTCACGCCCAAGGAAATTTAAAAGAATTTAGAATTTTGAAAGGGTTTTGGAGTTTTATATGTATATATATATATATATATATATATATATATATATATATATATATATATATATATATATACAGGGTTATCAGGAAAGAATCATCCGATTACAAAATTTAATATTTTCCATAATTACAAACAGAAAATTATAATTAATATGTCATTGTAAAGGAAAAATGTTCATTTTTTTTCACAGGTGTTCGATATGACTTCCTTTAGTCACCCGTATAATATCATTGCGATATGCCATTTCTTGCGAATCATTGCGATTGTCAAACACGTTGTAATGTTTCACTATTAACTGTTTGTAATGCATCCCAAGTGCGTTGTTTAAGTTCGGGCAAACTTGTAGGCAAAGGTGGTATGAACACAAGATCTTTGACATATACCCAAAGGAAGAAGTCGTATGGGGTTAATTCCGGTGACCTAGGAGGGTAGCTGTGTAGAACCAAATCATCGGCTGCACTGTGACCAATCCAATGGTGTGATAGTTCTCTGTTTAGAAATTTACGAACCTTCAAATGGCAATGGTTCTAAAAATTTAACATTTTTCCTTTACAATGACATATTGATTATAATTTTCTGTTTGTTATTATGGAAAATATTAAATTTTGTAATCGAATGATTCTTTCCTGATAACCCTGTATATATATATATATATATATATATATATATATATATATACATTTGGTCACGAAGTGTTTTCTGGGGATCGCCAGAGTTTTATTCAATTAAAATAACTTTTTAGCGAATTTCACCCATAATACTGTAGGGCAGTGATGTTTTTAAAAGAGAGAAGTCTCATTCAAAGTTCAAACTTAGTTCATTAGAAATCTACTGCCTTTACTGGGTAATCAATGAAAATCGAATCGCGGTTACTTGCTACTCACAGCTCACAAATTCTAAAAATCACTTGTCAATCACTTGTCTTTCACCAGTCTCTGCTGTCTCTTATGGCATTACTGTTGTAGTTCCCCCAACGGAATAAAGCAATTTTATATAATTTTTCTATTTTCATTGTTTCATAATTCTTAACCAATGCGGTAAGTGCATTATATTTCTTTAGGTCCTGTTCTGTTCTGTTTTGTTTTTGGCTTTACTTTTGACCGAGTTTCTTAATGCTCTCCCCTTGCATGAAATTTCATTTTTGTTAAATTAAACAATTAGGCGGAATTAAATTATGCAAAATGCAGTTTTAGTGTTTAATGTTTAACCTCTTCAGGGGCAATAACCTCCCCCGTTTGCACGGTGCAGATTTTTTCCTGACTTTTTTTAACCGAAAGAATCTTGAAAAATTTTCCAATTAAAGGTTGCAAAATGTTTTTACTTCTTTAAACTGATAACAGATGACAGTACTAATCATTTTCTGCTCATTAAACTGGAATGCTTTGAGTGCAAGTGAAAAAAGAATAGTTTTAGGCATTTGCTCTGTGCAAACGGCACCCCTCAAAGGGTTAAAAGACCTTTTCAATGAAAATACGCAGGGAGGGGGGGGGGGTGTAGGATGCCTGGAAAACACTGAAAGGGGTCGCGACTCGAAAAAGGTTTTGAAACAATTATAATACAATTATAATAAATGATATTTTATGTGTAAATTATCACATTTTACCCTTTGATCGATCGTCATTGAGACTGACATCTCACCTCTTGGCTTGAACCCTAATCAAATAACTTTAATTTTCTTTAAAGAATAGAAATTAATGTAATTTTCTTTTTCAGGTGAAATGTCAAGATTGTTCTACGATTTACTGATTATCCCGATCTGAGAGGATTTAGTCGCAACACACTGGAACTCATATATTTTTAGTTTTGTAATTTTAACCTTAATAAAGAATATCAAGCATATGGTTTGGTTCACGTAAACTTTCTTGGATTAAAATAAGCAACTGCAATCCCATATCAAACTCCCATTGTTTCACCAGTCGCGAGGCATAGTATGTGACACATTCACACTACATTTTCAAGCAAATCTGTCGGGTGTAGGGTCATTGTTCATTTATGGAGGCTAGTTACCACCCCTTACAACGGTAATTCATATTGGGAATCTCACAGGCTGGGGCTGAATGAGTTTGCTGCTTTAAAGGAAAAGTACGGGCTTGACGTAGCCTAGTGGTAGTTTGTCGGCTTTCGGGGCTGAGGGTGCTCGGATCGAATCCAGACAAGAACCATTAAATACCTCCGTATCTAGGCTGGATGTGGGCACGGTAAATACGTAGTCCGGAAAGTTCCTCTATGAGGTCAGAGAGGGTGGGAAAGGGTACGTGCCCCCCCCCCCCCAGATGCCATCCCTGGGGATGGTCGGTCAAAATTTCTGTGGTTCCCTGGCTAAGATGGGCTCCGACCCTTGTGGTGCCATTTAAACTGGAACCGTAACCCTGATCCCGCTAGCCTCTATGGACCTCGTCTGGAATACATTCCAGCCAATGGGCATTAGAAACAACAACAAGGAAATGTACGGAATCAACAAAGATTAAGACTTGATCATAGACATATTAGCGCAAAGTCTCAGACTTTCATTTATACTCATAACTATAAACTTCTTTTATATTTGTATTTCAGAACTATAAACTTCAATAATTATTTACTCCCATAGACTTAATCAGTAATTTAGGAAAGCACTCTGAATGTAAACAAATCGCATGAAGTAAATGTCTTAGCAACATGGTAAATGATGTGAGAATAAAAAAAATTTAAAAAAAAAGCTTTATTAAAAATGTATTAGTCATTACATATTTATAATAAATTAGATACACATTTATAATAACTTAAAGATCCAATTATTTAGAAATAGCTAAAATACAGCTGTCATCATATTGAAAAATGATGTTTGTTTTGAACGCATTTGATTGCCAGATTGGAACCAGATGGGGCCACTTACCCAATTTTTCGATTCTAGAACCGAAAATAGCGTACCTGATGTAGTCTATCACGTGAGAATTTCAACCCAACTTTATTACAAAAGACCTAAGGAGGGAACTACAATGGATTTGTACTCTAACACTTTAACTTTTTTGGAGATCTGCTCAAGAGTTAAATCTGCCATCGCTCTTTCATGGCGACCTCCTCCAGCACATGACTGGTATTGTGGCAGACAGCCGGGAGGAGCTATAGCTTTTGTGGGCAATCGTGGTCAGCAGACTGTTTTGTCAAGACTCCTAAGTAGTCATCTGAAAAGCCTTAAATTTGATCAAGGCAATAAGATCTTCCCCATTTGTGGAAAATGTAACATCAATCATTCCACCCCTGACCATCTTCTTTCTTGCTTGGGGCTTGAAAAGGAGGATTTGACGCAGAGTACCCTCCTTGTCTTGGATTTTTTAAATGTTTTAGGTCTCATGGATCTGGTCTAGCCTATCGGCTATATCAGATAGATTAGAAACAGAAACAACAACAACAACAACAAAAGACCAGTTTGAAACAGTTGTAATAGCATAGTGTGGCGTGAAACTCAGAAGTGTGATATGATCTGAGGTTTAAGAAGTTTGCCAGAAAAAAGGTTAATAAATCTTTGAAAGTTTCTGTGAAGAATACATTCGCATCCAAAAATAACATTCAGACTTGTAAGATAGAACAATTTTTTTTTAAGAAATAGATGCGGCAGTCCCTTGTCATGTTGTAAGATAGAACAAAGTTTTACAAAAATATCGTGATGGTCTGGACATATCCAATAAAAAATGAATTGCATGAATTCAGTGACAAAGTTTAAAAAGACGTGATTTTTTAGTGTATAACTTTTTGGTTTATTTATAACGACTTCAAAATATTCACTTATACATTATTTTATATTTAAAAGCTGCTGTTAAGTTTTATCGAAAACTGATTAAGAGTAGATAAAAAAATTAAGACAGAAAAAAATCAGTCTGGATAACAACTTAAAAATCAGTTCTGAAGGAAAAAAATTACGGAAAATCAAGTTATCCTAGAGAGAAAGTTTTTGAAAAGCGGTTGTAACGTATTGTTACTATATGAAGCCAATGAATGATATCTCATTCACTGCCGTCAAGACCATTAGATACTATGAAGAAATTTTTTTTGTATGGCTTTAATAATTTATTGGGAGCAAAACTAAAAAATAAAATCTCCAGAGTGAGGGAGCCTTATTCATATTATCCTGCACCAATCGATGCAACAACACACTGATCTCTTTATTATCTGTGCTAATGAAACCACGGGCATGAGCAAAGAAAGACATGAACAGTTTAAATATGGCCCATACTTACATAAAAAAGGATCAATCAAGATGTTTTATGTGATCAAGATATAGAAATTTAAATAGAATTTAATTTTAATAATGAAACGTATAAGTTTAAATTTTGTTTTGTCGGAAAAAAATATTATTCCCTTACGAGCCATGTTGCCCTTTTTTAAGACAATTTGTTTATTAACCTTTAGCTTACGGGGTCCATTTTTCCGATTCCCTCTTTAGATCGGGAAATTTCAAACAACCCCCTTTGTAAGAACGGCCATTAAGGGGGTTATCTATCTATCTATCTATCTATATACATACATACATACACACACACGCACACACACACACACACACACACACACACACACACACACACATATATATATATATATATATATATATATATATATATATATATATATGTATATATATATATATGTGTGTGTGTGTGTGTGTGTGTGTGTGTGTACTAGCTGAATACCCGTACTTCGCTACGGAGTACAATCAAATTAAATACAATGGTCAATATATGCAATTAATGCCAATATATATATATATATATATATATATATATATATATATACAGGGTGTCCCAAAAGGTCGTTTACAAACTTAACATGCTGGTCTGTCATATCATGATGAACAAGATTTACATAGGAACTTGTGTCCGAAAATTCAAACTGCGACCGCTAGAGGGCGATAATTGCAAGAAAACGGGAGAGTGGGAAAAACAATCATTTCAGGCGTGGACGTTGAAGGAGAATGATGAATGAGTTTAGTAACGCAGAAATGGCCGACATGCATTACGTTTACGGCGCCGTTGATGGAAATGGACGAGCCGCGGCACGGACGTACCTTGAGCGCTTCCCAAACAGACGTCAGCCAAGTCATGTTTTGTTTGGACGATTGCACCACAGATTACGTGAATCAGGTGCTTTCGTAGTACGTAGCCACATCGGTCGAGAACGTGCTACACGCACGCCTGTCGTAGAGGAAACCGTGCTACAGGAGTTTGCCATCAACCCGCAAACAAGTCTTCCGAGAAGTCGAACGTGTCTTGGGTGTAGGTCGTTCCACCATAATGCGCATACTGCACGATGACATGCAACACCCTTACCACTTCCAAAAAGTACAGGCATTGTGCGCTGACGATTATCCCAAACGCATTGCATTCTCACGCTGGTATTTGCAACAGCGGGTCGCACAGCCAGATTTTCCATCGTGGATTTTGTTTTCTAATGAAACCTGCTTTACACAGGATGGTGTCGTGAACCTGCACAACATGCACGTATGGGCGCATGAAAACCCAAGATGTACACGTGCCCATGCACATCAACAACGTTTCACCGTAAACGTTTGGGCTGGTATTATCGGTGACATGTTGATTGGCCCTTACCTTCTACCTGAACGCCTCGACGGAAATACCTATCGAATTTTTTTAGAAAGAGTTTTGCCGGATCTGATGGGGGACGTTCAGCCACTACACGCCGAAACATCTGGTTTCAGCATGATGGAGTGCCTGCCCACTTTAGCTACGCTGTTCGAGAATACCTCGATAGGACTTATCCTAATCGCTGGATCGGTAGAGGCGGACCAGTCCAATGTCCGCCGCGATCCCCCGACCTGACTCCCCTGGATTTCTATAAATAAATCTAAAATGCGAGTGTAATTCTATATTTTTTAAAAGGAAATGTTATTCTAACAATTAGTACCGAAATCTGGATACTAATTCTTAGGCTTTAGCTATTAAAATTGCCTTAAACATAATTATACTATGATTACAGTTCATGTACACGAAGCAACAATGTAAATTTAACATTATAAATTCGGACAATTACACGCTATTGAGTATTATCTGTCGGCCAATTTAATTGGTTGCTTTTTATAGTTTTCCAGAAAAACTGGAATTAACTGACGTATTAGCAATCGAAAAAGCTAATAAATAAATAAATGCTGAAATTTATTCTTAAATAGTATTCAAACGTTATGTTTTAAATGTTCAAAAGCAAACATGCCTGCTTATTAAAATGCCAAACATGATGCTTAAATTAAACTAAAACGCGAGTGTAATTCTATGTTTTTTAAAAGCAAATGTTATTCTAACAATTAGTGCCGAAATTTGGATACCAATTCTTAGGCTTTAGCTATTAAAATTGCCTTAAACATAATTAAACTATAGATTACAGTTCACGCACACGAAGCAACAATTCAAATTTAAAGTTATAAATTCGGACAATTAATTACACGCTTCTGAGTATTATCTGCCGACAAATTTAATCAGTTAATTTTAATATTTTTCCAGAAAAACTCGAATTAACTGACATATTAGTTATCGAAATAACTAATAAATTAATAAATGGTAAAATTTATTTAAAAATATTATTCAAACGTTGCTTTAATGCTCAAAAACTTGCATGCCTGCTTAAAATGCCAACCATGACGCTTTGAAAAGAACTAAAATGCCAACGTTATCCAAAATTAAATTTAATTGGTTACTTTTAAATAGTTTTCCAGTAAAACTGAACCTCGAATTAATTAACATAGTAATAATCAAACTAACTAATAAATAAACAAATGCTGAAATTACTCATAAATAGCATTCAAATGTTACTTTAATGTTCAAGAACATGCATGCCTGCTTTAAATGCCAACCATGACGCTTTGAACAAAACTAAAATGCCAATGTTATCCAATATTTTTTTAAAAGCAAAGGTTATTCTAAGAATTAGTGCCAAAATCTGGCTTAACTCCAAAGCCCTGATATTCTCGGGAGCCCTAAAATAAAGGAAAAATGTCGTTCTTCGTACTAATCAGTGTAGGTTTTCTTAACACGTGTAAAGTAAATCCGGTTAAGTGAAAAGACATGTTAAAATACGCTGTGTCATCTACGGTAATTTCTGCCGCGAAAATTATGCAACAGAAGTATCAATTTCGAACAATAGGACACTTATGCGATAATTATCGCTTTTGAGGATTCAAGTAGTCATTAATATTCCCCTAATCTAATGTAGCTCTTCATTACGAACGAAATTATTGATTGGCTTGTGGAAAAAGAAAATACACATTCTTCGTTACATTCTAAGTATATGGAAGAAAATTCAAAGTTAATATCGCGTCTAATCAAGAGTTAGACCGAAACCCTTTTTCTAGGTAGAAGATTGTAATTTTGAGAATGTTAAGCAGCTTAACTCTCGGGAGTTACTATGTATCTGAACTTGTATAATTAGACAAATGATGGACTTAGTTTGTCAAGGATAAAAAAATTATTAACTTATAGGCTTACTGAGTTCAAAATCTGGAATAAGGTTGCTTTAGTATGAAAATTGCATAGACTTTAATAGTCTGTTCTTAAACTAAATTATTTATATTTACTTACCACAGAGTGGTATATATATATATATATATATATATATATATATATATATATATATATATATATATATATATATATATATATATATATATATATATATATATATATATATATATATATATATATATATATATATATATAGCCATAAATTGTTTTAATTGATTGAATTACAGATGTCTCTCTCTATATACAAATACATAGATACATGATGTGTGTCAGAGATAAAAAATGTAGATAGGGATGTATTCGGTTGACCAAAAATTTTGTACGGTAGTTTTTTCTGTAAGATGGCTATAGTTGCACTTTTGTTGTCTTTGACTTCATTAAAAGCAACTTTATTAGATTGAGTTTTGACAGCTGTCGTATCAGCATGCAATTAAAAAAAATCAAAACTGGGGAAATTTTTTGCAGCCATTTTCGTGTTGAAGACGGATGAAAATAAACAACATTTTCGGAAAATTGTGCTTTATTATTCCAAAAAAGGTAAAAACGCAACCAAAACGCAAAAAAAAAAATTTTTTTTGCAGTGTAAGGAGAAGGTGCTGCGACTGATCGTATGTGTCAAAAGTGACTTTTGAAGTTTCGTGTTGGAGTGTTCCCGCTGAACGTTGCTCTAACGTCGGGTAGACCATTTGAAGCTGAAAGTGATCAAATCGAGACATTAAGTGAGGACAATCAGCTTTATACCACTCAGTCGATAGCCGATATACTAAAAATATCCAAATCAAGCGGTAAAAATCATTTGCAGCAGCTTGGTGGTGTTAATCGCTTTGGTTCCACATAGGTTAAGCGAAAAAAACATTCTTGACTGTATTTACGCATGCGACTATCTGCTTAAATGCAACGAAAAGTTCAGGTTTTCAAACAAATTTGGACGGATGACGAAGAGTGGATATTGTACAATAATGTGGAACGAAAGATGTCGAGGGGCAAGCGAAATGATCTATCACCAATCCCACCAAAGCCCGGTCATCATCCTAATAAGGTGATGTTGTGTATATGTTGGACTAGAAGAGAGTGTTATATTATGATCTCCCTCCGGAAAACCGATCGGTTAATTCCAACAAGTACTGAAACCCGTTAGACTAATTGGAAGCAGCATTTGACGAAAAGCGCCCGGAATCAGTCAAAATAAAACGCTTAATCCATCAGGATAACGCAAGACCACATGTTTCTTTGATGATCAGGTAAAAAATGTACAGCTTGGCTTGAAAGTTCTGATTCATACGCCACATTAAACCAACATTGTGCTTTCGGATTTCCTTTTAATTCCGACTTTACCAAATTTACTTACTGGAAAAAATTTTCAATTCATTGAGATATACCTTTCCTAGAGCAGTCCTTTCCTCCAAAAGATAAAAAGTTTTGGGAGGACTGAATTAGTTGACTGATAGATGGCAGAAAGTAGTAGAGCAAAATGGTGAGTACTTTGTTCACTAAATTGTAGGTGAAAATGAAAAATGTGTCTTTTATTTTCACTTAAAAACCGAGCGAACTTTGCGGTGAACCCAATATACAGAATGTTTGTAGGAAGACGAAACCGAAATCTGAAACGTGAAGGAAAATCAAATTGAGAAAAACTTATTGAAAATATATTTAATGATAACATCGTTGTTATCACCAGGCCTTGAACAAATTATCGTACCTGAAATATGGGATATTTGAGATAAATGTAGTCTATACCTCGAAAAAACTGGAGTAAAAACTCGAATCCAACAGAATAAAGCTACATGCCAGAATCCTGCAAATTCCGACAATGCTATAACAAAAGTCACAATTTGGCGACACATTTTATGTCGCTGAAACATGGGTTATAATAGAAATGAATACAGGAGTAAAGCATTTTGTACATGTAAATGCAAAATACGATTTTTATTTTTCGTTGAAAACAAAAACTTAGAAAACGTTAGTAGAAGTGTTTTAATTAAAGGAATGAGGTTACGGCTTGCAGCCACGCAAGCCTTGGTGCCTTGGTTGGGTGGTGCGGTGATAATTTAACGAGTATACGTAGAGATCAAATGTTCAATAAGCACCTTAGATTATGGTTTAAGCATGCTGTCGACAGGTTATATGGTTAGAGGTAAATACTTGTTTCTGGAGAGCTACCATTTCTAGAGACTGGTCAAAACTATGTTTCATTGGTATATACCGTAGTGAAAGGCGTTTGATTTTGAGAGGCGCTTGTCCTAAGTATAAAAGACTTAAGGCCTGTTCACGTAGCATCCGGAACGTTGGATCCAAGATTGTTGACATGACCTGTGATTGGTTTCATATATCACGTTGTCAATGAATTGAATGTTGCGATTGGTTAAAATTTTTAATGCAATAATTTTTAGATGCAATGTGAACAGGCCTTTAGTATGATTGCACTTGCTAAGGATTTTTTTTTCTCCATTTTTTACAATATGATCGTATTTCTGTTTACTCACCTTAACCTTTAGCTTACGGGGCCCATTTTTCCGATTCCCTCTTTAGAACGGAAAATTTCATACCCCCTTTGGAAGAAAGGCCATTAAGGGGGTGATATATATATATATATATATAAATGTGATAATAATCACATTTGGAAAATTTAGCACAAGGGAATTGATGCGCAGAACTTATCGGAGATGCAGTCGGCACGAGGGTGTTGATCATACAGTAAATCGCTCTCCACAACTTGTAGAGATGCAGTCGGGCGTAGTGTTGATCCAGGGAAGAACTTACGAAATTTAGGACATAAACACATGGAGCCAGAGTTGAGGAACACAGATTTTAGTCGATATCCAGGAAATCACCTTTATTTAATTATGAAGCATCGCGAAGGCTGCAGCGGCCACATGACTTGTCCGGCGTCCATGCCAGGACGGGACGTGTTAACAGCAGTGTTTACATGCCAGAGTTAAGAGAGGAGCGTTGTCGCCACTGGACTGTGGACAGCCGATCCGACAGCAACGAGAGTTAGAAACGAAGAGAGAGAAGTCTTACGTTCAGCCAAATATTAAATGAGTGTTTTGTGATATTGACGCCAGAGGGCCTAAACTACTTAATTTTTAATTGGGCGTCTTTAGATTCGTGGAGTTCACGTGTCCACTTCGGTTATTCCGGGGATTGATAGATCCCGCGCTTGTTAGAGCTGCGACCTATTGACCTGGGAGCAGGATAAGTGGCCATAAAGTTCTTGTAAAGTGTGGTTTTGACGTTACAGAACCCATAAATCCAGAGTGGTTCGAGGGCTCTTCAAGAATTTTGACATTACACTGACATTCGGAATCTCATAAACTTCTAGCACTCATATCTGGGGATGCTATTGAGTTCAGATACTTCATATGCCTGCTTAATGATCTGCAGGGCTAATATAAATTATCTTATTTTACTTTTAGGTTGCAATTTTGAAAAAGGAGTCGTGCTTTATTAACAAGAGAATATGCTTTAAAGTAAAGTAATTTAGGAAGACGCGTTTTCTTGTTGCATATATAAACACGCACATTCTTGGGCTCGTATTCTTGGGGTACATGCTATCCCACCCCGTAAGGAAAAGGTTAATATCATGAAATCTTAAAGTTGCTTGCCTGTTTTGTTTTTAAGGTTGTCTTCAAACCTTCCAAAGAATTTGAATTTCCTTTCTCCAAGGGATTCTTTCCTCCTAATAATCACTGGGGTGTATTTTTTATTATTCGCAGAAGCAACTTTATGCGTACTGGCCAAATTAGAAGTTCCGGTTAAAAAAACACGAAGGCTGTTTTTAAAAATGAAATTTCCAAGTATTCAATTGCCTCCCAGTTCAGAAATTTGGGCCATAGATTTAATTTTTCGAGGCGTGTGTTTGTTGCATTTGCAGATCGTAATATGAATTGGACAGTCTCGAAAATTTCATTCACGTAACGCTGACACATTTGGTTAATTATAGTAGTTATGATTCATATATTCCATGTATCAGCATACTGTTATGTACTAATTTTCACAATTTTTATTTTATTTCTGCTGTTATTTTCTCTTTTCTGTCCTTGCTTCTCGGGCCTTCACTATTCCTTGTTTTTTTCCATGCCTTTTTTTCTGCTCTGAATTCGGCAATTTGAATTCTTTACATTTTAACTGCAGTGGTAATGTTACCCTTATGGAGCACGTGGTTGCCATTGCTAACACGTAGTGAAATTGGTGACCCGTATCCCGAAGAGAAATAGCCTTTTTTATCCTTGTATATAGTTCAGTATTTTTATACAGTTTTTTGTAATCTAGTTTCAGGGATTTTCTAACATTTTATACCATGTAGCATAATAATAGTCCCTAGTATTACTACTTTGATTTTATGTTTATAGGGTCCGAGATAACCTAGTGTCATAGCCTTGGGCTACGACCTGGGGTGCTCAGTTCGAATCCGACGAATGCCATTTAATACCCGGATATGGGCACGGTACATTATGGCAGATGCAAAATTGGTTCTTTAATGTGGCAAAAGCTGATATGTGGAATTATGAATTAATACGAAGTTATTCGTATTGGCAAATGCTGTTATGTATAAAAGAATTTTTGCTCAACCCTCCCCCAAAATTTCAGTCCCTAATTGAAATTTTTTATTGAAGACCAGCCATATGCTTGAGGTTGAATATGAGAATTAACTAAAGAATATTTGGATTGAAAAACTTAATTGAACGATTTTATGTTTCACAACAAAAGTTACTTTTTTAATTTGCCGAAAACAGGAAAAAATGGCTTATCAACATCTGCCATAACACTACAGATATGTAGAACGGAAATTCCTTCTATGAGGTCAGAGAGGGTGGAAGAGTATACAAGCCCCCTCCTCCTTCGGGGGACGTCGGTCAAAATGGAGATATCACCAAGGGGTGGTGTTGCTTCACCTATACGGTGCCCACATAGGAAACAATGAACGATTTGCGAGGTTGAAGAGCGATTGACTTCATGGATAAATGCCCCGCATTGGAAAACAACAAACAAGATTTTCTGTTTATATAACCTTCAGTAGCAGTTTAATAAGTTGAAAATTTAAGTATCTTGATATATCGATTCCTAATTAAGGGAACCAATAATATTTAATTTAACACATAAAGAAATACAGACAAAAACCGAATATATTTATTAGCTATACATGCTTTCCAAATCTTCACTTCTGAAAACGAATTTAAAATAAAAAAATCCAGGTATCGAGTATTGGGGAAAATGTTTATATTTACCGTTTTCATATCTTATAATTGATTGCTGCAGTTATTTTTAATTCCCAGCATGAAAGCGAGTTCCTACATCGAAATCCTAATTCAATATTTTAAGTTGAGATTTTATTATTTTACCGTTACATCTTAAAATACATCATGATGAAACAAGAAAAGAATGCATTCTTTAAATCAACGTTATAGATTTGATATATCGACATTTATTAAGGTTAGAGATTAAACAAGAGACTTAGACCTTATAATTTAATGTCCATATAATATCTGCTCTTCTAATACAATTTTAACACTTCGAAGTCCTAAAATTGATTTCAGTAATTAGTGTTTGTAATATAATTCAATTAATCTTGCTATGCATAGGATTTTATCGTACAATGTTGACATTTCTTGTTTCCTATTCTTTGCTGAAAGCTTTTTACAATATGTAAATGGATTCATATTTGGGAAAAAAAAAGCTTAGATCTCTCGCGTGCATCACGTTTCATATAACAAGACGATTAAAACATGCATGGATTTAGCTTATAAGAAAGCAAATTTGTTTAATAACCTACGTGCTATAAGATAGGGTGATAAGGTTCATTTGAGACAGTCAAAAAGAACCATGAAAATGAAACTAATAAAAAGTTT
This sequence comes from Dolomedes plantarius, assembly GCA_907164885.2. Taxonomy (NCBI): domain Eukaryota; kingdom Metazoa; phylum Arthropoda; class Arachnida; order Araneae; family Dolomedidae; genus Dolomedes; species Dolomedes plantarius. The sequence goes on from OU015490.1 coordinate 169,129,863, forward strand.
TCCTTTTAATACTTACGGAACTATAAATTCAAAAGGACACACCGTTTGGTCATTTAAATGCTTTTAAGACAATAAGTTCTAGAGATATCGATCAAATTTTAACACCAACAAAGCAAGACATGTTAAGCCTGCTGTTTACTAACCGTATTGGATTCGCTCACCTCAATGTTAACCTATGGAGAAAATGTGTCCAAGGATTGCCGATTTGGATTGAAAGATCTTTTTTTAAAAATTGTACTCCATAATGGAGAAAGAAATTTTACACCTTGGGGCATTTTTCATTTTTTTTAAATGCAAATCTATATATTTACGTTGCTAAGCCGACTTTTTGGGCAGTCCGGGAGAGAAAACTACTGCATCAATTTACTTCATTTTGGTCTTGAATGAAAGACTGAAATCTGTAGATTTGTTAAATTTGGTTTTTGTAACGGCAATTTCTACTAATTAGCGATAATTTACAATTAAAAAATTTATTTCTGTACATGCTCAGTGACATTTTTAAATCTGGCTTTAGATATTCACTAAGCACGAGGCCGCTTAAACACATTAATTTGTTTCTGTGCGTTATTATGATTTTCAACACCTGGCAATGATGAGTACAATTTGTGTATTAGTACATTTATTTACTATCTAGCCGTCATGTTTTGACGGGTACCAACTAGTGATATTTTAAAATTTAAATTATTCGGGGACAAAATCTGGACTAGTGTGTTCCAAACTCTCTTAAATTCCTTTGGTGGACAAAATTTATAAAATGAATCCTGTTTCAAAGTGCAGAAAAGTTCAGGCTATCTGAAAATACCAATTTTATTGGATTATCAGCATTTATGTAGCTGTAAATACTGGACACATTTTATCCATAGGTTAACATTCAGGTGAGCAAATCCAATAGGGTTAGTACCCCGACAAAATTCCTTTGGTGGATAAAATTTGTAAAATGAATCCTGTTTCAAGGTGAAGAAAAGTTCAGGCTATCTGAAAATAACATTTTTATTGGATATTCAGCATTTATGTAGCTGCAAACAGTAGACACATTTTATCCATAGTTTAACATTGAGGTGAGGAAATTCAATAGGATTAGTACACATAAGCCTTAATACTTTAAAAGTAATTATGGTAAGTGTTGCCACTTTCATCAAACTAAAAGATGAACAGGCAGTCTTGTAGGACCATTGTTGCCCTTTCTTAGCATAAAATGCCATAGGATTAGACCTTCAATTAGAATGCAAATAACTTATTTTGTCATATATATTTTCTTTGACATCCTGTTAACATATGTTCTATAATTACTTTGAAATAATGTATGTAATTTCTAGGTAATTTTTTTCTATATAAAGCTTCTTTACTGAGAGGAAACGTGCGTTTTCAGACTAAAATAAACATAGTTGTAGCGAAGACAATGCCTACTCTTAGAGAAATCTTATAATATCACTTCTCACGTGATATGTATGACATTTTCGCCCTTTTTTTCTTTTTCACTGCGATCTAAATCACTTTAAAATTTATGAGGCTTAGGATTTCAATTATACTTGAGTCTATACACCGTCGTGATATTCCAAAGTAAACTTCCTCCGCAACCCATTACAGGACTACTCGTAAAATAAATTGCATTCCTTTGAGAAACCTTAATCCCGGCTCATTTTCAGTCTGGTCACGCTATCCGTGTTAGTCATTACAAATTCTTCCAAAATCTGCTATTTATTTAGAACATTGGTCGAAATCTGTACAATATCGACTTTCCGAATGTGGGAATTACCTTACGAGAGCTGACTGACACAGATTTCCGTACTCAGGCCCCACCCAAAGCGTTTCGTTTTCGGAAGAATTATGCACGTAACTTGGCCCGGTGGCACGATTTGAGGAAGTACGTGCAGGAAGAATCGCGTGCCCGTCGATATGTATTCGATATTACGGGAAAAAACGAGAGTGCACGTCGGTATAGCAGCAAGCCCGCGAAATTCGATTCGATGTGGAACAGAGGAAGGAAGTTGACGTTTGTGTTCAGTCGAATGCAGACCAAGCGTTCACGACGGGGAATAGGGGAGAAAATAATACGCATTAAGAATAATCGTGGGTGTAGAGCAGTGTTTCCCAACCTTTTTCGATTCACGACCCCCTTCACGTACCTCGCGACACCCCCCTTTAACACCCTGTATATTTTGCTAAATAAGGTCTTTTAAGATATTAAGAAAAAACACTAATCTAAATTTTCAATTATTTGATAGAAACCAAATATTTAATTTAACAAACATGAAGAAAATCAAATTATTTTAATGTGATGGCTATGCTTGCAACTGCATACCCAGCTTCAAAATCCGCGGTTGGGTGTTTGATTAAAGCTAGCCTCATATCATCTTCGACACTCAGTCGATTTCGTAACTTCGTTTTGATGTGGACAAGAGTTGCAAAACCACTCTCACACAGATACGTTGTGGCAAATGACACCAAAATACGAAAAGAAAGTTTGGATATTTGTGGGTAGGATTGATACATAGCACACAAGAACTGAATGAACGACTGAATGAGCGAACAAATCACTTGGCCATGAATCATTACGTAGATCCAAAAATTCATCTTGTATTTCATCGGGAATACTAATCACGTTTATAGAACAGAATGGATTTCGTGCAAGTGCAGCTTCTTCTTGGAGCTTGGGAAAATACCGTTGAAACTCTTCTTCCAGAGATCGAATGTGCCCTGTAATATCCAACTTTAGATGCCCATCGAGTTCTTCAGATTCCTCAACAACACTGGACAATTTTTCAAACCTGGCAATATTTTTTTGGTTTACTTTTCGACGACAATTCTACAATTTCGAGACAAAAGCCCTAAGACTATCGTGGGGTTGGATAATGTGCGAGCCCTTTCCTTGAAGCTTCAGGTTAAAATTATTCATCTGTCTTTTCTTCCACAATACATCACTAAAGTGAGACAAAAGCTCGTATTTTTCTTTTTTGAGCTTCTCAGAACAACTTGATTTCTCCTTTCATCTCATAAACACGGATCAGAACATTTTCCTTTGATAGCCAGCTTATAGATGTGTAAAACAGCAGAATTTCATGATCTGCATTATGTTTTTGCAAAATTCTCTAAAACGACGGGAGTTAAAGGCTACGGAATTGACATAATTAACAATTTTGATTACTGAATCAAGTACGTTTTTCAGATGGGTTGGTAAAGTTTTGTTGGCAAACTGCGAATGATACATTGTGTAGCCTTTGCTTCAGGAGCAAGTTCTTTAACTTTTTTCTGAAAGCCCGACTTTGAACCCAACATAGCAGGAGCTCCACCAGTACAAACACCACAGACATTTTTCCACTGTAGTCCGCCGGGTATTTTTTTCCTATACCCCTACATTAAAAATTTATTTGAAAATTGTTTAAGTTGTTCCCATGGGAGAAAATGAATGTTGGTTATTTTAGTCGAAGGACGAAGAATAATTATAATTCTTTGACGCTAGAACTACTAAGTCAATAAAAACGACTGGTCATACATATATATATATATATATATATATATATATATATATATATATATATATATATATATATATATCGTCAATTGGAATAACTTTGTCCCATTTTTCATGTTTATTTCACAGGAGAAGCATACAGAGGCTGTTCGCACATTTTTTAGACGATTTTGGTAAGCGGTATTAAAAAATCGTTTGCTGCAAAAGAAATAATTGCAATTGTACTATGTTTTTAAAAGTCAAAATTATCGTCTGCGGCTTGAAAGTTTTGTTTTTATTCAAAATGGCGTTTTTAACAAAGCAGTGGTTCGAAGGCTACATTTATGCTCTTTCCGAAGAGAAATATGCATACTCCGTTATCCAAAAACGATGTGAGAGTCATGGTTTTGTGATATCTAAAGCGTCGATAGGTAATATCGTCAACAAGAAAGGAAGAAAAAAGTCAAATTGGAGCCTCAAGTGGGACAAAAATTCCAAACAAGTATCCAAGGAAAAAACGGACATCTTCGACTCTTGCAAAGGTACGTTGTTTAATGTTAAAAGAAAATCCCCCTAGTCAAAGGACAGTTGCAAAATCATTAAAATGCTCGGTGTCCACTGTAAACAAAATCATAAACGTTGATTTAAATCTTAAGAAAACGAAAAAACGCAATGTGCATCGTCTTCTTCCAAATCATATCGTTGAACGCAGGACACGCTGCAGAATTCTATATGAGAAACACTTATCCAAAGAAAAATGGAAAACAATTGTCACAATAGATGAATCATGGGTGTATTTAAATGATTGCAACAAAAAAAGAGCCATTTATTATCATAAAAGGGGAGAAAAAAATTTAAGTAAGTACATGGTTCAAAGAATCGAAAGAAAGTTTTTCTAAGGGATTCATGGTTGTTGCTGGTTTTTCTTATAATGGCAAGTTAAAAATAAAGAGAGTGGAAAAAAATGTCAAGATTAACTCCAAATACTATCAAAAACATATTTTATCGCCAATTTTTCTGAATGAAATACCATCGCTTTACCCACAGTGCCATCAATCTGTGAGACTCCATCAGGACATAGCTAGCAGTCACACATCAAAATCCACTGTAAATTTCCTAAAAGACATGGAACAAAAAACTGGTATCAAGACCATACCCTTCACTGATATCCCTACTAAATCTCCCGATGTATCACCTATGGATTTTTGTGCTTTCGGACTTTTAAAATCTGCATTATCCAAACGTCGTCCCAAAACCCTTACAGGACTCTGGAAAGCTGTTCAGGAGGAATGGGATAGAATACCTCTTCTGGCACTTCAAAAGGCATTATTATCCTGGAAATTGTGGTGTCGAAAGATAGTTCAGAATAAGGGATGTCAAATAGAACATTTAAAACACAAGAATTTTATGTAATTTAGTTTTGTGAATACAACATACATCGTCTAAAAAATGTGTGAACAGCCTCTGTATAATAGTTATAAACAAATTAAAATTTGATATGGTAAGTGGTTTATATTATTTTAAACATATTTAACTGTAATATAAACCATTGTTAAAGTATGAATGCAAAATTTAAAATATTTTTTAATTTTTAAAATATTTTGGCTAATGTTACCTTGAAATGGGGCAACTTTGGCCCATCTCTTGAAAGCCAAAAATTTAGATTGTTGAGATAGCTTAGGCAATGTTAGACCATGTACAAGAATTGCCAAATTATCAATCAATAATATCTTATCTAATCCGAGTAAATAATCTCCAGCTTAAGTTGGAAAAAAATTAGCAATCAAGACCTGGGATAAATTTTCCCTAATTCAGTATATATTCATAAGTTGGCAAACCACAAAATAAATCAAGATAATAACAGTGAAAATAGTTGATACAATTAATAATAAACTGAAGCAATTCGCTTAGCTGCTCTGAATCACGTGCTCTATCACATTTACAAGGAAAAGTTGGAAGACAACAACAATATACCAAATATATTGAATGTAGTTTACCATATGTAGTTTTAGTGATACCAAAGTGGAACAGCACTGTAGTTGTGGTAAATTGAGGAACTACAAAACAAAACTATGAGAAAGTCAAGGCAGTACTGACAATTATTGGCCCTTGCAACAAATAAGTGATAATCACTCTCCTTTGTCTAGATACAGCACATACAATCTTTTTTCGTTTGTTCGGCCAAAGTTACCTGCTAAGGGCCAAAGCTACCCCAGTTGACAGTATATATATATATATATATATTTTTTTTCAATGCGGAGGCACTTGTCGTTAAACATTCGCCTATATTACGCCGCAGTTTTACTGTCCATTTTATTATGGGGGCACCATACAGGCATACAGCATTACCCCCTATGAAGGGACGAATACAAACTGGGGTATTTTTTCGTGGCGCAACGCCGGGATTCGATCTGAGCACCCTCAGCACCGAAAACCAGCGAGCTGTACCACTGGGCCGCCACAAGCCCACAGCATATATATATATATATATATATATATATATATATATATATATATATATATATATATATATATATATATATATATATATATATATATATATATATATATACAGTATGCTCACTAAAGTCCCTTCCCACCCTGTTAACTTCGGAACGGCTGCTACTATATTCATAAAAGTGGTGTCTAGGTATAGTAAAGTAGCCATGCGCTACTGAATGAAACCACCTACCGCGCCACCTGGTGAAAAACTGTGGAGTTAGCATTCCTATCTCGAAAACGAAACGATATAGGGAAAAAAAGTGATTTACAAAGTTGTAGAAAATCATTGATTTAGTACGAAAAGATACCTTGTGGATATTAAGGAGAAGACTACAACGGTTAAAACGTGCATTTGTTTTTTCGTGATTTCCTACACTGTGATGTGACAAAAGGATCTGAGAAAGAAAAAAAACTAATTTTAACAATATACCTTTATTTGAGATGTTCAAACTTCTCACCGTCAGCTGCAATACACATTTGGATCCTCATTTGAATCTCACGTTGCACACGTTGGAGCATAGAGCGTGACACGTTGGCACAAACGTCCGTAATGCGTCGTTTTAGGTCCTGCAATGTTTGATGAGGGGTCGCATACACCTGCTGTTTCAGGTATCCCCACAGGAAAAAGTCCAGTTGAGTCAGATCAGGTGAACGTGGAGGCCACTCTTTGAAACCACCATACCCAATTATTTGGTCCCCGAATTTCTTGACGAGGTACTGCTTCACTGGAGATCTCAGCCTTGGAATACTCAGCCATGACCACGAGCATCAACATACTACAACCCCAAGAAGATGTCTCTTTTATAGCTGTCTCAGGTGAACAGGTGTGACGTATCTTACATATTTACATACTGCAAACATTTCGAACACCAAGCGCAAGTTGCGTTGAGTTGATGCGACACTATTTTGCACGATCTACGTATTGTCTACTCTGTTTATAAAGACAATCAGTACAAGAATGAAACCCTCGGGGTTTGAACCGCGGTCCTTTTGATTGGGGATCAAAAGCGATATACCACTGTGCACATTGTGGTGTCATGTTTTGCCCGAAAGATAATCATTTCTCCTTTCGTTCCAGTTTCGTGACGTCACAGTGTAGGAAATCACCAAAAAACAAATGCGCGTTTTAACCGTTCTATTCTTTGCATTAATGTCCACAAGTTATCTTTTCGTACTAAATCGATGATTTTCTACAACTTTGTGTAAGCAATTTTCTGTGTTAATAGATGGCAGCATGTAACAGACCGCACGAAGAATGTGAGCGCATGCGCACTGCAATATTGTAACAGAGAGAGAGCGTTGTGTAATGGATGGCGGTCGCACGTTGACGGCCAGCCGCTAAGTGTTTTCTATATTCCTCAAATAAAACTGTTGTTATCGTTTTAAGTATAATGTCATGTTGATCTTCCGTTATTAAGTAACCAGAAGCTTGCCTTGTTAGCAAAAGAAGAGCTAACAATTATCAGAAGAGGGATAGAGGAACTTCCTGACAACGGCAACGTACAAGGTAATCTTGAATATTTGAATTTTTGTTTTACTTAAAAATGGCGTACTTAGGCAGATATAAAAAGTGTGATTTAGTTCAGTTAGCGATTGAGTTGGGCGAGAGTGTCCCTGAAATTAGTACGATAGTTATTTTGAAGGATATTATAACCAAAAGTAAAAACTATGATGAACCGTTTGTTAAAGAAGTGTTAGCAGGATTAGTTGACGAAAGAGTGAAACAGGAATCACAAAAATTTGAATTTGAGCGAGCTTTGCAAGTAGAGAAATTAAAAATTGAAAATCAGAATAAGATAGATGAACAGGAATTACATAAAATTGAACAACAATATGCTTTTGAATTGGAAAAATTAAAAATCCAGAATCAGAATAAGATAATTTCTCAGGCTGAAAGTAATGTTATTGTACCAGAAGTAAAGAAAAACACTATAGATTTGAGGAATTTAATGCAGAAATTTGACTTAAAAGACGGAGATATAGCTTCATTTTTGGTATTATTTGAAAGGCAAGCTAAACGAGTAGGACTTACGGAGAGTGACTATGTAACACACTTATTAGGGCTATTGCCTCTTGAAATTACTCAGCTAATTGCGAGAGAATCAGAACAGGAAACAAATGAATATATATTTGTGAAGAATTTATTGTTAAAAAGATATAAACTAAGTCCCGAAAGTTTTAGACAGAAATTTGTCAACCGTGTTAAAGATGTAAACGGCACGTGGACTGATTTTGTATTCGAATTACGCACCTATTTCAATGAGTGGTTAACAGGGTTAAATATAAATGACTTTGAATCCCTAAAAGAACTTATGATTACAGATCAATTAAAAAAGCGAGTCCCAAATACGATGCGTGAACATTTCATTGATTCTTGGCCAAAGTTTGTTAAAGCGAATGATTTAGCCCAAGTGCTGGACGATTATGAAAACGTTCGATCAGGAATTAAAACTAATAGCGAAAGCAGAAATACGAAGCATACTAACTATCGTGATGATTTTAAATACTACCCGCATTCAAATTACAGGATGAGTAATCGTAATACGAATAGGTTCGATTCGAGCAAGTTTGAGAACAAAAACGCGAACGTCAGCAGAAGTAAAATAAATGAAAAAGAAACCGCAACTCATAAAGTATTTAGTTCTTCGATAGGCGATGATAGAGCATGTTTTGTTTGTGGAGGGAGAAACCACATTGCTAGGTTTTGCAGAAAAACGAATGAACCGCGGAGCGAAAATCTGAATGTTTATGGGAATCGTGAAATGACGGCGCCAGACAAATATCTACGCCAGGCAAAGATAAACAATCAAAGCATTAGTATTTTGCTTGACACGGGAAGTAGCTGTTGTCTGATGAAAATGTCAATTGCTAAAAAGTTAGGATTAAATATTACTCCATGTAAAAAGGATCTTTATTCGTTTGGAAACCAAATTAATCCAGTTTCGCAAAGTCTAGGTGTTACAGTTACAGATATAGAGATAAACGATGTTTTGGCTAAGGATGTTACTATTTTGATCGTGTCAGACAATACACAACCAGTTGATTTATTAGTTGGAAGAACATTACTCGATTTACCGTACATAGCTTATGCTAGGGTTGGAGAAAACTTACATATCGGATATGCGAAAGATTACCCATTCGTTAATTTAGAATTTATTGAGGAAAACCCAACGGTTAAATTGAAAGTAACTGAAACAGTACAAATTGTGAAGAATAGTATAAATTTTGTCAAAGCGAAGACTGAAGATTTAAATGATGGTTTAATTATGATTAGGGGAGAAGGTGAAAATTTAGACTCATTATTGGAAGTCAAGGAAGGGGAAACAATTGTACCAGTTATTAATACCAGAGATAGTAATATTATATTGAATAGAAATCAAAATGTTGGTAAAGCGGAATTAGTGGACGATGTCAATTTAAAGTCGTATAAGGACAATATAAATTTTGTTAATGAAGCACAATCATTAGAACCTCTAGACATGAGTACTAACGTAGAACGAGAACCTATAACTTTAGAACAAATTAAATTTGACGAGACGTTACTTGAAGACCAAAAGCAAGATATAGTTCGTTTGTTGAATGAATATAGAGACTGTTTTGCATTTGATTTAAATGAATTAGGATGCACAGATTTAACTTTCATGGATATTAAAGAGATAGACGGTAGTAAGCCGGTATGTTCCCGACCGTATAAGACGAATGCTTCTGAGCGTAATATTATCAAACAAATTGTAAAAGAATGGAAAGATAGCAAAATTGTTTCGGAAACACGGTCACCATACGCAAGTCCAGTTTTGTTAGTGAAAAAGAAAACAGGTGAACACAGATTAGTTATTGATTTTCGCCGTCTTAATAATCAAACGGTAAAGGATAAATTCCCCCTGCCAAAAATAGATGATTTATTGGAAAGTTTGAGCGGTGCTAAATTATTTACCACCTTGGATTTAGCTCACGGTTACTTGCAGATTCCATTGTCGGAGGAAGCGAAGAAAAAAACAGCCTTTATTACACCTGACGAAACCGGACAATTCGAGAGAATGATTTTTGGATTGGTTAATGCTCCCTCAGAGTTTCAAAGATTAATGTATCAAGTACTAGGACCGTTATTTCTTACTAAAGCTGTTTGTTACTTAGATGATATCCTCATACCTGCTTTCTCTTGGGAGGACATGCTTGAAAGATTGGTATTAGTTTTGGAACGTCTACGATTAGCGAAACTTACTCTTAAACTTGCTAAGTGCGAATTTGGTAAAAAGGAAGTACAATTTTTGGGTTTTGTAATAAATGCCGATGGTTTAAAGCCAGGTTTAAGGAAAATAAAAGCTATTGAAGAATACGTTGAACCTAAGAATATTTATGAAGTAAAAAGATTTCTAGGACTTACAGGTTTTTTTAGGCGTTTTGTTTCTAAATACGCGGAGAAGGCCGAACCATTGAGTAGATTAACTAAGAAAAATAAAGATTGAGTGGAAAGAAGAACAGAAGAATGCTTTTAAAGCTTTGAAAGAAATTCTTAGTAATCAACCAGTTTTAGCTCACTATAACCCCACATTAGAGACGGAAGTACACACAGATGCGAGTTCAGATGGATTAAGCGGAATGCTACTTCAACGTGGAGACGATGGAAAATGGCATTTGGTGTATTGCGTAAGTAAGAAGACAACTGATGTAGAAAAGAATTACCACTCAAGTAAGCTAGAATTAATGGCCATTGTATGGACACTTGACAGATTAAGACAGTATCTCCTTGGAATTAAGTTTACAATTGTTACTGACTGCCAAGCATTGATCTACATGAATTCGAAGAAAACGACGAATCCCCAGATAGCTCGATGGTATGATTTGATTCAGGAATTTGATATAGAGGTAAAGCATAGACCGGGTACGAAGATGAGTCACGTCGATGCGATGAGCAGAGCTCCAGTTTTAGAGGCAGAAGATACTATGACAAGCATAATAGAACGAAATTTAGAAGTTTGTCTTACACTTAGTGAAGAAGAACAAGTTTTAATAATTCAACATGCAGATCCAGAGTTAAGGAAATTAATAGACATTTTTCGAAAAGATGAGTATGAAAGGACAAGTGACGACAAACAGAAAATATGCAATTATGTTTTTAAAGGAAATAAGCTGTATAGAAAGGTTAAAGAGAAGGGAAAAGAAAAGCTACTTTACGTAATCCCCAAAAGCATGAGGAAAAGTACCGCAGTGAAGTTCCATGATCTGATGGGACACTTTTCAGTCGACAGAACTGCCAACAAAATTAAAGAATTATATTGGTTCCCTTATATGAAGCGTTACTTACGAAGACATATATCTATGTGCTTTGAATGCCTGATGAACAAAGTACCAGGAGGAAAACAACAAGGCTATTTGCACCCCATTAAGCCAGGAAAACGACCATTCTCTCTTATACACATGGATCATCTGGGTCCATTTGTGAAAAGTTCTCGAAGAAATCAAGACTTACTAGTAATAATTGATAACTTCACCAGATTCACACGACTTTTTCCAGTCAAGAATACTTCATCGCTACATGTCTTGAAAGCTCTCAAAACTTTTGTTGAAGAATTTGGATTACCAGACAGAATTGTAAGCGACAGAGGCACTTGCTTCACCTCTCGTCAGTTCGAACAATACTGCCAAGAAAACGGAATTCATCATACCTTAAATTCTACGCAACATCCACAAGGCAATGGTATGGTAGAGCGATTTAATAGAACCATCTTATCAACAATAACGACATCCATGAAGGACCAACGTCATAAAGACTGGGACTTACGAATTAAAGAAACTGAAAGAAATTTAAACAACGTAGTTAACAAAACCACACATAAAACTCCCTTCGAGATGCTACATGGTTACTTGCCCAGATTCAATGATGGTATCCTCAGGAAAGTAGCAGACGCAGACGCAGAAAAATGGGAAGACCCGAAAGAAATTCAAGAGAAAACACGTAAAGAGATTGAAAAGAAGCAACAAAAAATGAAGGAAGATTATGACAAGAAAAGGTGTCGAACTATAACATACGAACCAGGAGAAATAGTAGTTGTCAGACGACCACCAAAACCAACAGGAGAACCTACGAAGACGCAAGCGAAATATAGAGGACCACTGATAATTACAGAAACACTGCCGAATGACACATATAGAGTTACTCAGCTGGAGGAAAAGCAGAAAGGACGATTTTACACCACCACAGCTCACGTCAGTCAACTCAAGCCATGGCCTAAACCTCAATATGAAGACGATGACGATTCAGACAACGAGGCTCCCAGTGCAGAACCTCCTGAACCACCTTAACTTAGTTCAAATCATCACCAGGTAACAACCTCCGAAGATCAGGTAATATAGTTTTTTTTATTCTTTTTTAAATTTTACCCAAGAACTCTTGAACTCTAAGAAGGACTCAATTAGGACATTATCCAAAAGACTTTGAAGACCATATATTATTTTTGTTTTTTAGCACATTGTTTATATTTCTAAATGTTTAAGTTGTATTTTTAGTAGTGTTATAAGTACGAATTGAGGGCAATTCTCTGTCAGGATGCCCGAATGTAAGCAATTTTCTGTGTTAATAGATGGCAGCATGTAACAGACCGCACGAAGAATGTGAGCGCATGCGCACTGCAATATTGTAACAGAGAGAGAGCGTTGTGTAATGGATGGCGGTCGCACGTTGACGGCCAGCCGCTAAGTGTTTTCTATATTCCTCAAATAAAACTGTTGTTATCGTTTTAAGTATAATGTCATGTTGATCTTCCGTTATTAAGTAACCAGAAGCTTGCCTTGTTAGCAAAAGAAGAGCTAACATTTGTAAATCACTTTTTTCCCTATCTCGTTCCGTTTTTGAGATAGGAATGCTAACTCCTCAGTTTTCCACCAGGTGGCGCGGTAGGTGGTTTCAATCAGTAGCGCATGGCTACTTTACTATACCTAGACACCACTTTTATGAATATAGCAGCAGCCGTTTCGAAGTTAAGAGGGTGGAAAGGGACTTTAGTAGGCATACTGTATATATATATATATATATATATATATATATATATATATATTCATAGATAGATAGATACATTTACAAACATATTGGTAAATTTCATATTTCGATGTATAAATTTTGTCTCAAATTGCTTTGAAATTACGAATTAATCGGGTAGTAAATTTTCAGCCATAAACTTTTTACTTTAAAAAAGCCATAACTCTCATACTGAAAATTTATTTTCTATTCCGTTCTCACAGGGAATCAAAGTTCGAAAATACCACAAAAAATTACTGCAGGAGATAAATCCTCTTTTTGGATTATCTTCTCAAATGATTCGCCGACGTAATAAAGGGTTCACCGATCAGTTGGAACGATTGCATGACGGTGAGAGTTTTTTTCCCCTATCAAGCATGTGTTTCCTCCCTTACGGATATTTATTTTAAGCCAGTAAGGGATATCCGAGTTAATGACGCGGAAGAGACGAAATACTGTGTTTGATGTCTCATTATCGTGAGGACTTACTTTTAAAAGAAGTGGGAAACAAAACTCGCGAGGATCAGTTTTCTTGGCGTAACTTACTATTATATATATATATATATATATATATATATATATATATATATATATACACATATATATATACACATATATGTATATATACATATACACACACACACACACACACACATATATATACAGTGGACGCTCGTTAATTCGAACTCGGTTAATTCGAACTTTCGGTTAATTCGAACTAATCCAAAGGCCCCAAAAAACTTGTATTGGAGTTAATGTTAAAAATATCTCATTAATTCGAACTAAATTTTCATCACTTCGGTTAATTCGAACTAAAAATTTGACAAAAAAAAAATCTTTTTTCTCGTTTAAGGGAGAAAATACACACTGTATTTATTATTTTGTGTGTCAAAATTTATTTTCTGTGTAAAGAGGCACATGCCTGCATTCCTAGACTATTGCATGTCCGCTAAACGTTAGTAGCTATTGTCCTTCTTATTAGTGCTAAACGGAAAAGGCAATTTTCCTCTATTTGGATCGATTTTATGAAAATTTCAGAAAAACTAGTCTTTACTACAGATTCTAGGAAGCTGCGTCAGTTATAACTGCAGTGCAGACAAGTTAATGTGGTCTAGTTTTTCTTCCTCATTGTGTGGTGGGAACGTGTAAAAATTCAGGATGTCTACACGTGGAAAGTACAAAACCCTAACTTTGGAGACAAAGGTAGACATTTTAAAGAAAATAGAGAATGGCGAATGCAAAACAAAGTTAGCAGCTAACTATGGAATTAAAAAAAAATGCCTTGTCAACTAATTTGAAAAACAAGGAGTCAATTTTAGATTCATGGGAAAAATCTAAATTTGCTAGAGGAAGGAAACGCATGGGAAATGTGTCCCAAGAAGTTCTAGAAAAAGCTCTACTGCTATGGTTCCAGGATGTTAGATCTCGAAATTTTCCGATAAATGGGCCCCTAGTGCTGACGAAGGCTGATGAATTGGCCAGTAGAATGGGTATTGAAGATTTTAAATGCAGTGATGGATGGCGTTCTCGATTTAAGTAAAGGCACAATATTTCTTATCAAACTGTATGTAGCCAAAGCTCTGATGCAAACGAAGACGTATGCACTAATTTCGGTAGGAAACTGCCAGGGCTTTTCTCTACTTACCTGCCGAAAGATATTTTTAATGCGGCTATAATGGACAAAGCCATAGTGGATTCTATTAAAACTCTGAAAGCATTTATTCAGATGGAACCTTCCTCTGAAAATGAATTGAAATGTTTACTTCAAATCGAGAAGCTGGCTGAACAATGTAGGCATCATAAACAGAACCAAACATCCATTTTACAGTTTTTCCCCAAAGTGTAATTCATATTTTTAATAAAAGTATACTTTATACTGCATATCTTCTGCTTCATATAATGATTAAGGTAAGTCTGTATTGCTTTTTAATATGTTTAACTTTAGATAACATAGTATAATATATTTTCTGGGGTTATACATACTAGGAGAGTTTCTTCTTCAGTGATACACATTTAAAGTTATTTATTTTCTCTTAACATCGGATAATTCGAACTTCGGATAATTCGAACTTTTATCTGAGAACCTTCGAGTTCGAATTAACGAGCGTCCACTGTATATAACAGTTCCGTGACTGTCTGACTGACAGATAACGCACAGACCGAACCACTGGATCTACAGGGCTGGAATTTTGCATGGCGATTCTTCTTATAGTGTAGGGGTGCAGTAAGAAATATTTCTGAAAAATTCTTTTTAGATTTTTTTAAATTAAATTTTTAAGCAGCTTTTGTAACATTTTTTTAAGTTTGCATTTAAAATAATAATCTGAGGGTTATAAAATTTATATCACGAAGAAGATCTAAAAATTACTTAAAAATGAAACTTTTTTCGAATCTTTACCACTATTTTCTGATTTTTGGCGAATTTGTAAAGATTAATTTTTAGAATTTAATTTATTAAATGCTGATCACGTGATTTCTTTTTTTTTGTGATACTTCAAATTAATTTTGCGTCTCGTGCATGACAGCGAATTAAATTGACAAAAAAAAAAAAATAAAATACAGTAAAAGATAAAATTTAACCACGAGAATAATTCAGATGGAAGTTTTTTAAGAATTTTATTCAAATTAGTATGTTTTATGTAAAACTATATGTAAAACTGCACTTTCCCCTCGAAGTATTCTTCACCATGACGATAAATAAGTCTCAAGGCTAAACTTTAAAATACGCTAGCGTAGATGTAAGAGAAAATTGTTTCTCCCACGGTCAGTTTTAGGTAGCCTGCTCACGCGTAAGTTCGCGGACAAGCCTTGTAATATCAGTTGCGTCCAATGAAGAAACAAAAAAAATTTTTATAAGGAAATCCTCTAAAAAGCAATTTCATTATTTTTTCATTGTAATTATCCTAAAATGTACTCCGTAGCGAAGCATGGGTATTCAGTTAGTATATCTATCTATCTATCTATCTATCTATCTATCGTTCTATCTATCTATCTATCTATCTATATATATATATGTGTGTGTGTGATGCTCCGTACATCACGCCGTGGAGGAGATGCGTAGAACTTATCGAAGGTGCAGTCAGCACGAGTGTGTGATGCAGTCGGGAGAAGTGTTGATCATACAGTAAATCGCTGCGCTTGTTAGATCTGCGACCTATTGACCTGGGTGCAGGATAAGTGGTCATAAAGTTCTTGTAACGTGTGGTTTCGACGTTACAGAACATATAAATCCAGAGTGGTTCGAGGGCTCTTCAAGAATTTTGACATTACACTGACATTCGGAATCTCATAAACTTCCTACACTCATATCTGGGGATGTTATTGAGTTCAGATACTTCACATGCCTGTATAATGATTAGCAGGGCTACGATAAATTATCTTATTTTAGTTTTAGGTTGTAAATTTTGGAAAAGGAGTCGTGCTTTATTAACAGGATAATTTTAATTACGAATTAGATACATCATGGTGGGCCGTTATTATCACATATATATATATTTATATATATACAGAGAGAGAGAGAGGGAGGGAGATATTAGCTGAATACCTGTGTTTCGCTACGGAGTACATTTTAGGATAATTGCAATGAAAAAAATAATGAAATAATTGGTTATATAGTTAATAATTGGTTTATATCCAATCATTTTATATTGTGATATCATTAGTTCATTTAGGTGAATTTGCTTCGTAACACAGTCAAAATGTTATTAAAAGTGCCACATGCGGGCAGTCCTAGGATTATATAGGTTAAGTCAGCTTCTACAACATACATTTCCTATGCATAGGTTAATTATACATGTTTTTGTCAGTTGGATTTTGGAGAATGCCTTTAGCTTGTTTTGCTAAAATTGTTTCAGACATCTGGGGTTTTAACCTATATTTTGTTGGCAAAGTTATTTTTTTCTGGGGGGGTTGTTTTGGTTTTTACAAATGCCGGTTATTTGGTCATAAGGCCATTAGACCACGGGCTCTCCAATACTTCAAAACAAGGGACTTAATATTCAGAAGTGCAGGGCACACGTAATGATGTAATGCAGTCGCAGGTTAAACCTAATGTCATAAGACACAGTCGGGCTAATCAGCCAGACCATTTCCAGACCAGGAAAAGATGTGCCCGGAGGCAGTCGTGGCCGGTCAAAATCTAAAACATGCGACCGCAACCAAACGCAGAGAGTTGGGAACAAAAGTAGAATGTCTACATGAGTAGCCAAGGGCTTTTCTTTGGAGGATTCTTTAGACTTCGGTTTAAAAGCATTTCGATACCTAAACTCCACTACCTCTCAACTACTATTTTTTGTTATTTTCATTTTATGCGGGAATACGATAACCCACAGCTGCTTCCATCTATTGATTCATAAGGAAACTCAATAAATAGTTTTAAATGCATTCAAAAGGCATTTTAATGAACAGCTCTGACTTATTTGTGACTTATTTATCTACAGCTGTGAGTTATATGTTAAAATGATTTTTGGCCCTCCTGTAAAATTTGTAATTTTTCAGTTGAGAGGTTTTGGAGTTTAGGTATCGATTTGTGCAGGTCATTTTTCTAGAAATCTTGGAAGAATGATATGTCAAGAGCCTGTTAAATTTCTGAAAAACCTCTGCACTCTTCTTGGTTAGACGGTCAGATGTCTAATATCCAGGAAAGCCACAATGTGCAGGGAAAGGAGTTCAAATGTATTCCGCTTACTACACTCTTGAACATGATTGCAGTTGTGGCCACTATTGCGTGCAGTCCTGAACTAGAGTCGAACAAAAGGACAGCTTTTTTAAAAGAAGAGGGGCGAAGGGAATCTATTGTGGAGCTACGAAGAAGGCCTATACTTTCCCATCAAAATGAATAGTATTTAGTCTTGTAGTAAATAAAAGCTGAATAATTCACAGTGAACTCTAGCTTCAGCAACTTGATGTATATAAAAAAGAGAACATTCGGTATGGAAGTATAACTATTCGTCTGATGGGAAACGAGTGGCAAAGGTTTCAAGATCAACGGCTCGGATTTGTTCTGGAACATTTCTTTTTTCCCATTTAATTTTAGTTGTCAAAATCGAGGGAAGGATAGACAAGGATGAACCGGTATCTATCACACAAGGAATTGTTCTTTTGTTAATCTAATTGTTAATGGTGGTAACATATCCAGATACATTAGCGCCAAACACGTTAACGGGAAATGTGACCAAAAACATAATGTATGTTGTAGGACCTGACTTACCCTATATAATCCTAGGGCTGCCAGAATGTGGACTTTTTGATTTAAATATTAAATATTGACGGTTCTACGATACAAATTCAATAAAATGGACGGAAAATTATCATATATATATGTGCAGTCTACACACACATATATATGTATGGAATCGCGATATATATATATATATATATATATTTATATGCATGCGTGTCAATTAAAATAAACATAAACATCTACTGTTCAGCCTATGGATGTTGTAGTTTATAGTGTATTTCTACGAAGATGGAAACTAATCCAGCATCTAGAATAGATTCAAATAAAAACTAAAACAATTACTTCCTAATTTTTTCTCGCTGAAAAATTATAATGGCATTGATTTTAGTGGTTCCGGACCTGAAAATATCCTCATTTATTTAATTACAACCATTTCCAACATATTTATTTTCCCCTCAGTTGGACCTTTATACAAAAATCTTCACTAGGGTTGTTTGATAAGTCCTTTTCAAACTCTCAGATATGGCGTCCCTGCACTGATATTGTTAGTGCTCTCTCATTCAGCACGCTTCAAAGGCACGGGTGACAAATTTTAAGTAGGTTCGACGATCAGACTGTAACCACTTAAGGCTCGGACACACGGACGACGCCGTGTCCATGTACACGGCGTCGTCACACGGCGTACACGGCGTCTTAAGCAAACGGACTAAGCCGTCGTCCGTGGGAGTCGGTTAGTTCAACTCTATTAGTTCGGTTAGTTCTACTGCCTGATCGCAACTGCGGTGCCGCAATGACACCGGATTGCTCGTGTGCACAGAGCCTTAATCGGTGAATTGTTGTTACTGTTCATACAGTGAAGAAAAACGATATCTGCCAGTTGGGAATGAATTATTACTTTTCAGGAGACAAAATAGAGGCAGAACCGCAATCCAAGTTTGAAAAATATCACGGCGATTCTGCACCGTCGCTTAAAATGATTTGCGAGCGGTTTGTTCATTTTCGTTGTGCAGTAGGTTTCTATGACCGTCTGACGGAGGACTGTTCTTTTTCGTTGTGGCCGAATTAGTTGGTTCCTAGATAGTCGCTGCTTCGACAATCCATATTCTACCATTTGTTTGTTTCCACTTCCCTGGTGTCGCAATTTCGCACCACCCAGTCTAATTGTGTGTCGTTTGGGCTACTTCTGTTCGCCTTTGAAATATCCATTTTCGGTCTCTTAATTCAAAATTCTTATTCCAATTTTTTTTCACGTATTTTTAGCTTTTCTTTCCTTAGCTTTTCTGATCAGTTCCTGTTGCCTCTCGGCTACTCCATTGGGCCTGGGCTAGGGGCATCTAGGTACTTACCCAGGCTAGTGTGGGTTGGATGATTGCCTGCTGCAGTCTACACCCACTGATGGGAATCTCACCCGGAATGTCTCGACTTTACTTAGCACCCCATCTGGCGCATAGGGACATAAGTGACACTGAACGCTCTGGCCTCCCTGCTGGTCACTATGGCTGAATTATTTTTAAAAAAATCCATGATATTGTGATAGAGGATAGAAGATTGAAAGTTTGTTAGATTTCCGAGACTGTTGGTATCTCGTTACAGCGTATTTAAGATTTTGCATGAATAACTGGATATGAGAGAACTGCCGGCAAGGTGGAGGCCACGTTTACTATAAATCGATCAAAAACGTGAACGAGTGAAACCCTCGGAGCACATTTTAGAGCTTTTTGAAAAAAATACAGAGAAATTTTGATGTCGTTCCGAAAAGTGGAAGAAACATGAATAAATTACTATCAGCTAGAAACGAAAAACAGTAAAAATAGTGTGATGAAGCAGGTGATTGATTCTGCACCAAATTATTGTAGAAACGGCTTGATCAGCAGGAAAGGTGTCCACTCTTTTTTGGTACGAACGTGTTATAATCTTTATTGACTACTTGGAAATGGGCTAAACAATCACTGGAGAGTACATGGAATCTTTATTGAATATTTTAAACAATAAAATAAAGACCAAAAAGGCCACATTTAGCGAAACAAGAAAAGGTTTTTTCCCAACATTACAGTGCAATAACTCATTCATCTGCGATTGAGGCGGCAACACTGTTAGAATAACACTACGAAATTGTTGACAATCCTCCGATTTCTTAAAATTTGGCCACCTAGAACTACCACTTGTTCCCAAATAAAGAAAAAATTTCTTTTACGGTGGAAATTTGCATTAAATTCCAAAGTGATTAGAGAAACAAACGTTTGTATTGCAGAGTTAGCAGGTCCTGCTTTATAGAGGGGTTAAAAAAGCTCGAAAATCGTTGAACCAAATGTATCGATTTCAAGGGAAATTATAAAAAAAAATAAAATCTTTCTCAAAAAATGTCGTGTCTATACTTTAAAAAATTGCGTAAACAATTTGAAAATATTTTGACAGTTTCAAAAATTTGAAATATCATTATTATTTTTTACTTACATACATTTGCAATATGTATACTTCAAGTGCGTTTCTATATAAAAATCCTCGTATAAATAAAAATACTTGAACAACTTGAAATTAAAAAAAAATTTAAACTCAAATTTTACAGTAAATTTAATGTTTGATATATCTGCCGAACAGATAACTCCATTTGGATATTTTTTTCAGTTTTATCGTAGGATTACGTTCCTCCATAACGGTACTCCGTAAAGCAAAATTTCAGACGCTAAAACCATCCGTCCGTACCTCGCGAGTTATAATTTTGGCTGCGTGTCAAACCCAGTCTGTATCACTTGGACAAGCAGTAAACAGTTAAACAGTAAAGTACCAAAATGCGTCAAAATTTTGACATATATATATATATATATGTACATATATACATGCGTACATATATATAGATACATATATACATACAAAAGAGGTAAGCAACGATAAGTAGTTCTACATTAATAACCCGCGGTAGTTTTGTTAGAAGAGACTACCTGAAATTTTTTTTGTATAGGAAACGTTTCCAAAATAATTTTTATTCGGGATTTATAAAGACCACTTTTAATTGTAACAGTAAATTGAACAGTAAATTTAAAAAAAAGAAACTTTCTACAAAATTCCGCTGAGATACTTAACGAAGAAGTCTCGATATTTCCTTGTAAAATGGCAAATCGTAAAAAAATTCTATTGGGATATAAGTTCTGAAATTGCATGAAAAATGCTGCATTTGTCAATTTAATCTTTCTAAACACATGCGGTGTTATTTTATAATAACAATTGTAGAGTATGTTTTAGGTCAAGAAATTTTTTTGAGAATTTCTTATCCCGACATCTTAAAGAATATAGGTACTTGGAGACATTTCTTGATCTACCGCATTTCATGCTTATCCAATCACGGTAAACTCAATTGCCTTGTGTTCAAAAGAGCCCCTGTACATTATTTAATCAAAATTTTCTGCTAGCGTTTCCAGTAGCTTATAATATTAGTGACATAACGCTGTCTTTCAAAGAGGTTCGCGTTTTACCAGCTGCTGACACCAAGTTTATTCACCTTAGAAGGGGCGTGTATGGTCTCCCATATTTATGATCACCTTTGTCCGTCGCATAAAATAGAGGAAAGTTTCGCGTGACTACCATTGCCATCGGTAGTTTGCAAAAAGTAACTCTTGTCACGCCATTTCAAATCGCTTCCGAATGAACATTGATTCCGCTCTATTCCTCAGAAAGTTTGTTGTCGGTCTGAGGTGGGACTTGCACGGCATTTTCGTGTAAGATAAAAGGAGGTCTTGTTGTTGTTTCTACGAAAGAAATAGGTGTGACCTTTTGTTTTTATGCTACTTGGTTTGCTAAAAGGGTCATACGTCTTTCGAGTATATGAAAATGAGGTTACATGAGTTAAGGAAACGGCAGTATTGATCCCACGTGTAGTAGCGTTTGCTTGAAATCGTAGTAATCTGGACCTGCCGGTTTTTAATCTTGGAGTCTGAATTTACAGTAAAATTTTCCATTTTGCAGTAAATTTTTCATTTTACAACTTAATTTATTTTCCAAAGAGCTGTCAATTTTTCACATCATTACAGGCTTAAAGTTCCATATAATTTGGAACCCTTTGGAAAAGTGTTTCTAATATTTTTGTTTGCACTTTGGCAGGATAATAGTTGAGCAATCCACAAGGGTAGCAATATAAAAAAAAATTTCAGGTAGTCTCTTCTAACGAAACTACCACGTTAATTAACGTAGGATTACTTATCGTTGCTTATCTCTTTTGTATGTATTATGTATATATGTTCGTGTATATATATATATATATAACTAGGGATGAGTTCCATAAAAACATCGAATTAACTGCGTGAGTGACTGTA
Source organism: Dolomedes plantarius (assembly GCA_907164885.2). Taxonomy (NCBI): domain Eukaryota; kingdom Metazoa; phylum Arthropoda; class Arachnida; order Araneae; family Dolomedidae; genus Dolomedes; species Dolomedes plantarius. The sequence goes on from OU015490.1 coordinate 169,152,320, forward strand.
TGCAAAATTAGGGGAGTAACAGAATTGACGGATTTGTGTTCAAACTGCGTGGCTTGGTAGTTATTGTTGTAAAGTTAAGTGACCTTGTATTTTTAAACATATTTAATAGTTTTAATTATAAGCTGTTTTATCGAGTCTTAAGGTCTCGCGATGCCCTGGTCCACTGGGAGTGTTCGCCTTGGCAAGAAAACATGTTCAACCAGGGAAAAGGGGTCACACCCCCCCCCCCCCCCTCTGGTCATTTCGAGCATCGCTTCATTTATGTCTAATACTTCTTTTATTTATTTTAACTAAATGTTTTCTTATTGTGATAGGGGGTGTGATGCTGTGCGCGCAGGCACTTCTGTTTATCATTATCTTTGATTCTTTTTATAATTCTTATCTTCTTAAATTTAGTGATTTAGCAGGTTTTGTACCGCTTATATATATATATATATATATATATATATATATATATATATATATATATACACTGCTGGCCACCCAAATTGCAACACCAAGAAAGACAAGAGATATCACAACAAAATTTATTTTGTAGATAACATGTTGACCAAGTATCAAATGTTTAAATTTATAGACTTCTGTGAAGTGTGGTTCCTGCCAAAATCAGTAGTCAGAGTAGCCGCCATTGTTGGAGATCACCGCTGCCACACGCCTCGGCATTGATTCAAAGAGACGTTGGATGAGTTCTTGGGGTACAGCAGACCAAGCAGCTTCCACACGTTGCCAAAGTTGATCTGCTGTGGCAGCTGGGGATGGAATCTGGGTCAATCGTAGAGCAACCATGGACCACATGTTTTCTATCGGCGAAAGATCCGGAGAGAGAGGCGGCCAGGGAAGCAATTCAATCTGGCGATTGACGAAGAACCGTTGGACAATGCGTGCCAGTTGTGGTCGCGCATTATCCTGTTGAAATATGGCTGTGGGCAAGCCCTGAAGGTAAGGAAGGACAACTGGCTCCAACACCTCGGAGATGTAGCGCTGGCTGTTTAAAGTACCGGCAATGCGTACTAGAGGTGTGCGAGAGTGATATCCAATACCGCCTCATACCATAATACCCGGTGCAGGACCAGTGTGGCGGTGCATAACGCAGCTGTTCAGCATCCTCTCTTCACGGTGTCTCCAGACTCGAATGCGACCATCGTGGTGTTGCAGACAGAAGCGTGACTCGTCAGTAAAGACAATTTCATTCCATTCTGCCGTCCACATCCTTCTGTCATCGCACCATTGGCGGCGGAGACGTCTGTGGTTCTGCGTCAAGGGTAGACAAAGCAATGGACGTCTTGCGGACAGACCACTCTGCTGTAAACGACGTCGAATAGTACGCGCAGACACTGGATGATGCGTTACAGACTGCATGTGCTGTTCTATGGTTCGTGATGTGACTGAGCGATCCGTCACTGCCATGCGCACAATTTGCCTGTCATCACGTGAAGTGGTGCGCTGAGGTGGATGCGATCGAACACGCCGGTCCGTCGTACCCTCCTACATCCAACGATCACATATCCGCATTACAGTTGTTTGGTTTCGTCCAACACGACTACCGATTTACCTGAAAGATAATCCACAATCTCGGTAGGCCACTATCCTTCCTCTGTCGAACTCGGATACTTGATCAAAAGATGATCGCTGTTTTCGACGAGGCATAATTGATCGTTTTTTTGAAAAAACCACAAGAAAAACACAATTGCCGAACTTGAAATCGTCGAAATCTCCAAGCCTTAAATAGCGCTTTGAAGTGGCGCCACAAGCGCGCGTGATGTGCGTCTGCGCTGAAATTCTAATCATTTGCATATATCACCTCCGCTAATGCATGTTGTAAATTTCATGTTATTTGCATGTTTCCTTCAGGGTGTTGCATTTACAGTGGCCAGCAGTGTATATGTATATATATATATATATATATATATATATATATATATATATATATATATATATATATATATATATATGTGTGTGTGTGTGTGTGTGTGTGTTTATGTCAATATTTTGATCCATTTCGGTACTTTTCTCATTAACTGTTTTCTGCTTGCCCAAGCGATAGAGACTGGGTTTGGCGCGCTCCCAAAATTATAATTCGCGACGTCGGACGGTTTCAGCGTCTGAAATTTCGCTTTCTGGAGGACCGTTCTGGAGGAACGTTATCCTACGTTAAAAGCGTGGATCTGAAAATTGACAACAGAAATAAGATCCAATGAAAATCTTTTTGAATTTTTTACTAAATGTCAGACAGCGAATTTCTTTAAAAATAGATATCAACGAATCTCCCCTTTTATCATCTTTTGAAATGTACGAACAGACCTGAAACAACATTTTTTTTTATAGTGAGGAGTAGAATCGGACGTATCAGTAACTCCGTTTAGAGAGTTTTCTAGAAAAGAAGAGACACTTGTTTTGTACAAATTATTTATTTTAAAATTATCGAATATCAACTGTTTGTTCATGTTTACAATAGTTCAAACTGTTGACAGATGAAATCTATTTCAGAAAATACAATTAGCAAAATAGCATAGATGCGTTTCATGTGTTCTGCATGGTATTTGGTTATATGTTGTGGCACTCATTCTTTCACGAGAAATGGATGTCGAAATGCAGACTTGCAACGTCCAAAAATTGTAAAGGAAACACATAAGTTTTTATTCGTTATCAACAGAATTATAACACTTCCACATTTTTGGCCCGATTTTGATTTTTTTTTCAATGATGACCATAAATATGTACGGAATAGATCACTCTTTATTTGAATCTATCTAGATTTGAAGTCATTGAAAGTCTACTTTCCATAAATAAAAGAATGATTAAAACGTCATTAAAATATTTGTTAATCCACGTAAATAACGATAGGCTTATACACTATTACTATTTAAAAACTTTGTTCAATCTTCATTTTGAGTTTTCTGTGAACTTAAGTCCTCTTCAATATAAATCACAACCACGCTAGTTTATAGTACAATACCATCTATACACGGTCTGTGATACACAGCCCTATGTCTTCTCTTATTTGTGTCTTTCTTTGGATTACTTATACATATTCATCACAGGTGATGTCATCACTTAGTGCTCATTGACGGTCTAGCTGGTCGCTAAACTTATATCTCACGTAAATCATACTATTCACAAAACCTTTACAAACCAACCCAACATATACTTACTGAAGCTCAATTTTGACTGCCACATTTTAATCCCATAATGGGTATTCCTTTGTAGAAAGATTATGCCAGTGGTAGGTTGCCATATGCCAATTAATTAAGGTTGCTATGTACTAATTCTATAGGATTCGCTCACCTTAATGTTAACCTATGGAGAAAATGTGTCTACTATTTACAACTACATAAATGCCGATAATCCAATAAAAATGGTATTTTTAGACAGCCTGAACTTTTCTGCACCTTGCGACAGGATTCATTTTATAAATTTCGTCCAAAGGAATTTAGAAGAGTTTAAAAACACACTATATAAGATTTTTTCCCGAATAATTTAAATTAAAAAATATTATTTGAATTTTTTTTTCAAATTCGGAAAATGCCCCAAGGTGTAAATTTCTTTTTCAATACGCAGTGCAATTTTGTAAGAAAAATCTTTAAATCCAAGTCTGTAATCATTGGACACATTTTCTTCAAAGGTTAACATTGAGGTGAGCGAATCCAATAGGATTATTACACAGCAGTCTTAAGTAAACTTAAGTCTTTGGAAATATATAGTCATAATCAAAAGATTTCATTCGATAAATCAGCAGTTCTCCTATTTAAAAGAAGATATACTCGTATACCACAACTAGTGGAAATAATCAGGGAATAGAAAAATCTTAATACTTCACTATTTTACTTTCAATTGTAGTGAAATGTTAAGTGATTTTTTTATACACGAGTACTTCTTTTACAAATATCTTATAAGAATTTCTTCAGATTTCTAGATAAAATTAAAACATTTGTTTTTCGACAATGACATTAATATAATTTGTTTAAGGACATTAATATAATTTGTTAAGTACTACTATAAATCAGTCACCACTTATCTAACATAAATCACCGCGTGAATTATGCGCTAAAATCCCTTCTGTCATTCAGTATGGAAAATAAAATACTTCAAAAACAAAGGTTTTTTATTCTCTCATTAGTTGAAATTAAGTTTATAATGGGTCTCTCTATCTAAGTATTCTTTGCTTTGAAAAATTCTCTCTTTAGGGAAACTGGATCAAACGACAACAAGGAGTTGGTATTTGATAACATAAAGGAATGCGACATCTTTAAGTAAATATGCTAGGAAGACATTATAAATAATCAAAAAGTCTGCAAGGGAGACTTAGAAATACTTAAAATATACTAACTGCAGTCTAACGTTACGTGGAAGACTAGAAAGGAATGAACAATTAAAACAAACGAAACTTGATATCTTTTATTATAAAATGGGACAATTTATTTCACATCGATAATTTTAATCAGGAACTTCATTTAGGCAATTTCAGTTAAAATGAAAAAAAAATTGGTATGCAAGGATTAAAGGTCTCAACCAATTATTATGAGATAATCAATCAATTATTATTATTCTGTTATAGATATGGCGAGGAACTATTTGGATTAGGAGAATAAGCAAAACTTCGCTACAACTTTTACTGATATTTACAAGTAACCTAGATACACATATGGGACTCAAAAGTTTCGTATTTTTTGAGAAAAAGTTTACTTATTTTCAACTTCAGACATTAAATATTTCATTTTAAAGTTGGAATGTACTTTTATACCCTCGATATTTCAGTGCCAGATTCATAATCATATGAAATTATAGGTTAATAACAGTCGTTTAAGACGTGGGTATCATTTAATTATGTCTTTTATACATTATGTTTTTAGAAAACTTATGTTAAAAATTTATAAGAAGATTATAATCAATATATTGATTGAGTGACAGAATGAATCCATCAAAATATCGGGAATCGATGTCTAAAATGCATCGCTTCAAGTCATCTGAAGTCTGAATTCATGGCATCTTGTAGGAAATGCCTCAAGAACTCCGAGTATATCTATACATTAAGGAATATATTCACTTACTTTTACTTAAATGGGAATTCAAATAAATTTTTATTTTATAAATATTTAACAATTGTTGTGACATATGGCAACCCGGCCAGCAATAAAATAACCTTATTTTCGACGAGTATCAAAAGGATTATATTTCATTCGTATAAAAACTTTTATTTAACAAATAGTTAAAATCCTTTGTAATAAAACTTATACCCATCGTCAAACATGAGTTCTTCCGTTATCGTTTGAATGATTTATCCTGATTCTGGACAAGACAAGTCCGAAGGTGGAGCAACATGGTCCTAGGCATGCATCGAGGGCTGTCCGCAAGAACTGCTTCACCGCGTGGCAGTTGATGCTGAACTGTCTGAGTGCTGGCCCTATGCACCACACATGCTGGAACGTGATGCAGGCAAAGCTGCATCCAACTATGAGGGCAATGGGCAGTCCACAGACCAGCGACAGGCATCTATAACAGCAGTTCTTTGAACATGTGAAGATGTATTTCGAGTTCCGCCAAACGCAGGTAGGGGAATAGGTTCCCTCCGGTTCAGCGATGACGTCGTCGAACTCAACCTGCAATGAGAAGGCATTGTTAGAAATATAGGAATACAAGAGGCAGTGATGTATATCAGGCGTATACGCAGCCAGGAAAAAGAAACTAGATGTGAGGGGTATCGATCCATTTTTGGGGTATGTTCATTGTCATAATGTATGATTTTCATAAATTTATATATATATATATATATATATATATATATATATATATATATATATATATATATATTTATTATTTATTTATTTTTGGAGGGGGGTGGGGAGGGGCATCTGTTTACTTACTTTCCTGCGTAATTTTAGTCTTAGTAGAGATAAAAATATCTCACTGTTTTTATATGCAGAAAGAGAAAATTTATCTGTACAGACATTAACGTTACCATTTATAGAACTGATTATGGCTAAGAATCGAGGACAGCACTGTTAGATTGTTTATATGGCAATACGAATTGCATATGAGAAGGATTAACAACATTAATGTATAGCCATTAACATAGCCATTAATGGTTGTTGTTGCATATGCCACTTGACCAACAGCAACATCAGATCAAGTCCCGAAGGCTATGGGCGATGAAGGTGCGGCTCCTGTTTTGAATTAGCACCACAAGGGGCGGAGTCCGACTTGACCAAAGGACCAGTCCCGTAATTTTGAACCGAGTCAAGTGACGAGACCGGAACACTTGACCCCGCACCTCCAGACGTAATTTTGAGGACTCGGAGGACATTGCAGCCACGACAGATTTTACGTGCACCAGCCGCCATTAGTGTACACGGCAGTGGATTTGTCAGCGACGAGTATCGAACCAGTGACTTTCAGATCACTAGTCCGATGCTCTTGCCAACTGGGCCACTGCGCACTGCCATTAATGGTTATATATGATACGTTTGCATGCAAATTCTTATATAAATTATATAAGTAAATTCAAATATAAATATACCTTGTATATGTGTATATGTGGTTTAATAGCATTTAACATAATGTCTAAGATTAGATACATCAGTTTTTTACCAGCGTAGAAAAGACTGGTTAAAGTCGGTATGCTCTGAAAAATATTTAAAATATTAATATTAGAATAAAATCATTAAAGTGTTATTAAGAAATTCTCATTTATGTAAGAAAATCAATATGTAAACAGGGTTAGTTTAAACTGGAGTTGCAATTTGGAAAATAATTTTCATGTGAAGGAACTTACAAACATCTTTCCAGAAAAAATAACGGTTGGATGTTAAGGCCGTCTGCACACGGAGCAACTCAAAAGAAACTGATAACTGACTCGAATCACAAACCAGTCCGTTTTGAGTCGTAACCTATGTAATTGAATGGAGATTGAATGGAGCCACGCACACGGCGCAACTGGTTACAAACCCGTCGGACGGGTTTGTAACCAGTTGCGCCGTGTGCGTGGCTCCATTCAATTACATAGGTTGCGACTCAAAACGGACTGGTTTGTGATTCGAGTCAGTTATCAGTTTCTTTTGAGTTGCCCCGTGTGCAGACGGCCTAATAATCGTTTCTGTGCGTTTTAAATGGCTCGTTTATATGATTTCTTTTACGAATTTTAGGAAATTTTCGTTTTTCATCCTAGTTAACTTTCTAATTTTAGAAAATGAGCCTATTCGCTGCCAAAATGTTTTTTCAGTATTTTATACAAAAAGCCGTAGCAAGCGTTCAAGGAACTTTTTAAGGATTTTAAAGAAAACTTCGTAGTTTTCTTCCAAATAAATATCATTAAATACAGAAAAACTGCAGGCAGTTTTTTAAAAAAGGTAATATATTTAAAATTATGAAAGCATTTCAAATAGGAACTCATGTTTACCTTTTCCTAATTAATTATTCGGTAAAATAATTTCATTTTCTACTATTCTGTAGGTTAATTGATAATATATTTTTAAAATTACGTAATCGATTTCAAATTGCATCTTCGAATTTTTAAAGTAAATTAAGACTTAATAAATTTGAAAAAATTATGTAATTTTGCTCGAAAATTTTTCAAATTAAAATTTTCGGAAAGATTTGTTGCGATATAAATCGGCAAATTTTTTGCAATATTCAACACAAAAATGCATATTTGTTGTCATTTTTAGCGATTTGAAAATAAAAAAAATATTCAGATTCCATTAACTAGGTGTTTTAATTTATTTTATTCTTGTTTAACGTAATTTAACTAATACGAAACATACTGAACAGTTATTGCTTGATATAACTATTTACCAGATTATTTATTAGTGATTACCTACAGCGTTTTAGCATCGATGACTTATAAGCGAAAATTTCCATGCGTATCCCTATAGTATTGATTAATCCCAAAATAAATTACTCCTTAATAGTTATTGTGTCGCGGTTCAATCATTGTGAGTACAGTGATACCTCGGCTAACGAGTGACCCTGCTGACGAATGATTCGACTAACGAAGATTTTTTTTCGCTGTTTTTTGGACTCGGCCAATGAATATGGATTCGGATAACGAATGTTTTAGAGGAAGCGTGTGCTAACAAATAGATAAGAAGATGAAGAGTGCTCATCAGAGTTAGAGGAGGAGGAGGAGGACAGCAATAAAGAGAGAAGAATGCTAGCAGGGGACATTAAAATAATGCTTCAATACTGGAAAGAATTTCAGTCTTTGGCTGGTTTCAGCAAGTGGCACCCCAACAAAGCTGAAATAAATAAACTTTGTGCCTTGGTTGAGGACAAGTGTCTGAATCACTTTAAAAACGTTCAAAAAATTTCGGGTAATCTCTTCTAACGAAACTACCGCGGGTTATTAACGCAGGATTACTTATCGTTGCTTACCTCTTTTGTATGTATATATGTATGTATGTGTTATGTATATATGTTTCTATATATATGTACGTATACACACACACACACACACACACATATATATATATATGTGTGTGTGTGTGTGTGAGTGTGTGCGCGCCAAATTTTGACGCATTTTTCTGTTTAACTGTTTACAGACTGGGTTTGGCGCGCTGCCAAAATTATAACTCACGATGACGGACGGTTTTAGCGTCTGAAATTTTGTTTCTGCAGGACCGTTATGGAGGAACGTAATCCTATGTTAAAAAGAGTAATTCAATCAACTTTGGACAGTCTTTTGACTTCCTCCTGCAAAGAGACAAGACAGAGTCCAGCTACAGAAGAAGAGGAAACTTACCTTGAATAAACTTTGATAATTTGGACGAAGTACAGTAAAAACATTGTGAACATATTTTAAACTTAATAGTATAAAGTGTATAATATATTTTCAGTATTATAGGGTGAAGATCGTCAGTTTTTCCATTCTATTTTCCCTTCTCTTTCATCCAATTGGGTAGCTGTTCATTTCAGCCTTTGGTGAGTTTTTGGCCTTTTATAGTGTGCTTTTTAATATTTTATAAAACTTATCCTTAAGGGGATGGTAGACTTTCAAATTACCAAAAATCGAGCAAAAATTGGAATTTTTTTGGGGGGTGTATTAATATTTTAAAAACATGTAAATATTGGAATGAAATGCATTTAAAATGTGTAGTGAAAAGAAAATTGAAAAATTGGTGGTTTTAGAGTAATAAGTATTAAAGGTAGATAAAAAATTATCTTTTAAATGACATTTTCTCAAAATGAGATATTTCCAGATTTGCAAGTCTTTAAAATGCTCCTCGTGTCATAATTTTTGACGAAATTTTATGAAATTTATAATAAAGATTCCTGTAATACATCAAAATAAAGTTATGTATCCATTTTAGGATTCGAGGTCATTTAGGTTATAAAAGTTTAACTTTAGTGTAGAAAAGTACAAAAATTTCGCGAAAATTCAGAGTACAAGCATAAAAATATTTTCTAAAAATTAACTATTCAACGAAAGTACAAAAAAATACATAACTTTGTTCAGAAAGTATTTATAAGCAATATAAATGCAAAATTAAGGGAAAAAGTTTAAAATTGAGTCGCAAGGAGCATTTTAAAGAAGGGTAATTTAATTTAAATTTTTTAATTATAAATTATTTTTTAAAAATATTTATAAAATTTTATAAGGTGTTTATATTGTTATACTTTAATGAATATATATACAAAATTTCATATCTCTGTGGTAAAAATTTCAAAAATCGTTTTGAAAGGTCCACTATAGTCAGCAGCATCAAAAATGAATTAAACAATTTTCTATTGAAATCTACGGGAAATCACGTTTCGGCTAAAGAAGATTTCGGCTAACGAACGTGATCCCGGAACGAATTATCCTCGTTAGCCGAGGTATCACTGTATATAATGATAAGAAAAGAATTTTTAAACCAGTTTCAAAAAAATTTTTTATTTTCAAAGTAACAGTTACATCTAAAGCTTCACACAAAAGCACAGCAGAAGCTTGCAACACATAGATGGTGGACGTCCATATGCAACACTCAAGGAAGAAACACAGAAAAGAATATAGTGGTTGCAAGAGGTAAAGGAAAGGGTTAGAGCAGTGCAATTAGTTAAAAATTATATGGTTCGTGCATACTCATTTCAGCAACAATAATCTGTAAAAGCCTCATGAATCTGCTTAGTAATTATTTTCGTATTTTCTTTAGAGGGTATGTTATTACATATTTTCCGAATGTATACCCATTTCGATATGAGTTTTTTTTTCTTTAAGGCCGTTCGCACACGGAGCAACTCAAAAGAAACTGATAACTGACTCAAATCACAAACCAGTCCGTGATGAGTCGCAACCTATGTAATTGAATGGCGCGCCGTGTGCAGACGGGCTAAATGTCTTCATATAGAGATCACTCTACATAGTAAAAAAGTTCTTTGAAATCTGACAAATTTAAAAGCACTAATTTACGTTTATATATGTTCGAGAAATATTTTCATATTTTGGCATCCTTAAGCATAATTCTGAAGACAGAAAAAATCTAAAAGTATACAAATATTATAAATGTTGTGTATAAAGAAACAAAATTTTAATTCCTTAAATAGATGTTTTTTAATTTTTCTATGTGATAGAATCAACTATTTATCTGGAGAGTTTTAATAAGTTTAAATGCATGTTTTCCCCTATCAAATAAGGAATCTTAAAAGAAATATTTCTAAGACTAATATTTGAATAAAATAACATCTCTTTTATTCCCGATCTATAAATTTATTGATTCATCATGTAAATAACGTATGGTGGCTTGATTAGGTATCCCAACGTATAATGATAGCGTGTATGAGTAAACGCATATTCGATGTCTGTTTTATTTTGAAGTACCAAGAAAAGGTAAATGTATGTTATTTGCCAATGCGGGGCACTTGTTAATTGAGACATAATTCTTGCACATAGTCCTCGAGAATCGTTGATGCTTTCAATAGGGACAACAGATAGGTGAACAAACACCCCCCTTGGTGCCACATCAATTTGGACCGTGAACCCCCAGGAGCGACATCTGGGGGCCATGTAACTGTAGACTGGAAAGTCCTTCTATGAGGTCAGAGAGAGTGAGTGAAGGTACGATGTAAATAATTTTATTCAAAATTCGCTCCCGGTGTTGAAGATAATTGTTGCAATGAGCATCATGAAATGTGAAGTTAAGAAAGGAATATAAGACCATGCATTTTATAATAATAATAGTAATAATTTATAGTAAAAGCAATGAACTTTAAATCTCTAAAAGCAACTTCGAAACTGTTACTTTGAAAATAAAAACAACCCTAATAAAAAATATTTGTAGAAATTCTGATATTTACTTTCTTTCGCGGTGGAAGACTATGAAAGATGCTCAAAACTTGAATTACAGGAAAGTAAACAGCTAAAAATTGTATATTTCCGCTGAAAGACTCATATTTTTTAATTCTTGTCATGCAGAGTGCTTTACTCAACAGCAAAAAAATCATGCATACAAAATTACTAGAAGTTCAAAATTATAGTAGATAAGCTATCTGCGTTTAGATTCTACATAAAGTTGTTTATCAAGTAATGTAAGTGTGTACTGGGGATCTATTTTGATCAATAGCACTGGGTAAAAGGTAATTATTTTAAAATTTATTAATAATTATTAAGGATAGTTGTAAAGTATTATAAACTGTGAACTTAAGATAGAAATATAATGAGATTAGGTATTTTTTCAAAAGCGAAAAAAAAAATGAAGCGGTGAACCTAAAAATTTTGTTTCAATCCTCAAAAAGCATCATTGAAATCATCACTAAAAAAGACTGATTATAGCGAAAGTTTTTTTAGAAATTTCTAACTTTGCTGACTTTGAAAAAGAACCCCATTACAAAAAGTTTAAATGGGGCTAAATTAGTGAAAATTTTAGACCTAAAAAAAGTTAAGTTTCACCTGTCAACAACTCTTTGATCAATATTCCAGTTATACAGGGCCTTAAAATACTTCAAAATACGCGTATGAAAAATTACATGCAGTCATTCGTTATTGATAATTTATTTTCGTGTAGATTTTAGGCTGTTTGAGTCATTTCAGAACAGTTAACGCGTAAACGGAAATCAGAGGACTTTGGAAGTACCAAGGCAAATAAAAATGTACTCGTGTCCAAAAATTCCTTTGAGGTATTTAAGAAAATTGGTGCCTTAAGTTTAATAAATCATGAACTTCGGGAAAAAATTCAAGAAAATCATATATTTCATTAAAAAAAGTCAAGGCTTTTAACCCAAATACTTTGTTTAGATTCTCAAATAAGAACTTTAAAATAATCACTTATAGCTACCGGTATTTGTAGAAAATCCTAACTGTACTTTTTGGGGGTAAAAAGGCTTCAACGACGGTTTGAAATTCGAATTGCAGAAAAAAATTCATGGTCAAATAAGGTTACTTTTACCAGTCAGGGATTTATGGAACAATATCCCAACAGTTAAGTTCTTTATGAAAAAGCGAAATACGCACATGCATAAGTACTTATGTCTATAATAATTAGCAGTCCATTTACATTAAGATATTAGATCTGAGATACGTAAATGAACAAACAAAAGCAAAAACAAGGACTCTACACTCAACAAGCATTCAAAAACTAAAACATGCTTTTTACGACACCAACATGCAAGACAAATGAATAGAAATTGAGTATTGAAATGTTGCTGTTCGTTTAGAAACTGTGGTAGCGAAAAAGTAGCATGCTTATAATAATGTCATGCTATATCTTATCGTAAAGTGGGATGTTTAGGAAACTAAATTTAAACTAACAGTGGTAAGATAGGGTCCAGGGGGTGGAGATGGCGGAGTTTCCTTCCTTTTCGGCTGCTTTAATGGGACATCCACCATCCGGAGATCATCTCGTAGTTGCTGAAAATAACAACCAATATCCAATATTAACTATTTTCTAGAGTCAATAAATTTTCCACTTGCGAAATAAATAATTATCTAAACAGGTCTTGACGAGCAACATGCATGCAAAAAAAGGTCTGTAAGTTACAAAGTAAAATGTTTTGAGAAAATAAATTGAGTAAAAGAGAACCATTAAAAAAATTGTTGAAAATAATCCTTTAAAACCCTTTCAGGGGCACCTTTCACCCGGTGCGAATGCTTAAATCTAGTCTTTTCACTTGCATTCAATGTATTCGAGTTAAATGAGCAAAAAAAGGCTAGTGCTGCCATCTGTTATCAGTTTAAAGAATCAAAAACATTTTGCAACCTTTAATTGGAAAAAATTTCAAGATTTTTTAGGTTAAAAAAATCGGAGGTAAAATTTGCAGCGTGAAAACGGTGGAGGTTGTTGCCTCTGAAAGGATTAAGGTTTTTTAACATAGCTCAGGTTAAAACAGTGAAGCCGGTCTCAGCCTGTTTACAGTGAATTCGTAACGTTACGTTGCATATGCGTTAAAAATTTTAAACCAATCACAGAGCTCATTCAATGGACACGTGATATGTCAAACCAATCACAGTTCATCTCAATAGTCTCTGAGCCAACGGAGTAACGCAACGCAACGCTCTGCAGTGTGAACAAGCCTTATCCCTCGAAAATAAATAAAGGTTATTTCTCGGGAAAACCGGTTTAACTGCAAAGATCTGATAAAAGCATTAAGAAAAAAAAAATTAAAATTAAACTGAAATGTTGAACTAAATACGCTTGTCATTAGATAGGCAATGTGTTACCTAATTTTTGATATTTTTTTGTTATCTTAATTAGAAATTCACATAGATATTCAATATGGATGTTAATTTCGATTGTTAACCATCGACGTTATTATCAATGTTAGCATCTATATTAAACTATCGATCATTCAGTAACTACCTTTCAATTTCAATCTCCTCATCTATTATGAAAAAAAAATGCTTATAAGCAACGAATGCAAATTTCTCCAAATTTCGCAATTAGTGAACAATATCAGCTACATTATAGCATTGAAAGTTTAAAAAATAATTAATCTTGCTTAATCTTAAAATGGTTTAAAATATGGACTAGCTATTGCAATATTAATACACTGATTTGTTTTGCTTATTTCCAATTTATTTAATAATAAAAAAAACAGTTTAATAGCAAAGGTAAAGAAATTTCTTGAAATCAAATCAAAGTTCACATGTCATTCGTGTATGTAATATAACTTGATACAATACTGTTTTCTTATGCTCAAAAGATATATTAAAAACAATGGAAAAATTAACTGTAAAACACTGTCAATATGGGGGAAAATAATCCTCCATTAATTTTACGTTAAAACTGTAAAAAGAATAGAACTTGCAACATCTGTAATCGCCATATCTAAATCTAGATTCATTACTCAAGGCCAAAAAATTGAATTCACTTGGTGCGAACATGGTTAATACTTAAATATTCTGGAGGTCTGACAAAAGTCACTGAAGTCTGGCAAAATATAGTGACGGGGAGGGGTTGTTTTCGCTATATCCCTTTCGTTGGCAATTTAAAAGAGAAATTCATTGAGAAAAGGAGACAGCACCCTAGAAAGCACCCTACAAGTCCCTAGAAATAGGTTCTATTTTGTCACTGGACGAATGTGTAGTACAGAAAAAGTAGAAAATTGTACTAAAAACGTGCGGATATTTACCATCAGTTAAAAAGTGGAAAGGACTTATTGTTTTGCAGTATATTTGAACTACTTTATGTTTTACGAGTGCCCAACACTTGAAAGTCAAACTGCCTATGAAAAGGCTTTTGTTGGCCAGGTTTAAAGCTGCTGTGTACTAACCCTATTGGATTCGCTGACCTCAATGTTAACCTATGGTGAAAATGTGTCCAAGGATTGCCAAACTGGATTCATAGATTTGTTTTTTAAATTGTACTCCTTAATAGAGAAAGAAATCTTACACATTGGGGGCATTTTTCGTTTTAATAAAAAAATGCAAATCATGTTATAAAATTTAAATTATTCGGAGGAAACATCTGGTATAATGTGATTTAAAGGCTCATCAATTGCTTTGGTGGATGCAATTTATAAAATGAATCGTGTTGCAAGGTGAGGAAAAGTTCAGGTTATCTGAAAATACTATTTTTATAAGATTATCAGCATTTATGTAGCTGGCAATAGTAGACACATTTTCTCCATAGGTTAAAGGGCGTTGGGTTGCCCCAATTGGTCGGCAGATCTGTACTGTCCGGCCGGCACCCGGGCCTATACTAAATAATCGAACGGGTGCATAACGATCGGCTGAGTTTGCAGGTATTGCTACGCGGCGTCTGGTCTTCAGGTTCTACAAGGCGTATAATCGAAAGCTGTGGCCGTCGTAATATTGTCGAATTTCTCCATAGGTTAACCTTCGAGTGACCAAATCCAATAGGGTTAGTACACAGCTGCGTTAAGCATATTTCCCATAATTATCGCAAAATAAAGATCGATGGAATAAAAGCTTCTTTGTTAAGAACTTTAGTAAGTTATTACAGATATTTTTTTATGAATAGCATTAGCACATTGTTGGCCAACAATTTTATTTAAGTATATACGCAAGTCAACGACAAAGACTGAATTTTTGGAATAAAGTACGACATTTTCATTTTCAGAAATCTGTTTTCATTATATGGGGATCTGACATTCACAGTTTAACCACTTAACAATTGCATAATTTTCAAGAAAACAGCAAAAAAAGTGCTTATTTTTTTCCGGGCGATTCCATTTATTTCTTGATCTGCCACATGTAGTTTAAAAAAACAAAACATTATAAATAGTCTGGTGCTGTCATCTCGTATGTAAAATAAGAAATAAAAAATTTTCAGGGTAAATGAAATGGATTCTTTTTAATTTTTAGGGTGCGTTATTTTTTAACACTCCAGCCCGGAAATATAACGAGCACGAGAAATAGAGGGCGAAACCTCACCCCGTAATTTTGACGGGAGCGAGAAGGAAGGGACTGAATGATATAACTAGTTGGTACCCGTCAAAACATGACGGCTAGATAGTAAATCAATGTACTAATACACAAATTATACTCAACACCTCATTGTCGAATGTTGAAAATAACTTATGTTGAAAATAAATATGTTGTTATAATAATGCGCAGAAATAAATTAATATGTTTAAGCGGCCTCATGCTTAGTGAGTATCTAAAGCCAGATTTAAAAATGTCACTGAGCATGCGCAGAAAGCAATTGTAAATTATCGCTAATTAAACAGCGCGAAATAGACAATTTCCATCGGGTTTAATCTTATATTTCACAAACATAATTATCATAAAAAATGGCAGAGAGAGATCTAGAGAGAATCCTTGGAATAAACGTATTTATCATTAAAACATGTCACGCAGAAACAGTGTCTTTCGATTTAAGTATGCCACTGAGCATGCGCAGAAATCAATTTTCAATTGTAAATTATCGCTAATGAATAGAAATTGCGATTACAAAAACCAAATTTGACAAATCAACAGATTACAATCTTTCGTTTAAGACTAAAATGAAGTAAACCGATGCAGTAGTTTTCTCTCACGGACTGCCCAAAAAGTCGGCTTAGCAACTTAAATATATAGATGTGAGAGTTAGCTCGAAACTCAGTCAGGTCGTACAAAAGGGAGTTTTTAAAGTAAAGCAATGTTTAGTGGATCATAAATTTCTCCAATATGACTTTCCTTTATGCTAAATTGTTATCCTTTGCTTGTAAAAAAACGAGTTAACTTTACCGGTCAACAATGTGTTAAGATATCTACTTCTTTTAAGCAGATCTTCCTGGTGTTTTGTTACTAAAATAAAAAGAAAGGCTTCCCTTCCTACGTCATTAAAAACCCCAGTGCTGAAAGAGCGTTATTGTACAGGACCATCGTAATCAGTCAACTTTGAAATGAAGCAGATTGAAAGGTATTGAAAGTATCAGCGCACATGAAATCCGGAAATAAATTTATTTTCTTTTACGCCGGAAGAATAAGAAAAGGGAAGGTTCGTGCATTCATTGCGTCGGGATGATTGACTATAAGACCAAAAAAAAAACTTTCAAATATGGAAGAAGTTTCAATTTTTTATGTATTTGGACACGCATTTCAATACGCACAAATGGGCTTTTTGGATGTCGGCCAGACTGGAATGTTTGACCGGAGTTTTAAAGATATGACGATCATCTTGATTTGACAAATATTCTTTAAAAAAAAATTAAAAGCAGAATTTTTTTCCAACAGGTCTTGGAAAAAGATTTCAGTATCTGAAGATATGACTTTAAAACTTCACTAAAATGGTAATTAATTATTTTTATCTCCTTTTACAGTTGATGAATGTTTTACAAAACGATTTGTAATCCAGTAATTAGACCATACATTTCCCGAGGATATTGTGAAATGTATGGTCTTTTCACTTATCCAGAGATGAGTATACATGGAACACATTTACTCTAACTCCTACCGCAAGAAAAGAAAATGTTGGCATTTATGGTTTATATTTTTTTGAAATACTTAGTTTTCCATAATAACAGTATATTTTTTCCTTGTGGTAGGAGTTTGAATAAATGTGTTCCTGTATAGCATATGTTGATTGTTGTCTCTGAAGTAAGAAGACTATATATTTCGCAGTATCCTCTAGAAATGTACTGTCTAATTACTGGATTACAAATCGTTTATAAAATCATTGGTTCTAAACTCTCAAGCAATACTTCTCTTTCAACTGTTGATGAAACGGAATCCAACTGCAAAATTAAAGGGAGTTACTTTCTTTTGAAACAACGCTTGTTAGAATCACATGGCTTCATAAGATCCACTGTTAAAATTGGAATTATAATACAATTTTAACTATGTATAATTCTGAAATGGTTTATGAATTGCCCATCCTAATGCTCTTCTGCCTGTGATGAACTATTAACTAGTTCGAAACTACTTTTATTTTTTGTTGCGGATATAAAGAACCTTTGTGTTCCTGTTTTGCGTGTTCCACAAGTTTCATGTAGATTAGTTACGCATGTAGATTTTTGATGGTATTAATTACGGAAAGTATGGAAACTTACAGTCTCGAGAAGGTCATTATTTTAAGTTAAAGTATTGTTAAAACTTGATGATTATAGCAAAGAAAAATATTTTTAAAGACACCAAAAAGTATCAAATATCCACTTTTCTACAGATATGCATTTCCCTACAAAGCTATGTCACAATCTGAAATTTGATTTTGAAATGGAAGATAATTAAAGATTTAATTAAAACGTTAAGTGACTGCAAACAACTTCAGA
Organism: Dolomedes plantarius; assembly: GCA_907164885.2. NCBI lineage: Eukaryota > Metazoa > Arthropoda > Arachnida > Araneae > Dolomedidae > Dolomedes > Dolomedes plantarius. Next base: position 169,170,437 of record OU015490.1, read on the forward strand.
TATCCAGAAGAGAATTGTTTTTAAATTCGTATGAATGCTTTATTTGTTGAAGAATTAAATTAGTAAGAGAATGCGATCTCGAAACACATTTTGTGTTCCATTTAGCATCAGGAAATTTTTTAATGACTTTTGAGAGTGAAGAAAATGCCAAACTATCTTACATAAACATAATTATGTACCCTCTTTAAATTTGAAAACATTGTCTTGATTCTGACTATGAGGCAGCAATGCTGTATTAACCTATATTTGACCATCGTCCTAAATATAGGACTGCATACATTTCTAGCTCATACTCATAAAATATATTTTCTATTGTGTTTGTTTTAGTATTAAATTGCTGTGAAAGGATCACTCATTACACTGGCAAATTTTTAACTTATAATTTTTAAACATTTATTTATTATGAATTTTTAAAATATGCCAATTTTGAGAGTTTTTGTAATAAAATGTATAAAATTAAGTTTAAAAAAACTGGGTTAAAAATATTAAAATTCTGCCTCATATTCAATTCTGTAGATGTTTAACATTATGTATGTTAAAAATCAAGAAGAAAAATCAATAAAACACTATTTTTTACTTCGTTTTTACAAGCGTCCTATAAATAGGACAATGGTCAAATACACTACTACATTCTTCTGCCATTCAGACATACCTATTACAGTGGATATCACATTTTGCCTCGTGAAGAAATGTACTGGGAAAATGCTCCGGATACTGGAACAGCACTAGTTAGTCGAGCAATACCACGAAACAGATACTTTGAGATAAAAAAAAATATATTTGCATTGTAATGACAATAGCTGAATTGATTCGGATCGTTATTACAAAGTACGTCCAATATAGTATGACTTATTGAATGAAGCTCTACAGCAGTTTGGTGTATTTTCTGAACATCTAAGTATTGATGAAAGAATGGTGCACTATTACGGAAAACATAGCTGCAAGATGTTTATGAGAGGAAAACCAGTCAAATTTGGATATAAGTTGTGGGTACTGTCTTCTTATGATGGATATCCATTTCATATCATTCCATATCAAGGAGTGCAAAAAGACCGAATCATATCTAGGTAAAAAAATCTGGGATTGGAAAGCAACAACAAATATGATCCTGAAATTTTTGAAAAGAAAACTAAATCAAAAGTGCAAAAGAACAAAGTTCCATTATCTCAAGAAGTTGTGGAAAGTTTGCTGTCAGTTGTAAAAAATCCAGCGCAGCACAAAATTTATACGGATAATTTTTGTACCTCCTATGGCCTTTTCTTTAGACTCAGAAAAGCAATTACTTTGCTACGGGAACTGTAAGAGAAAATAGAATGGCCAAATGCCTACTAAAGTCAACCAAAATAATGGCTAAAATGTATCGAGGTATGGCAGATTGGAAATTTGATGAGAGAAATGAAATTGCAGCAGTTCGCTGGAAAGATAATAAGGTTGTATCATTGCTCACGAATTTTGAAGATTCAAGATGCTATTCAAAGGTAGAAAGAAGAGTAAAAGGAGGCCGACAAAAAGTTGACATACCAGCATGCATAATTTCTTGCAATAAGTATAAAAATGGTGTAGACCTATTTGGCAATCATATGGAAAACTATTTTTCCTCTAACAAGGAAAAAAGTTGCATTGGACATTATTCTTAAATGCTTATGAAACTGCACTAATTGCAGCCTGGAAGATAACGAAACTGTTCAATCCAACAGATGCTCTTGAACTTCTAGAATATCGAAGAGCTATTACAATAAATAATTTATGAATCTCTATACCAAGGAATTTGGCGGTTAGTCGATTAGGCACTCAACGAAGAAATACATAATTTTTGAAGCTGCAGAGTGAACACATTATTGTGAAAAACCCTAAAGGAAGTCGTTTTCAACTAGACAACTGTAGAAAAAACCAACAACTAACTGCAAAAAATGTGATGTTGGAGTCTGTTTAAACTGTTTCTTACCATTTCATTTGAAAAAACAAGTTTGAGTGCGGGAAAAAAAATTAGTGTCATAGCAGTGGATTTGACCGTCGTCCTATATATAGGACAGCATGTAAATCTGAAGATAATAAAAATTTGGTAAGTTTTACAATTTTATATCTTTCCTTGTCTCTTTATGAAGCTAAAACACAACTTTTGAAGAAAAGAATAAATTTTTTCAATATTTGGTCAAATATGGGTTAAAGTATTTTGGGTTTTAAAGTTAATCAGTGCCAAGTTCTTTTTCAAACCCTTAAGACGACATATAGTTGGTTTTTATGGGCGCACTCTCCATTTGCAACTGCAGGACTGGACTGATCTGGAACTACAGCTCAAAGCCGAGTTCGAATGCTTACTAAAATCCACACAAACCGCAGGAATTAAACTCTCAAACTCTGGTTCCAGAGATCAAAGCCCAAGCCATTTGGTCGAAATATAATAAGATTATACAAGAGAAGGTTCCAAGTCAGTAAGGCTTTAAGGCAAGTACGAAACAAAAAAGAAGATACAGCAATAAAAAAAATAATTGGGAAATGTACTCAGCTATATAGTAAGGCTTTTTATTTTGGTGAACAAAAAGCATTGCTCTTCAATGGATTCCGAGCCATTGTGATATTTTTGGAAATGAGCAGGCTGATAAACTAGCCAAGGCTGGATCTCTTATGACCCAGCCTGATTCTCCTCTGCCTCTGCGAAATATTAAAAGAATTATTTACAATAAAATGAAAGCTAATAGAATATCCTTATATGTTTATACAGCTGTGGATAAGAGATGGAAAATCCTGCTCAACAAGAGTAACAAAATCCCTGGCCTCGGTCTGTTGGAGTTGCTTGCTTTCGTATGACAACTGGACATGATTATCTACAAAAACATCTGCATCGGATAGGCATCAGCGATTCAGCTTGTTGCCCTCTGTGCCGCCAGGGTGATATGGATGGTGACCACCTCAAGAACTGCCTCATTGTTTCAAAGTTTATTACAGACAACTCTGTGGAGGCTAATTTTATCTCTCGCTTTTCTGAATCTTCATCTCTATATTGGGCTGCTCGTCGACTGATGGCAGAAATGCCGAAGACGGGCGTAGGATTAAAATAAATTTTTGGTGAGAATGGCTTGGAATCTAATCAGATAGCCCTCAAAACCACAATACCTTCATAGAAAACTAAAGATAGAGTTTTTTAAAATGGCGACGCGCTTTGAAAAGGCAGCCTTGTCTTGGCTGACAGAAAGCCCAATTGTCCCGCATAATTATTCAAATATTACCTTATAATTGTTAAACTGGCAATGCAGAAGTCGAAATGTCCGTATGAGAAGGAAACCGCATAATCGATAGTTATTCCCTTATTTATTACATGGAAGGATGCAAAACTTCCAAGAAAATATTTCATTCAAGAGAAAGATTTTCAGAGCTAACACATAAAATATTTTGTTTTGCTTCTTATTTTGTATATGCTTTAATCCTTTCTCAATATTATGTATTATTATTTATGACTGATTCTTTTATTTACCCCTCTGCAATAAGAAGGGAAAGAAGTCGTTAAATGTATTCACACGCTATTTCCAAGTAACCTGAAAGATCATCTAGTGACCATGAAAATTTTGTTTTGAAAATTTGCACACGTAGTAAGCGTAAGCCCTAGATGCTGCACATACGAGTAATTAGAAAAGACATGCTCCGAAACAAGAACGTACAGTAATATTTCACCAGCCCAGTTTAAAAACGTGCACTTTATTCCGTCTTCATAAATGTGATTTTATCAAGTTCATTATAATTCTTCCCATTACCTTAATGCTTTGTCAACAGTGGAGTGAACAGTGCCGTTCCATGCTATTTGAACTTTGCTCGGTGCGTTGACACTCACGTCGTAATTATATGGTGCCGTTTCCACGGAGCTATGTATTGTACTCAACCCTGTTGAGGCTACCGTAATGATAAGAGAGCAATTCCATTACACTTGGGTCGTAAACGCTTGAATATAAATGAGTATAATGTAAACATGGACTGGAAACAGAAACGAGCGCATCCCATTTTTTATTAATTAGACGTGTTTGCGTGAATGGTAATGAAACACACACAATATATACACACGGCGTATTGCTTTAATGTAGAAAAATGTAACTTGAAATGAACCATAATGAAAGATGTGACTTTTGAAAATAATGGAATGTTGAAAGTTGCTTTTCATAATTACGTAGTCAAGGATCATCAGAGAATTAAAATTCTGCTAAAGTCATCTGTTTTGCTGAAATTAAAGCGGTAAACTATGTAACTTACATTTCTTCCACTGAGTTAAGTATTCAGGAGTAGGCTATTTTAATTTACAGCACAGTGAAATGGGATATTGTTTTGCATTTAAATAAAAAAAAATAACCCTTTCCTTACGGGGTCAGATATTATGTATCCCAGGAATACGGGCCCAAGAATGAATATATACAGGGTGTCCCAAAACGACCGCATAAACTCTGCACAGCTATATTCCTCGTTGGGAGTACATAAAAACTGCCCAAAGAAGCGTTCCTGTACGATTCATAGTTTACGAGAAAAATACGAAAAACAAAGTATAACGTCATTGCCGGTGCAAGAAAAAAACACTTTGTTGGACATATCAACAACAATATTTGCATATCTTTCCAGACGATAATGTTTAAAACGTTCGCCGTGCATATCGCGTCATGCATACGTGCGCGCCATGGAATGACGTTAAGCCGCCATTGAACTGGTATTTAAAAGGCTGCATCTTAGCTACCGGTAGTCTTCGTATGGTGGCCATGTACTCCGTTCGTGACTACTGCGACATGTACTTGATGTACGGCCGATGTAATGGAAATGCCTTACGAACTGCTAGGGAGTATGCCCGTCGATATCCGTCCCGCCGTCCTCCCGATGTCAACGTCATCCGTAGGCTGGACGACAGACTGCGAAATACGGGAAGCGTCTTGCCAACAGCCAATTTCACGATACTGGAAGACCGCGTAGTGGCCTGACGGTAGCACAGGCGGATGCAATATTGCAGCGGGTAGAAGAGACGCCCGAGGTAAGTACACGCGCATTAGCCCGTGAGATGACTTCGAGTAAAAGTACTGTGCACAGGCTTTTACGGTCTGAGAGGCTACACCCATTTCGGTACACAACCGTGCAAGGTCTGAAACCAGATGACTTTCAGAAAAGCGTGGCCTTCTGTGAATGGCTGTTGCAGCAACAGAACACAGATAATGGTTTCATTGCACATATCCGGTGGACTGATGAATCATGTTTCACTCGTGATGGGGTATTCAACCATCACAACAGCCATATGTGATCCCAATGCAATCCGGCCGCAGAAACATCAGGAACGTTGGTCTCTTAACGTGTGGGCCGGCATACTCGGGGATCGCCTGCTTGGACTATATTTGTTGCCTGAACGGCTCTCGGGACAGTCGTACTTGGTGTTTCTCAATGAGGTCTTAACCGAGTTCCTCGATGACATACCATTAGCGGCAATACAGGGACTTTGGTTCCAGCATGATGGGACTCCGGCGCATTTCTGTGCTCGTGTACGTGGTTGGCTGGATCGGACGTGGGGGTCCGGTTCTATGGCCGCCACGTTCGCCAGATCTTACACCGTTGGATTTTTTCCTATGGGGCCATCTCAAGGAACTGGTGTATCGAGACGTAGTGACAACACAAATAAACTTAGTTGCTCGTCTGCATGCTGCTTGTACTTCGGTGGACCCCGCGATGCTGCAACGTGTGATGACAGCCATTCCACGGCGTGCTCAAGTCTGCCTCGACATGCACGGCGGACACTTTGAACATCTGCTTTAAATTGTGCATGCTGTTTATATGTTCAATAAAGTGTTTTTTCTTGTACTGGCAGTGACGTCATACTTTGTTTTTCGTATTTTTCTCGTAAACTATGGATCGTACAGGAACGCTTCTTTGGGCAGTTTTTATGTACTCCCAACGAGGAATCTAGCTGTGGAGAGTTTATGCGGCCGTTTTGGGACACCCTGTATATATATATATATATATATATATATATACAGGGATTTTTTTCTGTGGGTACGCAGGGATACTGCATATCCCCACCCTTTTTTTAAGTATTATTTTGGCTTAACTTAACCGAAATTTTAAGAGACTTACGAATCAATTGTTAATATAAAACAAAAAGTTCTTTTTAATTGCGAGTTTATTGTTCCCCTGTGACGTGACGTGTGAAAACACGGTACTAAAAATAAGCAGCTTTACTTGAGAAAACACCGTATACCCACCTACATTTTTAGAAAAAAAGAACTGTATATATATATATATATATATATATATATATATATACAGTTATACCTTGGTTTACGAACTTAATTCGTTCCAAGACTTGGTTCGCAAACCGAAATGTTCGTAAACCGAAGCAGTTTTTCCCATATAAATTAACCGATGAAGAATTAATCCGTTCACGCCCTATAACACAGTTGTTTTTACATTGTTTTTATGGGTTCAGTTAAAAAGAAATGGTGAAAATAAATTAAAACAGGCTTTATTATGAAGAACTAACACATGATAATTGCTCAGTACAGCATTTTAGCTTTGTAGTGGATAATGGCTGGTGCAGATGTTTGAATGTTGAAAAGGAAGGGAGGACTACAGATATCACAGCTTGGAAAGTAAGGCATCTTCCGTAATATCACTAGGCAATTCTGAGTTTAATGTTTTTCCTCTTCGTCTACTTCCAATCTCACTAGCTGATTTTGGCACAAGAAAACGAACCAAAGAAATTTGTCTTTTTCTTTTCCGAAGAATTTCACAGAAGTGGGACATCCAATTGCCATTTAGAATATTAACTGCTCTGTTGGTAACATATTTATTAGGGTGATGCTTTTCAATAAATGCCTGCACCTGTAGCGTTCACCTGTATAGTGTTCATCTGTTGTCTCTGCAGTTCAGCAAGTTCTTCTATGGTGAGTTCTTTGCTGTATTCTTCCACCAGCTCCTACACATCTTTACAGTCGACCTACAAGTCCATACTTTTGCCCATGGACACTATCTCCTCCACACCTTTGACTTCCCCGTCTTCATTAACAAAGTCCTCGAAGTCTCTCTCTGGAACACAAATTAACCGAATTTTCTTCCAGGCAGATTGCAAGGTACGATTAGAACACCCCTCCCCCTTCCAGGCCTTATGTATAATGTTGATGCAGTTGAGAATATGAAGATGCAGGAGGACGAAGTGCTCCTTTCAAAAATCTCTGAGGGTCAAATAGGTATCATTTGTGACGTGAAAACACCTTGGAAAGAGTGCAATGATATACGATTTTTTAAAAATTAGAAATAACCTGTTGGTCCATAAGCTGAAGTAAAGGGTGTTGGGTGGTAGAAATTTGACGTTAATGAAGTTATATTTGATGTCCAGGTCTTTTTCGAAATTTGGAGGATGAGCAGGAGCGTTATCCATGACGAGAAGATTCTTCAAGGGCAAACCATTCTCCTCAAGATATTACTTGACAGCTGGTGAAACGAACTCAACACTCTACTCCATGAAAATGACTCTTGTTACTCAGGCCTTAGCATTTGCTCTCCACATTACAGGCAGTTTAGCCTTCATCAGAGTATTTTTCTTGAATGCGAGAGGATTTTCAGAGTGGTAAACTAAAAGTGGCTGGGTTTTACAATCACCACTGGCATTAACACACAATAAAAGGTTTAAGCCTGTCCTTCATAGGCCTGTGCTCAGGTAATGCCTTCTCCTCTTTGGTGATGTAGGTTCTTCTTGGCATATTTTCCCTAAACAATCCTGTTTCATTACAGCTAAAAACTTGGTTTAGCATGTAGCCTTCACTCTGCACAAACTTTTTGAATTCATAACCATATTCATCTGGAGCCCTTTTCTCTGAATTAGCAGTATCCCCATGCCTAAAAATACTATGAATGCCACTTCGCTTGCAGAATTTCTCAAACCAGCCTCTACTGGTTTTAAAATCTTCACATTCAACACCATCCTTACACGGTGTTTTAGCCACCAAATCACTGTGCAACTTCTTAGCCTTTTCGCATGTTAAAGCCTCACTAATACTATCACCAGCAAGCTCTTTTTCACGTATCCACACAAGAAAGAATATTTCTACCTTTTCTATAACTACAGACCTTTGCTGCGTTAAAACAGTCACTCCTTTAGCCACATCAGCTGCCTTTATTTCTCTTTGTTTTTGAGGATAGTACAAATGGTAGACTTCTCCAACCCAAACTGCGTGGCAAGATTAGAAACACGAACATCATTCTCATGTTTAGCTATTATTTCCTTTTTTTTCTCAACAGTTAAGTTAGGTTTTTTACTAGCAATATCACTTCCAGCAGAATCCATTTTTCTTGGGAGCCATATTGAGGGCTAATTTAAACAAAAATATTCCCACCAAAAAAAAATGTGAAACACATGAGCAACCAGTGTTAAAGGTGTGCTAGAGAAAGCCCGACTGAGCTTGACATGTGGACTGTTCGTGAACCGAAGCAAGTACTGCGAATGCTTGCATCGCATATCACCAGATGGCAGCACCTTTCCTGCGTTTGTTCGTAAACTGAATCGTTCGTAAACCGAGTCGTTCGTTAACCGAGGTACCACTGTATATATATATATATATATATATATATATATATATATATATATAACCCCCTTAATGGCCGTTCTTACAAAGTGGTTACGAAATTTCCTCATCTAAAGAGGGAATCGGAAAAATGGGCCCCGTAAGCTAAAGGTTAACCATGTAAATATTTGTGAATAATATGAAAAGACACTAAAATTTTAGTATCATAGTGAATTAAAGTCAAAGAAACCTGAGTTATACGGAAAATAGAAACACCTGCTCGTAAATTTTTTTATAGTCTTTGGGAAATAGTACACCTGCTTCGTAAATGGGCACTATAAATGAGCACTAAATAAGCAGGTTCTCTTTTAAAGGTATTTGATTTCCTCCATTAATGCAGTTTACAAGGCACAACTGATTCAATAAAATCTCTTTCTTTTTCTTTCAATCCAGTAGATACTTTCCTGAGGACATCTGTCCATACACACCGCGATTTTCATAGGATGCACTTTACTATGAAAGCACTGTATAGGTAAACCACCACCGTTTCTTATATAAGACAGCCCGAGTGCCTTAGGCGGGATTAGAACGCGAACATACTCTTTGGAAGATCGAAATGCTAATAACCATTCCGTGTTGGCGACCTCAGTGAAATCTATTTGGTAACGCAACTTTGATAAAAAGCGACGAGACTGTCAAAAAAATCAAAATTTTTTTTCAAGAGATTTCTTTTTAAATACCCATGAGACGAACATCTCGCTCTTGTGATTTCGCTAATATATGATCTACAAAAATTTATAAAGGAATTTTTAGCTAGGTTACTGACTTTTATATTGTTTTTTTCTCACTCACTGTATTTCACTTTCCAGAATGACCAAGCACTACAAACGATTATTGATAATTGTAATCGACATCGTAATCGAATTGGCTGCATTCTGATGACTCTGAACCCAACAAATAGAAAATGTGAGTTCGGATAGACCGTGTTTATGTGCTGTAATAATTTCTGTTTCAACTTCATACTGAATGAAACTCCTTGAGAATATCCTAAAGGAGCTTCAGAATGAATGAATTCTTTGTACTGGCTAATTCCCGCTTTTAGAAAATTGGTAAGCGATATGGTTCGCAAATTAACAACGGTAAATTTCCTGTAGTTCAGTTCTTTTAAAGAAACTTTTTTGTTACCTAGCTTATGCTATGAATTCAAACCCGCGGAGGCAGATTCTCAGCTACAGGAAGCAACTTCATAGTAGATTCGTCAAATTTACAGATCGATTGCTCTGCAACCATCTCCAGACCACGTTATTATTAAGTGCTTGAGAGCGAATTACGATCAGGAGAGTTTGCAAGTTCCTTCACTTATTTTAGTTTCACCATAAATTAAAGGTAAAGTATTGGACCTAAATAGCGTAATTTTAAGCCTTTTAAGAGCTCTGACGAACCGTCTCAAAAGCCTTAAAGTAGTACATTTTTCTTATTTAACAAAATTACACATAACACATAACACATTCCAAAAATTAGAGTATATAAACATGTATAACCGCGTGAGAAAAAACAAATAGCATTTGATTATTATACTTTATTTAAATGTATGCTTTGGAAGAATTTTGTCATTTCTGAAGGTATTGTAATGTAATGAAAATATGGGGTTATTTTTCTCAAGACCTCGCAGGGTGCACGAACACACAGCTGCGAACTTGTCGGAATACCATTTTCTAGTTCCTATCGTTTTTGAACACGTGTGTGGATTCCGAGCGGATTAAAAAACGATACCAACAAATACCACCAGAATTTTTAGCCTGAAAGTTAAGCCCAGGCATAACAGTTTTCTCAAGCAAGCTGTGGAAAATCTGGTTGAAAAACAGAAGCGTCTCCCATCTGATCGCAAAACTGTCTTTCTGAGCAATAGCTCAACGCGAGTTTGGCATTGGAGCGCCATAAAGATGGCGGAAATATTTGTCGATAAGAAGAACTATCACTAACTAATCCTCCGACCTCCGCTCTGGGAATTTCAAGACATGCTGTCAAAGAAAGGGCCACGAGATATAGTCAGAAACTCGGAGATTATTTTTAGTACCGTGTTTTCACACGTCAAGTCACAGGGGAACAATAAACTCGCAGTTTCCCGTTGGATGTTTTCCTTCAAATCTTACACAGTGCGAGGCTTGTTCCGATACCCTTTTTCTCAAAGACTGGTGATGTCAGATCTGGCGACCGTGGGGGCCATAGCCCATTTGAAATGACCCTGTTGCCGATGAAAGACTCAGTTTCCACCATGCTCCTTGCCGATGTGCACTGTGCTCCACCTTGATGGAAGCAACCGATTGGGGTTTAAAAAAAAATGTTTTTTTCTTCTATTGCCTTTCTTAAGGTTTTTGGTTCTACTGCCTAAAACATCATGAAGGAATCAGAATACACTTTCCTTAATGAAATTAAACGGAAAAATCAGTTTCGAGACTCATGTAGAATCCACTATATAAGACTGCACATTAGTCTAATTATCCCAGGTACCATTTTTTGCTGGATAAGGGCCGAAGGCTAGGGCCCTGGCATTCGGTACCAGAGTCCATGGGTTTGAGAAACACTGTAGGTATGGATGTTTGTAGCCGTTCGGAATCGGCTTTAAGAAGTATGTCTCGGTCTAATTAACCCTCGTGAAGCAAAAAAATGACCGTAGTGCTCCAAACAAAAACAGAAATGTGATTTTCTTTTTTTTTTTTTAAACTTACACCACTTTACCCTTGACCCACCTTTATGGTTATCTTTGCGTTTTTGCCAGTTGAAGTGTACATTAGAAATTTATTTGTTTTCCGCATCAAAATAAATGTAGCTGTAAAATTACTTTTTATTTATGAGGGAGGAGGGGCTACAAAACTTTATTTTTCAACTTAATTTTTGCTTCAGGGAAAATAATTAATACTTACACGAAACTAGCGGAAAACGCATTAACATAATTAAACACTAGAAAGGCAGGAATTTTTTTTCTTACTAAAAAGACTAAATACCGTCATTTTGACGGTTGGAAATAAAATCAAGGATATAAAATATTTAATGTTTTTTCTTTTTTTTAAGTTTAAATGCTTTAAATTTTGAACTATTTCATACTAATATATAATAAATTAGTACATATTTAGACATTTTTTATGCAGATTTGCCGAGCTGACAATCTGGTATGGTTTATCCGTAAAAATATATGCATGGTTTGTGCAGACCTTAATTTTCAACACCAATATTTCCGAAGAGCCAATATTTCTGTAATTTGCAAAAAGGGGAAGAGATGAAAAGTAACTAACATTTTTCCGGTATTATTTAAAAGATTTCTGCCTCTTTTCTCTATTGCCATCAAATCGATGGCTTTCGGTCTTAGTAAGTGTTCAACACATTTTCTCCCCCTCTTTACTATTGAATCTAATTTTGTAAATGTGTGTGCATATTTCGCGTAAAATTAGAAAAGTCATAAAATTTCAGAAGCCTGAGGACATAAATACAGACTTAGTGTTCAATAGTATGTCCGAAACCGTCAAAATGACGGCAGCCATCTTTCTAGGGTTAATAGAAGTGAACAATATTTTAATAGATGTTCAGTTCAAAATTTGTATTTTTTTTCGGGGGGGGGGATCAAAATGAAATTTTTAAATTCACATCTCTCAAAATTATATATATATATATATATATATATATATATATATATATTTCAGAATGATTGCAAGAAAAAAAATTTATTTATATTTTAGAATGTTATTTTTGACTAAAATATAACAACAGTTTTACAAGGCAATCTTATTAATGTAAACTCTAGCTAAATTGTATCTATTCTGCTACTACGTATCGGTCTGGACTAGAATTTTCGTAATCTTGTATGCTTATAAAGAAAGTATCTTATACTTTGGAAAGGAATTTTTACAAATAATTATTATTATGTATCGACAACATGTCTGGATAACAAGTAATTAGCTCTTGTGTCCAATATTACACTCAAAGGATTCTTGTGTCCAGAGATAGGTAGCATGTTTTTGTCTTGTAAGGTTCTTCCGTGTAAAAATTCAAAAATAAAAAAGTTTTTTCTCTGAATTTTAAAACTTCAGCGGACGCGCCAATTTTTGGAACACCAGCAGGCTAGCGTGGCATAAAGTGCAACGTCTCTTACAACCTTGATTATTCCTTTTGTAATAAACTTTTTTTTTCAAATTGAAAATAATAATTCTGCGTTTTATGACAAGAAATAAAATGTTGATAATATTGAGATGTATTTATAATTGAAGGCCAAAGAATGCAGATACAATAGCCTTATTTCAAAACTCTCCGGTTTATTGGATCTGAAGACAACTTGCGAATGGACTCCTATTATGTCCAAAAACCCAAAGAACAATAAGATTATCCATCTTCGTGACATGCGGGATACCGTGTAATAGCTGCACATTTTATCAAGTACATCAACTCCTTCTTTTTTCGTATTGTAATCCAGTATAATCGATGGTTTACCATGGTTAAATCACGACTAACAATGAATGGAAAGGAATACAAGGGTCCGAAAATCAGACCTGCATTAGAAAGGGTGTAGCTATAATTAGAAACTGCTTAGAACATTCAAACCTTTCATGTAAAAACAAACCATTCAAAATTACGAAAATGTTGCACTCTGTACACGGGCGCGCCCGCTGAAGGGTTAAAGGAATTAAAGTATCATTTCGTTAATAATATGTTATCATATCATTTCTAAATTTATTGTAGAATTGGCCGGTTTTGTAATATGAACAAAATGATAGGCCATATAACCCCAAGGTGATTATTTAGCATACACGTGCCTTACCCTTGGGAGGAAAGAGGACATTATCCATTCCGATCGGGGTCAGTAAATGAAGACCATAAAACTAATTTTATCTGATGGAAAATTAGGGTTAATCAGGGTCGTCTAACTTGCAGCGGAATCCATTAATATATTCCCCTTATGTTCCCCCAGGACCAGCAGTTGAAGGTCTTGTACCTCTGGCATATAAGAGTTTGAACTTGAATAACTCGACTGGGAAAAGCGAGCATTTACTGTCATCGTTTCCATGGCAAGCATTGTTGATGGCACGGCTATTATGATTGCAATAAAAGCAAGAGAAGGGGAAAATTTACTTCGTAACTCATGACTAATTACTGGAGAATCTCTCATTAATCTAGCCCGGTCAACGTGACAACAATGAATGGTAGTGATTGATTCAGAATGATCTATGATCTGGGAAACTGTTGAAATGCATGTAATAGGCGTGTGAGATTTGAATAAATGTATAAAGTCTCACGCAAGAGATCGGACACTTAGTTTTATATTTATATTCTGATAAAATGACTATACGCAAAATATACACGGTGAGTTTTTTTTATGTGTACCTTATTCGGACTTTAATTTAATATAGTACAGGGTGTCCAGGCTAAAGGTATCCAAAAGTTATGACTTATTTTTACGGAACTATCCATTAGAATTTAAAAATATTTATTTGAATAAAAAGAACATCTCCCCAAGTTTTAACATAAATCATAGATTTCGATCATGATATCATAGATTCCGATGTGTACACCTTTTGTAGCACGACTAATATCTAAATGGTAATCCGGTTCTCTCCAAGTGTTCCGTAGCATATCAGGAGTTATTAGACTTTTTTTGCTTGAGGATTCATTAAATCCGTTGTGTATAAACAAAAAATTGAAACTGTGGATGAGTTGAAGAAGCGTATCATTCAAGCAATTCGTGTAGTAACTCCTAATATGCTACGAAACACTTAGAGAGAACTGGATTACCATTTAGACGTTTGTCGTGCTACAAAAGGTGCACACATCAAAATCTATGATATTATGATCGAAATCTATGATTTATATTAAAACTTGAGGAGATGCTCTTTTTATTTAAATAATTTTTTTAAAAATTCTAATGGGTAGTTCCACAAAAATAAGCCATAACTTTTGGATACTTTTAGCCCGGACACCCTGTATATTATACATTGGATAAAAGCTGTTTAACACGTACTACGGCCAAAAAAGTAGTTATAAAAGTGAGTGGACATGCCGAACACATGGTGTAGTTGTTACAGTCTTGATCTTCCACGCATTAGGCTTGGGTTCAAATCCCGAGTAAGGCTTGGACGTTCCCGTGTTGTTCCATCATAGAGAGCAGTGTTGGCTCACATCAATAGTGTTTCCGTAATACAGTAGTCAAGAAGATTTCGTGGTATACTGTGAGAATAAACAAGTGGCGCATTGGGAAAAAAAGTCACTGGGCACATGGTTTTCGATTCCCGGTGGGGCTCCCTGGAAAACCAACAATATAGGCTAACGAGGCAATATCAACGTTTTTTCATGAGGAGTTAGAGCTGTCTTGGCGGCTCATAAACCAATCTGACATCAGAGCGGACACGACACTAACCAACGAACGAACAAAAAATAACTTCTTAAAATTTTTCTTAATATTTGTTAGATTGGAATGAACTGTAAAAACATATCTGAACCTGTTGTACTTTGCCAACGCGGGGCACTTATCAAGGAATACTTTTGCACCTAAGCCCGTCTGCACACGGAGCAACTCAAAAGAAACTGATAACTGACTCAAATCACAAACCAGTCCGTGATGAGTCGCAACCTATGTAATTGAATGGAGTCACGCACACGGCGCAACTGGTTACAAACCCATCGGACGGGTTTGTGATTTGAGTCAGTTATCAGTTTCTTTTGAGTTGCTCCGTGTGCAGACGGGCTTAAACGCGAGAATCGTTGTTTGCTATCAATGGCAGCACCGTGTAGGTAAACTAATACCCCCCCAATACTGACCGATGGATTTAATTAGCTTTTTTGTTATTTTTAACTTATATTTTTCTATTCATGTTGTATTATTTATTTTGGATTTTTGCTTCTTATGTTTCTTTTTAAAATTTTAGATTCCGGTTCGTTTCGAATCGGAGCTATAGATTTCATATTTGATGATTTAAGGGCATGGTTTATTGTACAACATCAAGAGTCATACATTCCAAGAAATATGCTTTAGGTAATTCACTAGATAAAATATGAAATAATTTTTACAGGATAAACAAGCTTTATGATATACTTAAAGAGTGCATAATTTCATAGAAATTTCTAAACTACATTTTTTTTTTACTTCTCAAAGAAAATTATCCTTATTTAGAAAAAATAATCTGAAATTTAGAAATTTGTTTGAATTTGTGTGTTAAATCAACCTCACTTTTAAATTGAAAGATAAACTTATAGTACCTAATGCATGTCTCTGGAACTTTTTTCAATAATAAATATTTTTCCAACATAACACTAAAAGCTGAATAATAATGCAAATTCCTTATATTAAAGAGAAAAAAATTTGAGCGCTTTTTAACGGTTCTTTAATCTTCCATGGAAGTTGCTCTTATTCGCAACTTCCCAAATAGCACTTTAATGTGACTTTCACAATTGTTTTTTAGGTCATATTACAATCATGGTCCTCGTGTTCATATACCTGTCAGATTGTCCTACATTTTTGTACGAGGTTTACACTTTTTATTGGGCTTGAAAATTGCATTTATTAGATGAAACAAGGGTTGAATGCGTAATTGTTGTTATTATCGCTCTAGAAAAAAAATTTCTTTACTGTCGATATGCATCTGAAAGTTTCTTTTCTTTTATACTCTCCACTTAATTTTAAAAGATTTAAATGAGAGTTTCAGGGCATGATAGAATTAATATATCATTCACTCATCCAACAAGTAATGAATGTATGTATGTTTCTGATTAAATTTTTCGGTATTTTTTAATTCAAACACTGAATAAAGCATTTAGTATTTAACAAACAACTTGGAAGTTTAGAATATGTTGCCGAAGCTTTGTAAACCAGTATTATGGCGCTACAGTCTCAACAATGTCAAGAAATAAGAGAAACTTTGAATACGAGAGCAGATTAACGAGGCCCATGTAGACAAAATAATAAGCTCCACGGATAAAAAAATGCAATTCCATAGAAAAAAACATCCTTTTTATCTACTTCTTTATGTCTTTAAACAGTCTGCAAAAGTTACGGATTTTACCCGATTTTCAAACATTTCTGTATGAACTTCGCTAACGAAAGATATAAAAACACAGAAAAGTAATAGGAATTATACCACCAAAACTAATAGAATTAGAGAACAGAAAATCTTCAAAAAACTTACCATACATAATTGAAAACTAGACTCAAATTTGGAATATATACGAGTACTTGATTAAGTATATATACCATATATTTAAAACTGAGTATATTGTATGTGTTATAGCTCCAAAACTGGTGAAACAAGTCAAGAAATAGAAAACACTTAAAAATATTTGCTGTAAATAATGAAAATTAAACTCCAATTTCGAAAGTATCTGGACTCATCATATAAAACAGATTTATGAACTGAGCATATAATAGGTACTACAGCATCACAACTAGTGAAAAGCTTCAAGAAATAGAAAAATAATATGTTTATAATAAATATTTGAAAAATAAACCAAGATTTTGGAAATATACTTGATTGAATAACTAATTTACGACAAATAACACTAGTAGACAGCCATTTTGTATTTGATTTGTAATAAACCTTTTTTTATGGATTTTTTGCATGTAGAATCCGAATTTGCTATCAGAAATTTTCTATCACGTAAGGGTTTTACAAATTTTTAGAATGTAATTTTTGCAGAATCTTAAAATACATGGTGAAATGCAAATTAAAATTTACATTTTGTGGTCAAATACTGGTTAAATGAATGACTATATAGGTTAAAACCATTATTTGGATGCATTCTGCTGTAAAAGGAACCATCAAAACATTCACCAGAGGGCAGTGTGGTGGTGGGAGAAAATTGCGAACATTCTTCCACCACCACCGCTCACCAAGTTGCGAAAGCTAGCCTGAAAGCAGTGCTTTTGCATAATGGTAAAAAAACTACCATCAGTACCTTTGGCTCATGGAGTGACCGTGAAGGAAATTTACGAAAATATGGCTCTGCTGCTGGTGGCAGTCAAATATAATGATCATGAGAGGCAGATTTGCTGCGATTTCAAATTAGTGGCAGCGCTGTTAGGTTTACAGGATGGGTTTACAAAATTCTGCCGTTCTTTGTGCCTGTGGGACAGCCGAGATACAAAGAACCACTTCAAAGCCAAACAATGGTGTATGAGGGAATCATGCGCTCCTGGAGAGAAAAATGTCAAAATACACCACTGGTTGAGCCGAGAAAATCCTTTTGACTCCCTTTCATATAAACTTGGGATTGGTGAAAAAGTTTGTCAAAGCTCTTGATAAAAATGGCCACGGCTTTAAGCATTTGCGGGAACTGTTTCAAAAATTGAGTGAAGCAAAGGTGAAGGGGGTATATATTTATTGGGCCACAAATCAGGAAATTGTTGAAAGACCCAACATTCGATGCTAAGTTCACGAATCTGGAGTTAGCTGCTTGGACGTCTTTCAGAGCCATTTGGTCACGGTTTTTTGGGTAACAAAAAAGACGATGGATATGCTTCTATAGTGACTGGTCTACTAGACGACAAGACTATGGGTTGTAAAATGTCACTAAAAATTAATTTTTTGCACACCCACCTAGACATTTTTTCAGAAAACTTGGGTACTGTGAGTGATGAATAGGGTGAAAGTTTTCACTAAGACATCCTTACTATGGAACATCGTTATCAAGGGCGCTGGGACCCTGCAACGACTATTTTTGGTTTCTGTTTGAGAGAATCATCAGACATCTCACTAAAGGAAAGCACTATCATCAAGAAAGACATCATTCTATATTAGAAAAATAACATTGTTAAAATTAACATTATGGGTTATTGTGTAACAGTTTCGTGCTCGTATGAGTTCGCAGTTTTTGTTAAGTAATAAAGAAAACATTTTTACTGATGAATATTATATTTTGCTTATATTTCAAACGGTCAATTTTTGTCAAATATTTCACTGTTGACTTTACGTAACTGCTGTCTATCTAATAAATGTGACGTGATAGACAGAATCTGATTATTCCACCGAATTCAGCACCAAAAAATTAGTTTAATTCACCCACTTACAAGCCAGATACAGAAAAAAAGTTAAAATTTTTTTAGTAGTGTAATTTGAAGAAACTTTAGAAAACTAATTCATTTTCCTTCCCCAGGAGCAGATAAGAAAAACGTTTACATGCTAAGCCAAGACAGGCAAAATCGCGCTGAACGAATACGTTAATTACCATGTTTTTATTAGATCGCTTTCTTGTTTGTTTGTGTGTGTGTGTGTGTGTTTATCCAGTACAAATCTTGCAATCGATTTTTAACTAATTTCCCGACTAGCTAGACATTTGAAACTTTTAGAATAGCTCAGAACACGATGACAATGCATTATTTTAATACTTTTAGCCATCTTTAAGCAGAATTGAATTCAATTTCAGTTAATTTTGTTTTGTAGAGTGGTGCAGCCATCTATCGACCGGGACGGGAACGAAAAGTTAAACGCAAGTTAACTTCCAATTAACTTCATTTTCTTTCAAGTTGATGGGATAATTCATCAAAAAATTTTTTAAAAAGTATTTATTAATGCATAGAATTTTCAAGTTTATATGATTCAACAGAAAATTTAAAAACATGGTATATAAAATGTTCTTTGTATCTTGTAATTATTTTATATTTTAGCTCTCATCAATTTCCGTTTTCACACTGTTTGGAAATTTATGAAATTTTTGATAAAAGATTTTCAAAATAGATCTCATACCCTCGATTCACAGCAAAACAGAGAATTTACAAACAGACCAATGCACGGCATTACTAAATATTTCAGAACACGAGCTCGATGACTGTAATTTGTTTCATATGCATGAAGACACGTATACCTAGTTAAAAAGACACATGTTTGCGTTTTAATCTACAAATACTTCACTATTCGGTTCATTTTTAGAGACAAAGTTCAGAAAGTATTGAAAAATAACATGCATTAGAAATGAGTGGCATTTTAACCAGGTTATGGCACTATATAAACGAGACATTACTTGAGTAACTCGCAATTTCGCCTGTTATAAAAAAAGCAAATGATAATTGCATGTTTGTCCCTAATTTGCGAAGCAATATCGATAGGCAAATCTATACACCATATAAACTACGTAGATAAGTAGAATTTCAAGCTGCCTTTAAAACACGAACAATTCGATAAATACAGCACGGCATGCTTGGGGTTCGTTCTAAAAATAGCACAAAATTCAAAAGAACATATTAGGCTAAATATTTGAAATGTTTTCTGTGCAATTTTTTCCGCTTGTTCTATATTCACTTCCTCTACTTGAAAATGAATAGAATAATTGAACAATGCATTTATAACTGTGGTACTCAGTTTTTATAAATATTTATATTTAACTTAGAGGTATTTTCATTCTGTTATTTGGGTTAAACCATCAATAGTTATCAGATGTGGAGTGCTTTTTCCGGAACTGACGCTAAAGGTGCGATAAACACGCTTTCTAAGACTTGACAACCATTACAAAATAAGAGGAATTTTGGGGCGTTTTTGAGTAAATTTCAACAAAATCGCAATAAAAGAACTTTAAGTGAAGTTCTTGAAATGCAAATAAAAAAATTGTAATATAAATACAAAAATAAAAGACTGAAAGGTGTCACGAAAAATGTCACATTTAACTACAAGTAAATTTTTTGGGCGATGTCATCATTTTCGATTTGTCTACCAGTAAGCGAAATTTATCGCCTATTTTGGCAGACGAAATCATAAATTTTGCTTCGATTTTTCCTTTTATTTCATTTAGCACGTTGGGCTGCAGGCTAAGGGTTCGAATCCCAAAGAACGTTATTAAATACCCTTGTGTCTAAGCCGGAAATGCCCACTTTGAATCCGTAAATCAGAAAATCCTTCTATGAGGTTAGTAGGTGGTAGAAGGTACGAGCGCCCATATGTCACCCTGGGGTTGCTCGGTCAAAATGGAGGTGGAAATAGGGAGTGGTGTCGGTTCAACCTATACGGTGCACCCACTGAAAGCAACCAATGATTCTCGGGTATAAAATGCGAATGTGTTTCATTGGCAAACGTCATCTTTTCTTTCATTTTATTCGTACTTATATAAAGCGTGTACAAAAATTACTTATTGTGCCTAACAGATATAAGAATTAGTTGCTAAATTTTTAATTAATTTCTGAAATTTTTCCTTTTAATATTAACTAGATTCCTTTGTTATGAAAATATCGCAATGATAATCCCAAACTAAAGCTCACATTACTTTACATTTTCCCCATTTCGATCAAACAATCTAAAAATTGAATGAATTTCGGGATAATTTTAATTTCACGATGCATTCTGCAACCAATATTAACAGAAATAATGCTTTCTTTGGTTGTGTTTGCGGGGTCGATAACTTTAGCAGTTCATTTATAAAGGTCCATAACCATTTAATTTTATTCAAAAATATTCCCAGTGAGATAAGCAAATTTCCTCCATGACACTTCGATCTAATGCTGATGTTTACTGAGTTTAAAATTATTTCCTAACTCATCTTGACAGCTCGAATGGTCAATTGGGGCTTAAAAACACCTCGTGACTACACACCATCGATCCTTATCTAAGTGTAATAATTCTCCCCAGCTTAACATACGACTAAAGATCACGAAAAGCGATTTCTAAGTGTCTGCCGAACTGTCTACAAGTAATCCAATACAGACAAGTCAATCGATACCACACCAAAGATATAAACCATGCTCTTGGGTCTGGAAACTTGCGTTACCATTCTTCAAAATCTGGCTTATGTCCATGTGGAACTGTATTTATGTGTTTTACAAAAATAACATTATTAGGTACTCCTTTAAAGTGCAGTTCTTAAATAACACACAATAGATTTCATATATATTGAATGAAATTTCGATTGAAACTTTATTTCCACCGAACTATTAAATCACACCTCTGCTAAAAGAGTGTTACATCTCAAAATAGCCATATTTTCAAGAAGAGCTAAGGAAGATATATGTCGAAATTTCATTTCTTGTTTTATGAATGACTGTGATAATTTTGGGAAAATTTATTGGTCGAAGCCCTTCAGTAGGCAAAACTATGTACTATTAAAGTTGTTTTCAATTTTTAAAGCATTATTTTGAATTTTAATTACAAGATACAACCCTCTTCTAGTAACTTCATTTCGTCAACATGGACTGAAAAGCTTGAAGGAATACTGTCATATCTCTATGTTAATGCACAATCTATCTAAACTTTTCACAATACAAAGAAAAGAACCTTGATAACATGAACAGAAAGTTAGAAAAAAATGCAAATTTATTTTCCAAATGAAAATATTTATTTTCCAAATAAAATTGAATGAGCATTTTTATTACAGGAACATTTTAATACAACAACATTAGGCACTGACAAAAATCTTATTTTCATTCTTTCGCGCATGAGCAAGTTTCCTCTCCTAGTCGTGGAAGAGGGTAATAAGCGCCCTCTAGGAGGTTGTGTTGGTACAAGCTTATTACATTAATCGAGAATGAGAAGCACTTCTTATAGAGCATTGTGGTGCAATCATCTCAAAATCGAAAATTTCGGAGATGTAACATTCTTCTATCAGAAGTGCGAAATATCAAAAGGATTAAACACATGCTAATTAAATGAACTTGTAAGGTATACACAAGATTCGATTCACAAGAATCGAACTTTTGAGTGAATGAATTAAAGAAGCTGCTTGAGATATGCTAATTTTGGCATACGCGCTTAGTATAAATACCATGCAGCGTCATTAATAAAAAAGGTGGTTAGGGTTGAAGAAGGTTGTTAAAGTTGATAGATAAGCGATAGGGAGCTACGAGGTAAGCAGCTCCAGTACTATCCTGAGCTAGTGCTTAGGGGGCCCGAAGTTTACGTGGCAGTACTGCTGGTTTGACTTACTGTTCGTGAGTATTGAAAAATATATTGTTCTTGAAAGCTGTATTTATATATTCCGTACAAGTAGTACGCATGCTTATTGCTGTAAAAGCAAATTCTATATGTGCAACGAATTCAATAAACATTGTTTCATGTATAAACTGTGTTTGCATCAAATTCATTTAGAGTGCCACTTCAAATTATATACACCCAAGTCTGGGTAGAAGTGAGCTATAATTCTCTATAAACTACTTTAAATATAGAGGCGTCAAAATGCAGATGGACTTAAACAATACAAGTCAAAACCGATAATCCTACAAAAAGTGAAAAAATCTATTAGAAATGTTTATTAGCGTCATCTCGTTATTAATGGCGACGACAATATCAATATAACAAACAAACTCTCTCTCTCTCTCTCTCTCTCTCTCTCTCTCTCTCTCTCTATATATATATATATATATATATATATATATATATATATATTATATATATACTGTGTTGAAAATTTTAGGATAAATTAGTTATATGCGTATGTATAACATATAATGCAGTTTATTCGCCTAAAGATATTCAAATTTTGTGAAACCTGCATTTGCATATCCAAACAATCCAGGAACTTCTCCGTGTCCTCTGTAAACACTATCATTCATTAACTCTGGATTATGAACCCAGTTGTTAGTATGACGAGGGTCAATGTATCTCGCGCGGAAGAAAGTTGTGTAAAATTTTGGATGTTTTGCTACATCTAAAAAAGAAATTGTAGAGTGCAAATAATGCTTATACATAAGATTCTTTGAGCTGAAATCACATAAGTAGGACTTCAAGGGATTCGCAAAGCCAAAGATGCATGTCAAATCACCCCGCATGGGATTTCATGGAAAATTTTGTTGACTTTTCTTGCTATATCTCTCTCTTCTTTTTTAATATTCCGCTAACTTCAATTAAGACACAATAACCTAATAATTTGCGCAACTGTTAATACCAACACCTTCCCTTTCAGACGCAAAATAAAATTTTCCTTTTGAAAGATCTCAAAAAGCTTTTTGCTTTTATGTACTTAACATCTGAAAACAAAGACTCAATCGTTGAATCGATTTCAGTCACAAAAGATACGCATTATCTCTCACGAAGTCCGCCAATACGTGTTCCACTTATACATGTGCCAATAAAAAGAATTTCGCGGCCCCTAAAATTGTGTCTTTCTACCACATTAAAGGCAGCAAAATGAAATTCCGAAATATTGACGATATATTGAAGGGAAAATATTGATAATGAATTAAATCTCATACTTGATGGTAAATAAACACAGATGTTTGAATGAGAGTAAAGCAAAACATTGTTTAGAAGGAAATATTAAACATTAAGTAAAAGTTAAGAGCATTACGTTAAGGCTGCTGTGTACTAAACTCACATGTAAAGTTTTAACTCACATGTAAAGTTAGAGGGGATGTTGTCTGCTCCTAGTCTTTGAAGCATTTTTGTACCGTTTGTCAGGTTGATGTCTATTCCTGCTCCTCCCCTGAGGTTAGTCTCATCTGAGGATCCACAGTGTACATCTGTACTAAATCCCGCCTCGAATAAGTCTCAATAGTTCTGATTCCTTTAGCTTTGACAATGGTCTCGGTTTCCTTTTTTGAACAGTGATCCACGAGATCTAAATTTATTATAGTGTTTTGGGGGATGCAAGATGGTAAAACAGGCTCTTGAAATACGCCAACTTTTGTGTGTTCGAGATCAAGACTTTCTCTGATTTCCTTGTCGTATTTCATAGTAGACGACCTTTTGAGTCTTCACCTGCAATTCCAGTTCATAAAGGTTTCATAAAGGTCCTACGGGAGATATGATCACTTTCTCCTCCCTTGTTGGCCTTGTTTGTGAATTGAATAGTATTATATCTTCTTTGATCGAGTGTCTGAAGGCTACACTCACGATCTGCTTTTGTGTTAGGATTGTATATATATATATATATTATTTAAAAGACAAATCTGAAAACTCCTTGTGTACCACAAAGTATACCACGAGGCTTACAAAAGTAAGTAAAAATCACAAAAGACCAAAAACACCTAGAATGTGCACAAAGTCAAATAGAATAACAAAAGTCTCCTTCCTTCTAAGAAGATCAGAGAAAACAGGAGGTGAACCCATGGAGAGGCCCTCCAACCTTGTCCTGAAAGCAGATCTAAGATTTGCATGCAAACTGCAGTGCAGAAGGATATGCTCTACATTCTCTTCACCATCACCACAGTCACAAAGTCCATTTGGCAAAATACCGAACCTGGGCTGTGTAATTATTGTATTGTTTGTATTGTACATTTTCTTGTATAATGAAGATGCATATAGAGATCTTGTATATAGTAATGATTCTTGCATATTAATGGGAAGTATTTAGAAATTGTATAATTTGAATAAGTTTATTACTTGTGGGAAATGATTTGAAGTGTTACTCTGTCGCTTTGTTAAATACAATGGAGTCCCGATAATCCGAACTTCGGTAATCCAAAAGTCCGCTTAAATCCGAAATCAAGAGTCAAAAAGAACTAAAGTTATAATAAAACTACAGTGATACTAAGTAATATAAAATATATTCCTGAAAATTACAAGAAATTTCAAAGTTAGACAACAGTAGTATAATAAAGTAGGACACAGTAGAATAAACAACATGTGTTTATGCTAATGCTAAGCTGACACTAACAGTAACGACGCACCTCTCCAACTGTCGAGCACTGTGACGTATTGTTAGAACATCTTACACTCTGCTGTAGTGTACTAGGCAGCGTTC
Source organism: Dolomedes plantarius (assembly GCA_907164885.2). NCBI lineage: Eukaryota > Metazoa > Arthropoda > Arachnida > Araneae > Dolomedidae > Dolomedes > Dolomedes plantarius. The sequence goes on from OU015490.1 coordinate 169,195,585, forward strand.
CGTTCTTTTATCACCCATTTTGTCCCGAGATTTGGTTATGTTTAGACAGACCTTATAAAATAAACTGTGTAATCACACGTGATATGTATTATTTATGTAATCACACGTTATTATGTAATTTAAGTTTATTATAAGAATGATTTCGCTTAATCCGAAAAATACATTAATCCGAAAAGGGTCTGGTCCCAATTATTTCGGATTATCGGACTCCACTGTATAATTGCATATTTGTTGTAAAATGTAATGTAAAGTTGTTTGAAATAAAGGCTCATGGATGGGCAGGGGAAAGCAGTATGGTGGTTACTTGTTTGGGAAGGAAAATTCCCGGGGGAGCTTTGGTTAAATGTTGCAGTAGTTTGTCGGTTTTAAGCGAGGGGCAGTTGTTGCTGTCGTGGCGACTGGCCTTCAGTATAAAATTCGCCGCATAAGCTAACGCTGGGGACAGCTTATTTCTTTCGAACTTAACGAAAATTTGCTTTTGGGCCAAAGATGTGCGTTATAAGGGACTTTGCAACACAAAATTTCATAACAAGGCCATAAAATTATTTTTTGCAGTATCATGCAAAGTTTAGTTACTAAGTAAGAATTGTTCTTCCTTTTAAAATATATCGAATATCATATATGAGTGATTTTAAATCTTTTTAAGGTTTAATGAACAAAAGAAAACCGTGGAATAGAATAAAAGCAAGTTCCAAAGTCTCGACAAATTTAATATGTTATATACTTGGAATAATATACACTAAGGCCGTCTGCACACGGAGCAACTCAAAAGAAACTGATAACTGACTCGAATCACAAACCAGTCCGTGTTGAGTCGTAACCTATTTAATTGAATGGAGCCACGCACACGGCGCAACTGGTTACAAACCCGGTCGACGGGTTTGTAACCAGTTGCGCCGTGTGCGTGGCTCCATTCAATTAAATAGGTTACGACTCAACACGGACTGGTTTGTGATTCGAGTCAGTTATCAGTTTCTTTTGAGTTGCTCCGTGTGCAGACGGCCTAAATTGCCGTGCAGATTCAGTCTGGAATAGCGATTATTTTAAACTGGTTTTTTTAATACTATGTAATTGGAATTACCAACCATGTAACAGTTTCCTATTTAACAGATGATCAAAACAAACAGATGATTTAGTGGATATGGAAATTCCTTTGTGAAGTTTACTTGTTTTCAGAACGCACATGAAATAATACATCGGTGTATTTTTATTGTTCTCCATATTTATGTAAGAGCGAATAAAGAAAATATGTCGAACACAAAGGGAAACTATTTTGTAGCACAGTGTTACACAAAACTAAATGCTGAAATAAATATTACCTTTTTGAAAGCTCACAATTTTTTCTAGTTCTCATCACGCAATGATGAGTGATATTTCTGCTTCCGAGTTCTGTATACTAATGATATACAACAGAACATGCATCACTAGTTATTTTAATGCCATTTCTTTTTGTAAATTAAAACAATAATAAAATAAAATGCTAATTGAAACATATAATTTTTTTCATGTAATTAATTTTGCTTTATATCATAATGCATTGAAAATTAATTTACCTTGTATGGTAAGAATACTAGAAATAATCATAAAAAACAGAATATGGAGGAGATGGATACATACTTGCCAAAATGTGCAAATAATGTAAAAGGTAGTACAGTTGTTTCTAAAAATCTTTGTTATTTCTCTTCTTAGAATTTTTGAATTATTGCAACAAAATTTATGATCCTGGCTGGTAATAATATAGACCGGCCATTTTTTTAGAAGCAATAATTAAGGTTGTTGTATACTAACCCTACTGGATTCGCTCACTTCAATGTTAACCTATGGAGAAAGCGTGTCTATTATTTGCAGCTACATAAATGCTGATAATCCAATAAAAATGGTATTTTCAGATAGCCTGGACATTTCTGCACCACGCAACAGGATTCATTTTATAAATTCGTCCACCAAAGGAATTTAGGAGCGTTTAAAACACGCTAGACCAATTTTTCTCTCGAATAATATAAATTTAAAACTATAATTTTCATTTTTTTAAAGACATTTTACACCTTACTAAAAATGTCGCAAGCTGTAAAATTTCTTTCTCTATTACGGAATACAATTTTAAAAAATCTTCAAATCCAAATCGGCAATCCATCGGCGCATTTTCTCCATAGATTAACACTGTGGCGAGCGAATCCAATAGCATTAGTATGCAGCACCCTTAATACCCGAATAAAGAAAGGTAAATATTAGTTATTCTATTAGATGGCTACTTATCCTCTCGATTGCATGCATTTAAGCGAGCATAAGAAGTTGAACAAAATTGCGAAATCAAAAAGACTTATCTCACCCACTCTTGGCTATGTGTGTTTCAGTATGTGTATTGTACATCTGTGAATAAACTCAATTAGAGTTAATAAATGTGACAGATTGGACTTCTACACTTGAATATAAGCTCAATATCTTTCGTTCAGAGAAGGAATTTGATTATTACCCAGGGAGCATTTTCACAATATTGCATGATGAATGTATTCATATAAATTTCTGACAGCTGTTAATTTTTTTTTTTTGTGAAATGTGAAAGCAAAGCCTCAATAAATTACACAAAAACTTCATATGTTAGTTTCAAGATGTAAGAGTATTTATTAATTTATATCAAGGTCTAAAATGGGGAAATCAGGACATTTTGGGTAAATGCCTTATTTTGAATGTAACAAATCATAAGCCCATTTGCCCGTGTCTCTTTGAGAAAATATTATTTTCAATGTAAGAAATACCCAAGTCTATCCGATGCTTTAAAAGTGTTTTCATAACCATTGTACAGACTTGGGTACTTCTTACATTGAAAATAATATTTTTTAAAGAGACATATGCAAGCAAAGTCCTCTTGAAAAAAACTGACATAGGCACTTCTTGTACCAAGCCATATATATATATATATATATATATATATATATATATATATATATATATATATATATATATATATGAGCATGCAATAACTCATTTGGTGTAATAATGAAAAAGTAAAACATGGTAAAAGTCTATTCTCTAATTTTATAAACAGGAATTTTAACACACTAAGGAATTTTTATGTAATATGAAAAAAGTATTATCACATTTAAATCTAATAGAAATTTATGAAAACAATATTACAATATTACAATTTTTGATACAGTATTTAATTTAAAGTCGACTGAACAACATATGAGAGGTTTAAGCACTAAGCTCCAAAGGATTAGTGGCTTGTTGACATTTAAATTATACTCCATATCCACGCTACTCTCGTTTTCTAGTTTCTCATGGGAAGAGCAAAATCTGTTTTCCATTCTAGTACGTCTATTTATTTATATTTTTTCTTGGATTTCAACAGAAATTCAGGAAATTCAACCCATAAAATCCTTTAAATTATATCAGAGGCATGTTGTAGTAGTATCAGCAACTCTTTATGGACCACTATAATATATTTTCTGTAGTATTCTCTCTGCGGGAGAATTTCTACCTAAGTGTAGAGCTTTAGAGCAGAATGAACGTTAGTAACATATGTAAAGGTATACTAAAAACACTGTGATTTGGTCTAAACTATGCATGAACCAGGAACTCTCAACTATGAAGCAGGAATTTTTCAACCTGGCGAATCTTTAATCTGACTTTCAATCACATGAGTTTTATAAACTGATAAAACACATCCTCGCAGAAGGGATCATCAAATTGCAAAATTAACCCTTACAGCTTACTCAGCAGCCATTGACCTTGCCTGTCTCCCGATATGAACATTGGTGGCGAAAATTTCGGAGGCAATACAATTCCGAAAGGGGAATTTTCTTAAATTTTTACTGGGGACGGATGATTTGTAGTCAACTCAATTCACAGTGGGAAAAATCAAAACGCAAGCGTCTCCAACTCTTGAAAGAATTTTTTCACTTTAGATATCACCCATTTTTATTATCTTCCAGCAATCTAAAGTTTGCACTGTAAGCAGTAAACAACGTTCAATGCAATGATCATGAGTTGATCTTCAATCCCAATGTTAAGTTATGGGTAACTCTCCGATTGGTATTTTTCTAACCACAGATTAGAAAATGTCTATTTTAGAATTCTGCTTATTTCTTCAGTCTGTTTCCTCCTACGCATTTTTTTCATCTAATGAAACCCGATATAAATCAAATGCAAAAAAATTCAGGCAGTCTCTTCTAACGAAACTACCGCGGCTTATTAACGCAGGATTACTTATCGTTGCTTGCCTCTTATGTACGTATATATATATATATATATATATATATATATATATATATATATATATATATATATATATATATAAATTTTGACGCATTTTTGTACTTTTCTGTTTAACTGTTTACTGCTTGTCCAAGCGATACAGTCTGGGTTGGCACACTGCCAAAATTATAACTCTCGACGCAGGACATCTGAAATTTTACTTTCCGGTGAACCGTTATGGAGGAACGTAATCCTACTTCAAAATGCATTGAGCTTATAGGACTAACATAAAGTACCTAACTAACTCATATTATACTTTTATTATAGAAAAAAGAGGTCCGTTGTGCTCTAAAAAAACCTCAAACACTTCTATCATTACAATATTGAAATTACTGATGTTCAAAACCACTACACCTACAAGGGGAAAAATCAAGAACAGGTCATTTTTCTAATTATGACCACTTTCGGGAAAAAAGAACTCTTAGAGCTTTTGAGCAAGTAAGGAAACATTTTCCTCATAAATCCTTCATGCAATCATAAATCAAGAGCTCTCGCCATGGTAATTACTGGATAGGAAACGCGCGAGATGAGAGTTTAACACGTGATGTTATAGTCTCACACAAATTTCTTACACCTAGTTTCACTTTTGATCCTAAAACTTACAGTTGTCTTCAGAAATCCTTAAAAATGAGAGTTTTTTTACAAATAATGAGAGTTTGTTACAAATAATTCTCTTTAAAACATAACAATTTCGGTGTTAGGAAAGATGTGAGTATTTAGCTAAAAAAATAGTTTAAGTTGTAATCTAAAAAAAGCTGTGAGTCCTAAGCCAAAGCAAATAGGAAGGAAATCAGTGAACTCTCTTTAAGACTTAATTGTTGATGATAACATAATACAGTTTAACTTGAGACTGAGAGATAATAAAGTTCGTTTGATTTTAGATGATTTAAAATAGGACTACACTGATTTTTATGAAAATGCTTATATTGGTGGTTAAATTATTGTAACCATGCAACTTAAATCTTTCATGTATCTTTTAAATAACAATTCTTCTCTAAATGAGAAAAATATATATAAATATAAAAATACATTTCTAAATATGAAAATATATACACACATAAAATCAGCTCTAGGGGTATTACGATCCTTGAAATAGTTAATATTACATCCCCTACATACTCATAATCTACCCTGTGAGTCCTCTCATGAGCTCTGTCTTATATATATATATATATATATATATATATATATATATATATATATATATATATATATATATATATATATATGTATATATATATATGTATATATATATATGTATATATATATATGTATATATATATATGTATATATATATATGTATATATATATATATATATATGTATATATATATATATATATATATATATATATATATATATGTATGTATATATGTATATATATATATATATATATGTATGTATGTATGTATATATATTTGTATATATATATATGTATATATATATATGTATATATATATGTATATATATATGTATATATATATATGTATATATATATATGTATATATATATGTATATATATATATGTATATATATATATATATATATATTTATATATATATATATATATATATATATATATATATATATATATATATATATATATATATATATATAAAGCTTAGTGTGTGTTGTGGTTAGTGGAGTACAAATCTGTTGAAAAATTTCAGCGAAATTACGTCGTCTTTATCGCAAACAACCACCGCTTGAGCTTTCTCCTGAATGGTCGCCATTTCACTGACGGAAAGCCGAACAAAGACCTCTTCCACCTCGCATCTCTTCTGCGCAACGTTCAAAGTCACGGTTGCTTACCAGTTACTTTAGAAATCTTAGACAATTGATAAGTTGTTTGAAAAGAATATTATTGCGTTTGCTCAATTAATTTTAGAATTATGAGCTTTCGAAATGTGTCCATTTTTCGATGACCCTGTATATATATATATATATATATATATATATATTTTTTTTGAATGCGTGTTGCGGTGGTACTTTTTCGTTAGTCACCACTAGCAATGAAAATATATTTAAGCAAATATTCAGAAATTTTCAGTAATGAGGAAATATTCAGATTTTGAAGCTTTTGTAAATACTAGTGATATATATATATATATATATATATATATATATATATATATATATATATATATATATATATATATAAATTAATTAATCATTTTATAATTTTACTATCAAAATCATATTAAATAAAGTAATAATAAATTTTGCAATTTGTATTTTTTCATTTTAAACTCTTAATTTTCTTAAAATAATATAACGAACATACCGAACATTTTTACTGAAGCTGGTATAATTATCTTTTTAAACAAATTAAATTTATAGCCGAGGCTTTCACGAGATCATTTACTTTCGCCTTTGGCAGGTTTAAATTTCGTGGATTTAATTAGTTTATGATGAATAATCTTAGAGAAATGTTTTCAAACTTTAGTAGCCCTCAGTAATATTAAAATTAATTGCAGTTTTAAAAGAAAGAACTGCAGTGTGTAAAACTATGTGTCATGGACTACGCCGCCATCTGAGTACAGGTTATCTATTACACCACATATTTAAAGTAAGAGCTGTTTTCTGCTGCATCGATCTTTTAGTATGTTTATGGTTGTATTCGTCTACGTTTCGTCCAGCTTTAAGTTTCCCGAAATTTTACATTTATAAACCATTTTGGATTCCATTATAGCGTATTTTTTTATTATTTTGGGGGTTCAGTATATATGATTAGTCTACAATATTAAGTTCAAACTGTTAGTGCGTCAAGGGTTTTGATCCCTTGACGCACTAACAGTTTTTTTTTCATTTTCCCGTGAGATCCTGCGCACTTAACCCGCCGAATAAGAAGGAACGACTGTATATGGTTACATTATTTGGTGTAAGCTTGTAATGATGGACTGCCAAGGGTGAGAATCGACCAAGTCTCCAACCTCTCGGCCAATGTTCTATCAACTGAGCTATTGCAGCAAAGTGAGGAAAGGTTATTTTCTTTTAACGTATTTCATCCTTAATTTTTACTTTGATTAAGCTAATTTTTTATCTAATGGGAATCTTTTGTCATACGTTTGACTAAAACTGCATAATAATTCTTTTCACACTCGGGAGCCGATGTCAACTCTAGCTCCCAGGAGCGAGGTTTCTAAACTCCAGAGTCGCTGTTTTATTAACTGAACTACCCTAGCGATGTGAGAAAGTGTCATTTGCCATTGACATTTCCTCCTAAGATTTTTATATTAACTTCATAGCATACTAAATATTAACATATTTTACAATCCTTTGTGTCATTTTCATTATTAATAACAACTGCGACTGATCAACAAATTATGGGCTCTCTAAAACGAGTATTATATGTTTCCCTGTCACCTTGATTCAACATATCAGTTATAAGTTTTTTGATTTAAGAATACAGTTTATTTTATTCAACAGTAAGTTGATTGTCTTCTTGCATGTGATATAGGTTCAAGCTTACAGTGAGTTACTGTAGGTGGTTTATCAATAGTTTTTTCGAAACATCATTATTGCTCTTCTCAATTTAGACAGGCTTCAGTGAATCATATCTTAAAATGCTTTGAAATTTTAAATTGAAAAATCTTTGTTTTTACGTTAGATATTATCAAGATGAGGAAAATGTCTAATGAGCTGTATTTGTAAACAAGTACAGCTCATTAGACATTCGTGAGAAGAGTTGAATTGGTTCGTGACCATCTTTCATAGCGCGGCTGCAAACTGTATCGTAACAGCAAAGAAAGTATCATAACTTAAAAACAGCAGAGCATTCAGAGATTCAACTACTTTAAATTAAAAGACGTAAGTATATCGTAAAGAATTATATTAATGACAACAACAAAGGAAAACAATGGCAATATAACATAGAAAACATAATATCACACCAGTTATTATATTCTTAAAGCCTAATTTCTCTATATTAGTCAAGAGTCATGACCCAATTCCACTAATATAAGAAAAACTATCGTCGGATCTTTTGGGAAAATTGACATCAATAACTTAGCATTCGTTTTGTTGGTTATGCGGGGCACTTGTTCATTAAGACATTCGCACCGCGACATAACCGCGAGAATCGTTGATTGCTTTCAATGGGGGCATAGTTTAGATAGAAGAACCAACAATTCCCCCTGGTGCACCTATATTTTGACCGAGCACCCCCAAAGGGCGACATCTGGGGGGGGGGGGTACTTTCTTCCACCCTATCTCACTTCATTGAAGGATTTTCTAGTGGTCACGAAGTGTTTCGACCCCTGTTCTACAGAGTCTGTTGATAAAACGTCTACTGTAAGTGTTATGAGGAAGCAATAAAAGTAAAAGAAGAAAAAATATAGATACAGAATATATAAAAGAATTAAAGGGAATTTTTAAATATGTATTTTATTTCAACATTGAACTCATTTAATAAGATATTAATTTAGTATTTTTAACATATCTGAATAATTAGCAAAATTGATAGTGTAACAAATAAACAAAAACTAAATAATTCAATATCTGCTGGTCGTATTTTAGTAGAGTTGTGATAAGATTACTTTAAGCACTATTAAAATTTTATGTTCTCAGATAATTTTGCTTTTTAATAGCAGTAGTAGTTTTGTTAGAAACAAAATTTCCTAACATAAAGAGAA